>JANEYF010004784.1:232500-385000 GCA_029963845.1 Rhamnusium bicolor | reverse complement strand
TTTTTTATAATTTGTAAAATATCTTCAAAATATTTTTTTCCAGAATCAGTTGGAAAATATATCGAGAGATTTCTAATTTCATCAAAAAATATTGTTTTTTTTTTAAGTTACACCGTTTTGAAATCTCATTTTAAATTTCTGTGCAAATTTCAGTAAGGTGCAACTTCATAAAATATCAATATTTTTTTTATAAAACTTTAAATTTGTCAATATAGTTTCGATATGATTCTAAAAAAAATATTTTGCAAATATTATACAAATTGTCTAAAAAACCGCTGCCAATTACTTAGGGATCAGAACTCCCTCACCGTAGTAAAACTCGACATGTGTTGGAGTTTATAATAAAAGTAATTTTTGGCGTTTTAAAAGTCACATTTTAACATTTCAAAAAACTTACTTCGACGTTTCAAAAAAGACGCATTTTTTTGACGTTTCAAAAGAGTCACATTTTGACGTTTCATAAAAGTCACATTGGTGGAATGTCACTAATATTTTTTTTAGACATTGGGACCGATTTTGCTCATCACCGAACTTAATCTCTTCCTTGACCTCTAGAACGTGCGTACCAAATTTGAAGCTTTAGCTTAAAAATGTAGCTGCTGTCGCGAACCACACAGATAGACACACAGACAGAAAATTTTTTCTTTCTGAAATTTTGTGTATCGTCATAATTCGTCGAGATTCGTCCAGAAATGCAAGAAAAATTTTCAAAATTTTTTTCACGAATACATAACTTCCTCACTTTGAGGGGTGAGGAAGTAATAACCTGGTGAGGCACAAAATTTTGGCAATTTATTTTGCAAACTTAAATCGTAATTTTTGTCTTGCAAAACTTCTTCATTTAGTGTTGATAGTTATACTCTACAATATCGTTTGGGTCCCATGCTCCAAAACTGAGACACGACATAATTTCACCATTTCACCACTGATATGGGTGTTCATTCCGTATTTTTGAAGCAAACAATTTTGAACAGTCACGTGCATTCTAAAAAAAGTAGTGATCATTTTAAACGAATAAATATTAATACACGTATCTTCTCGTGAACTTCCCTAATTATGCATTTTCCCCAGTTATTTGTGCCCCTCTGTTAAGCCTGTGCGTGTATCTATGATAACTCTGAAAATGACAAATTTATCAAATGTGTGACAAGAGTGATATCTTACTTGAGGTTTTCAGTTTTTTTGTTTTCGCATTTAAAATTAGAGGCCTTATAAGATTTCATCCTTCATTAATATATATTTTGGAAAAGTTGCATCTAATACTTTATAAGATTACCTCAAAAAATAATATATTATATGACCTTTTGTTGTCTCTCAGGTTTAAAGTCGAAAACAATGATTTTACAAAAAAAAAAAATATATATATATATATATATATATATATATATATATATATATATATATATATATATATATATATATATATATATATATATATATATATATATATAAGTAGGTACGCGTATTGCAAAAATTAAAAACATATTTTATTACGACTTTCCATTGTACCTTTTTTTCTATATTAGATATTCCTAGTGAAATCTTTCTTCAGAAACCTTTCTTCATGATCCTGAGTGATAAGATGTGGCTCTACTGTAAGATTAGTACAAGTTGATGAACCTTGTCTTCCAAATGGCTTGAATCTACTTCTGAAGACATTTCCTTTGATTCGAATTCCAAATCCTCATGAGTAAAATTTCTGATAGCTCTGGTACTGGGTATTGAGTCGTCATGAGGGTCAGGTCTCAGCCCAGACAGTATTTTAGGATATTGTATTTTATGTTTGGATTTCCCAAAGTCTTTGTCAGTCATACAGAAATAGCAGTCTGGTGATTATTAGGCTCACGTCAAATCATTGGAACAGCAAAAGGTATTGATTTGCGGGTACCTTTATGTCAGCCTGTCAATATTGTTGAGTAAAATTTTGAGGCTTAAACTGATTTCCAAACTTACAGCCGAGATGAAGATTGTAAGCATGGTGACCACTTCGTAAATGTAACAAAAGTTGTCGAATGTATGCTTGGAAGCATGTGACATATTTTGCTTAAGAAAAGACTTTTAGAACAGACATACTCGGTACACACTCAACAGAGGATGATAACAGGCTGAAGTTAAAATTGCACTTTCTTCTTTTTGTCAGTCACTACCTCCAAAATGTGTTAATAAATAATCCAGTCACTTAAGCCAAAAAAGAGGGTCAACCTCGGAATGAGAGATAATAAGCTGTAAACTTGTATAAATCTTTATTTTGGCGTTCTAAAAGGTGTCTCAAAAGTCTCATAAAATCTCGTGTCCGCGTCCTAAGATATTCAAGGTCAAAGGTCACAAAAATCGTTTTTTTGCAAATATCTAGCTTCCTATGGTTTAATGCAATTTGCATTTATTATAAAAATTGTAGAGAATAAAATTCTCTACAACTTTTGTCCCAAACATTTTTTTATATACTCAACCGTTTTTGAGATAGAGGGCGGAGAGCGCGCCGCGCTTACCTATTCACAGCATAATGCAAGGTCAACCGTAAGTCCCGGTAAATAATACGCCGTATAAAGTCTATAAATCATTAAAAAATATATAATTATGAATAATTTGCATTGTTTATTAATTAATACATTATATTTAATAATATTTTTCATTTATCGAATATATGTTTAATATTACTTATCTTTTCGTGTAATCAAAAAATTGTTGAGTGGAATACTTTAAGTATATTTTAATTATATTCTAATATATATGTTAATTATATTTTAAGTAGAAAAAGAATAGAGTAAATACATTTTAATTATATCTTTATTTAGAAATACTTTTTCATATATTTATTACAGTTGAAGTTCAAATGTGGGGAGGTTTTTCAAAAACTTTTATAATTAGACGGACTTGAGTCTTAATTTTCTTCTTCTTCTTCTTCATCATTGTCTTCCGGTCGCTCGAAAATTTTCAATTCAATATCACCATTTTCGTTGTCAAGGATATTTGTCTCTAGATCTTCGAGAATTTCGGGGTCAAATGTACTATCTTCATCGAGATCGCTTTGATACGGTGAAGCATTGAGGCACGCTTACCCATTACACTGGCCACAAGCTAAAGAACATTGCAACCCCGATTTCCTGCATCCTCAGCGTGAACCACAACCATTCTTGCAGTTGCAAAATATTGTGTTCAGTAATTCATCTGAAGCTGGTGGTAATATTGTCGTTATCGGTTCCAGGAGTTCATTTCGCAGTACCCAAACCCATTCCTGGGGTTCTAAATCATTTCCTAACCAAGTTTGAATTTGATAGTATACACGACGGATATGTTGATGAGCCGCTGTACTTGTTGGTGGAAGATTCGATAACTGCACAGGTTTATTAAGCTTTGTTGACTTGACGAATTGAGTGTAGCGAAGATGATCGATATTGTCCTCAGACTTTGGAGCATTATATATAACCAACAAGAATCGTACTTCACTGTCATATAATGTTTGTACAGGGCAGTTTTCTTGTTGAAATACTTGAGCCAGTTGATCAAAATTGGGAAGTTTCTCTAATGTTCTAATGAAAGTTTTTTTCCCTTTTTTAAACAGCGTAGAAGTCGTGTCATAGCCACTAAATGCATGCAAAACTAATATGTTTTTTAGAACGAGGATATTTATCAAAACTTTTGCAATAGTATTATTTACCGGGACTTACGGTTCTTGACCTTGCATTATGCTGTGAATAGGTAATCGCGGCATGCTCTCCGCCCTCTATCTCAAAAACGGTTGAGTATATAAAAAAATGTTTTCAACAAAAGTTGTGGAGAATTTTATTCTCTACAATTTATATAATAAATGCAAATGACATTAAAACCATAGAAAGCGAGATATTTGCAAAAAACCGATTTTTGTGGCCTTTGACCTTTATCTTAAGACGCGGACACGAGATTTTATGAGACTTTTGAGACAACTTTTAGAACGCCAATATAAAGGTTTATACAAGTTTACAGCTTATTATCTCTCATTCCGAGGTGAAACCCTCTAATGTGACTGGACTAAAAGTCTCTTACTCAAGAGTGTCGTTGAACCTTTATTTACTTAGTCTAAACAATGGATGATTTAAGCTTAGAATTTCTCCAGAACATTTTTTACATCAAAGTTATCGCTTTTTAGACATTCAAAAAATGCCTATTTTACTTTCAAGACGTAAATTACATGCTCTCTGGAAGAAATACAAGAAATAAACAGAAGAAAAAATGTCCAGCTAAGTGTTAAATATTATATTTTGAGCAATCATTTCTTCTTCTTTATTCCATCTGAGAATTATGAGCATATTTATTTTACATTTTTAGATGAAAATCAACAATATTCCCAATAAGTATTTAGTGCATGGCTATTTAAAAAATAATTGTTTTTTACGAAAAACGTAGCTTTCATAACTTGTTTTATGCAAATATGGGTGTCACGGAAACATTTAGCACCATAAATTTCATTTTCTCCGATGAAGGATTTGCATGCAGACCAATGTAGTTTATCTAACTTTTATATTAAATTAAATCTTCTAAAACTTATAGTCTTATTTCTTTTAGGTATTTTCACATGCCAGAGCCTTCCTCAGTATAAATGGTCACATATTCAGCCCAGAACCTGTACACTTTTCCTACATGCCCGACCTGATCTTGGAACACTCCAGGAATGTTACTATAAAATTGCACCACAGAATTGGACGCTTTTTGAAACTTCAGTTGTACTTTGCTTCAAGGTGGATTTTGCTCAGCGAGGTATCTTTTGATTCTGGTAAGTTTTTAATATATAACATGTACGTACATATGACTTGGTCATTTTTGTAGTTATGAAATAAGGTGTAAAGACCTTCGTAAACTAATTTTTTTGCAGAACCAAATTTTGAATCAAAAACAAATCGAGTTTAAGAAATATAATATCTTACTTTTGTTTTTTTTTGCAGAAACTCCTATATGTTTTAAAATTATTCAGTTTTCCTTATTTTTCTGATTTCTGATTTTTATGATGTTATGTCAAAACATCGTTAATGATTTTTTAAGCGTTGTTGTCTTTGGAAAAAGGAAGACGAATTGACCATAACATATACCTATTGATTTTTGAGAAACTACTTTGACAGTAAACTGCACATTTTTATGTCAAAAATGCCGTTATTATTTTTTTTAAAGGCAACTACGTCCAGTGAATTCACGACTTATTTTTGAATAACAACAAATTTTCTTTATTCGATAGTCGACGATTGCCTACTTAGCTTCTTTTAATACATATTTTGAAGGGTGTTTTGTAAAATTTGCTCATTAATAAAATTAATTTTGTGTGACATTTTCTGATGATATTTGGTACAAGAGCATTTTGAGGGGTACTGATTAACACTATGGTGTTGGATAAAAAAATGGCTATGATTTTTTCGAATTTTGGGAATATATAAAAATCGTAGTAGACGGTATACTGGTGTACCTAGACGATATCAATATGGTAAAAAAAAAACAAAGAAATTTATTTGACATACAGGGTGTCCCCGAAAGATCTGAACAAAAATTTACTGGATAAGCTACTGACCAAAATAAGTCCACTGTACCTAATTTACCTCAAAATTAAAGTACGCCCCTAATAGGTTAGGGGTCTTTAAATGTAGGCAAAGAAAAACGTTTTTCTTTAATTTCTCTAAATCGCATTGTGATGAGTTGGTGAAATTAGGTATGTAGTTCTTATTTATTAATAGCGTTAATATTGTAAAGATTTGAAAAAATCTCATATATTGGGTATTTGGATGTTAACGAGATGTTTTATTCCTTAAGACTTATTTGTATTTAGTAGAATCAAAAAATCAAGTATGCTATGTCAAGATATTTTTATAACACAGAATTTTTATTCCTTGAACATTTCGTCTCTAAGATTATTATTTTTTAAGTAAAATGCAAAGAAACAACTGCATAATTAGAAAACTATGAAATCATGGCAGTAAGCTATGAAAAATCACAATTTTTAATGTAATTTACATCAAGTTATTATTTAATAACTCAAGTAATTTCATGATTTTCAATTTAGGTATTTGAGAATAATAAAATTAGGATTGCAAGTAAATATTAAGAATATTTCATTATTTTTTTTTTATTAATAGAAAATTGGGACAAGAACACGAATTATAAAGATACAGAATATAAATTTTTCAAGAGGTTTCACCTTAATATTACTAATGGGACATACTAGGGACTGCAGTTATGTTTAATAGTAAAACAATACTGAAAGGTAACAAATCAAATCAATTCAGTACAATTTATTTCATGTTAATTTTACAAATTATGTAACAACAAAAAGTCTATTTGTATCAAATTGTTTTTTAACTTCTCACTAAAAAAATTGAAAATTTTCAGAAATTGGGAAGTTACTGGTTTCACCCCGATTTTCGAAAATCGAGTTTTTGTCAGATCTCGACGTTTTGAGGTCCTAAGAAGCTATTCTGACTATTCCTACGATGGTGTCTGTATGGCTGTATGTATGTGTGTGTATGTATATGTGTACGGTGTATGTAAACCTCTCATAACTCTTGAACGGCCTGACCGATCGAAACGCGGTTTACGGCATTCTAAAGGGGTTGACTCGACTTAGATATCCTGAGAATTAGAACCGATTCGGCCCGGTGGATTTTGAGAAATTTCAAAAATGAAATTTTAAAAAATTTGTTTTTTTGGAATATTTTTTAGACTACTGAACCGATCAACTCAAATTTAATCAGCTCTTGTCCTTATAAAACAACGTCGATCGTCGCAAACCGCATCAAGATCGGTTGATTAGTTCGAGAGATATCGATTACGACAAATTCGCAAGAAAGTGTTTTCTTGAAATAACATTAAAAATTCCTGTCGGATCGATTTTTGGTACTAAGATAACTTTTTGTACTTAAAAAACTGCGTTGAATGCCGTAAGCCGTATCAAAATCGGTTGATTCGTTCAAGAGATATCGATTACGAAAAATTCGCAAAAAAGTGTTTTTTTGAAATAACATTCAAAATTTTTGTCGGATCGATTTTTGGTACAAACATAACTTTTTGTACTTGAAAAACTGCTTTGAATTCTGCAAATTGCATCTCGATTGGTTAATTTGTTCAAAAGATATCGTAGTTCGAATATTACCAAAAGGTGTTTTTTTTAATATAACTTCGAGATTTTTCACCTAATCGTAGAGCTCAAAGATGTATGTGTATAATATTTTGAGCTCGAAGAGCTCAAAAATTAACTAATACGTATATTTTTGAGCGTTTTAAGCTCGAAAATAGCGGGAAGTTTCAGGGATGGCCTGCAGGGTCAACCGATTTTCAGAATTTTTTTTTTTTTTTGGCTTCCTAGGGAATTATGAGTACATAATTGTCCGTATATATCAAATTTGAACCATGCATAATTAATTATAAAGAAAAAACCTAAACAAATAAAAACAAAATAATTTGGGTATGATACTAAAACGAATTATAAAATACCTACTTACCTACAAGTCAGTGGCGACTGGTAGATTTAGGTTATGCCATATCTCAGTATTGGAGCATGGAACCCAAACAATATTTTAAGGCAGGACTACTAGTACCGAATGAAGAAGTTTTGCAGAAAAAAAAATTGAAAAAAAAATTGAGAAAAAAAGTTGCAAAAATGCGCTGCCGACCCAAATTACTTCTAGACCGTTAGTAAAATATTTGCAAATTATTTTTTTTTTTTCATAATCAGAAGGAAAATTTATTACTCCATTTATTTTTTGGTTTTCAAAAATTTTTATTTTTTGTAAAGTTATGACGTTTTGAAATTTACACAATGAAGAAATTAAATTTCAAAATGTCATAGCTTTACAAAAAATCAAAATTTTCGAATACCAAAAAAACGGGGTGATAAATTTTCCTTCTGATTATGGAAAAAAAAATAGTTTGCAAATATTTTATTACTAATGGTCTAGAAGTAATTTGGGTCGGCAGCGCATTATTGTAACTTTTTTTCTCAATTTTTTTTTAATTCTTTTCTGCAAAACTTCTTCATTCAATACTAATAGTTGTGCCTTAAAATATTGTTTGGATACCATGCTCCAATATTGAGATATGGTATAATCTAAATTGATTAGCCGCCACTGCTACAAGTATCTATAATATTAATAAGTAATTGTTCTAACAACATCAAGTTAATCACAACAAGTGAATGTGACCTCCATTTTCACGATTATATAACTTAATCCTTTTCAAAAAGGAAAATCGAACACTGCGAAATATTTCAATGTTTTGACGAATATCGTTTGCAACATTTTATATTCGATTCCAATGCTCCTATCGTGTTTCAATGGATGTTGCGTACAACTTAGATGTCATTTCACCCCAAAAATAGGAAATTAAGTAAGTTAAATTAAGGACAGTGGTTTCACGTCCTCGCCCAATCGCTTTCCCTGAAAACTGTTCAGTGAGGATGTTCATATGCTCAACGATGTATGTTGTGAACTCGTGATATCATTTCGCGTAAAGCATGACGCACTAGTGGAGAAATTCTATCTACTGGAAGAAGTTCCTGGCATTTTTATACATGATATGAATATAATAATTATTACTGCAATGTTCGGTGCACTGAAGATTTGAATTCTCTTAATCGGCTGGATACTTTTCTTACACTTTTGGTATTGTCATCTTCTACAGTGACCAAAATATTGTTTGCAGGGTCAGATTTTTTTGTGAACTTTCCAACTATCTTTTTACAACAGTAAGCTATGTTTACATTGCATTAACGTAAGTAAAAAATGACATATAAACTATATTCTGAATAACTTTAATTTTATTATAAGGAAAGTATACAGAGAAATTTATTTCAGAACTTATTTATTAGAGAAATATGAATTAAACGTAGAATTTTCACAATTTATTTATAGAAAAGGGAACATTACTTTTATCTAAGACAACAGAGTTTTTACTGTTACTTAACATGGAATTTCTAGAAATTGCAAGTGAAGAATGTTGAGGACAATTCAAAACAATTGGGACAGCACTAGATATGGAGATGAAGCTCTCATTGGAAACTGATTCTTTGGTATCATCGTGTAAAATCTGGTCCGCGAATTTTTTTTATTTTCTATAGATTCCTCAGTATACCTCTCCGCAACCGAAGTTTTGTGAATTTACGGAAAAATTCTGGATAATTTATTTTTTACTCTTCCTTGTTTGTAATGGTGAAAGTTCGTTGAATAATTGTTTTAGTGTTAGGTATTTTAACTATGATTCCATGGTCTTCAATGTCGATAATGCACAGGTTGCATAATTTTTCTCTTCAGCAGGCACCAGTTACTCATATCATAGCAATCTAGCAAAAGTAATTGGGTGTTTCATATAATATGAATTTGAGCTTACCTTTTGAATTAAGAACATCCGGCACCTGAGTCAAAAATATATCCTTATCTTCTTTTGTGAAAACCATCGATTTCTTTGCTCGGTGTTCAATATTTTTTCTTTTGAGAAACGAAATTAGCAAGGCACAATTAGAAATATCATTGGATTCGTAAAGGAAAATGGTAGCTTTGAGCATGGAATGTTCTGCCCATAAACTGCCTGGAGATTTTAGTTCTTGATTTCTACGTACCAAATAGGCCAAAGGCACCTTTTCAGTGACGACTCTGTTTTTTTCCTCGTGAAAAAATTACTCCTTTACGAGACGCAATATTTGCAATCAATACCAGCACTTATGCTATTGTTGAATAAATCACTTAAGAAACAGACATTCAAATTTATCCGGAAAAATTGTATGCACTTTACTGTTATACTTAAATATAGGTTGAAGATTACTCTTCCGTTTTCTTGAGTTTTATGGTTTGTTGTAGGTTATTAGAGAAAAAAATATTATTTTACGTTTACGAGAAGATCTCCATCCTCAGAAAATTTATTAAAATACAAAATACATAATATTTTTTAAAAATAGGATAATTAATTAAAGGAAAATTTTTATTTTTTATTACACAACTTACTCAAAAAAGTTTTTATATAATTATAATAGTTCCAGCTTTATTTTAAAATGATAATGCATGGTATCCGTAGATTATTACTTTTATCTTGTTTTTTCTGATATTGGTACATTTTCTTCCAGTACCAATATCAGAAAAAACGAAATAAAAGTAATAATCTACTGGATAACCATGCATTGTCATTTTAAAATAAAGCTGGAACTATTATAATTATATAAAAACTTTTTGGGTAAGTTGTGTAATAAAAAAATAAAAATTTTCCTTTAATTATCCTATTTTTACAGATATTATGTATTTTGTATTTTAATAAATTATCTGAGGATGGAGAAGATCTTCTCCGAAACGTAAAATAATATTTTTTCTCTAATAACCTACAACAACCATAAAACTCAAGAAAACAGAAGAGTAATCTTCAACCTACATATATTCAATTTCATGGTTAAGAAACATATAATTGTTATACTTAAAAACAATAGGTAGACACTTCATAAATGACGCATAAGAAAGTCAAATCCAATCGTTTGTAGAGATCATGAAAAACCTTGACCGTGCAAAAAATGTAATAAGCATTTTGGGCGTTAAGTGCTTGGTACCGGTCTCTAATAATATTGAAGACCTCGACTTATTATCGACCGGTACCGCCCTTAAGAGTTAAATAACTATTGACCAATTTTTTCCGAAGGCAACATTCAAGCAAATATTTGCCAGTTAGATATTTGGTGATTGGGAAACTTTGGTAACAGCGCCTCACTGCTTTACAATTTAACATACACTCACCATATACGTTAAAATCATCAGTAACTTCACTAAAAGTGTACTGAACTGCTATTCCTACGACTCAGACTATAAACTTTACTTATGAAATAACCGAAAAAAGGAAGCTGTCCTAACATTGTCAAAAATTGTTGAAGGGAAACGATTTGATTTATAAGTTAAAAATTATGGCATTACATGACTTTCTGTCATCATGATTGTATTAATCATTTTTTTAATCATACAGTGGGTTTTTGCATTTTACTTAAAAATTAATAATCTTAGACGAAAAGTGCAAGTAACAAAAATGCTGTGTTACAAACTTATCTTGAAGGTAGCATATACCACAGTCTTCTTTAAGTTCTAGCCACGAACTAAATATGGCAACACCGCGCCGCATCGAAGATGTAGACGTATTGAAACTGAGCACAGGCATAGCATCCACACGTTTGCGGTTGCCGGTTAGTTTAATTTTACAATGAAATAGGCTTATTTGCACTGCTCTCTGCTTGGATAATTAAATTTTATAATATTTTATGTAAAATAATGCGTGAATCTACATAGAAATACATATGTGATATTCAATGGTTCGGAAAAACCAACGCGAAGTTGCATTTACATACGCTCTTAAATAACGTGAAACTTCTTATTATTGCTTATACTATAATGCATATGGTTATTGCATATTCATTTCAAATAAACAGTAATAGTGAATATCTCATACTACTAAATTAGCACGCGTATATTTGCCGGGACAGGAAAGGGGAAAATATGAACAGGTGAAGGGTAAAAACGATGAATTATTAGTAGTGATCCAGGGTAATAATTTAATTTCACAAAAATTTTCAAATGCTGAACAAATCATGAAAGAGAAGATTGTGTTGGCAAACTCCACATTCTCCTTATTGAAGGCTGTTCCAATTATACTTTTTGCACGATAATCTAGTCTGGAATTAATACATATTTCATAAATTAAAAGTTTTCTACTATTATTTTGTTAGTCGTAGCAAGTGAACCAGACATGTTAATCAGATAGCATTTGTTATTATTTTCTTTATTTGGAGAAATATCCATACTTACTAGATGAAAGATAATATAGATACCGCTTAGTAGGTAAAATAAAAAAAAGTCTGTAACACATTATATGTAGTGGATGACTGATTATATATCATAAATGTCATTATTACAGTAGAAACTGATTATGTATTTTTTTAATTTAATCATTTGAATTATACAATAATACTTAGAATATAAAAATGTTCCATTTACAGTAAAATCTAAGGCTTGTTTTTTGTATAACAAAGTCAGCTCAATGCATTTTGAATACAATTTATTTGCGAATTAGTTAGATAACACGTATATTAAATAATATATTTAGGAAAATTTGGGAAAATAGATGGTATTGCATTCTCTTTCAATTTTGGTTTCTAGTTAATAATTTCAAACGTTCCGTCTGGTAACAAGTATTTATTTGTCAAATTTGATAACTTCACCGAAATAAAAATGCAACTCACATACTACGTAATGTTTTGATGGTGTACATTCTTTCCTAGGGACAGCTTTGAGCTATTTTTGTTTTAACTCCTCGTCCTTGAGGATTCCAAAATCACTTTTTACGCCTTCAGTTTTTACAGATGAATCGTAATTTGACTTACAACCGGGGATACAACATTGTGTCGGCATGTTTATTTACAAACATAAAGACTCTCGAAAAATTAGATTGTATTTAAAATTATCACTACACAACACAATCTACATTTAATGCACTTTAATTTACAAGAGTCTAGATCAATTATTACTTGTTAAAAACACTGATTTGAGGGAAATAAAGAGACTGCTTTAATACATAAACACGTACACAAACGTCCATTATTCGGAACAACAGGTCTTCATACGACGTTGCATGATTTCTTACTTCGTGGCTGGGACGTAAAGGTGGCTGTGCATATACTTAACTTTTTAATTTTGCGAAACTCAAAAAAGTTTTAAAGAATAAAACACTCCGTTAACGTCGAAACACCCAGTCTCTTTTAGCGATTTTTTTCTAAATGTCGTAATATTAACGTTATTAATGAATAAAATGTATATACCAAATATCATCAGCCCATCATAATACGTTTTGGTGGAGGAATAAAAGGAAACAGTTTTTCTTTGCGTATATAAATAACCCGTATCATTTTAAGGGCGTCTTTTAGTATAGATGTAAGTAAATTATATTCAATCGACACATTTTGGTCCATAGATGATCCAGTATATTTTCGTCCAGGCGTTGAGGCCTTTATAACATAATTACTAAAACTAGCTTCTTATATTATATACAATTAATATTATACGAAGAAATGTTTTAATATTATTCGTTAAATTCATGGAATGCAAAAATTATTGGCAAGTTGGTACGAATAAAAATGCCATTTAAAACTCATTACAAGAAAACCAGCTGCATACATGTACCTTTATATTAGAATTTACAATACGTTTGACATTTTTCTAAATCCCCGATCGCCGATTCCAGAGGCAGGACCTGTGTAATTTTTAGTTCTCATTTAAAAGAACATTAAAAAGTAATATTTTAAATAAATAGTTTTCTATCAAACCATAACCGTCTGAACTGAATCATTGTAAATTAAAGCCAAATTAGAAATTTTGTTAAGAAAGGCTTAAATACATTTATTTGACCTCAGCAGGTAATCCAGATAACTTCAATATTGTGATATTTAAGGTCTCTTATTAATGTGTAATGTGTCATGATCCTATGCCCACAACAGTTTGAATTGTAGAACGGATATAATATAAAACTTGTTGTACAGACATTCTTTCATGGTTTGCACAGTTTCTGGCATCATAGTGAATACACTTCTTCATAGACAGAGACCTTGGTTAACCTTTTTAGACCTGACAATATTAAGTTGTATGACAATCATTGTTAAGGTTTGTACATTATACTGTACAATAATTTCTATGGTGTAAATTGCAAATATTGATCATACCAGGTCACAACCTCAACTCAAATGAATGTACACTATAGTGTATATCAGATCTGAAGAGGTTAACCATTTCACCTATTTTTCATTTGGTCTAAAACTGCAGTCTTTATCAAGAGCTGCAAAGAGATTCTTGTCGGTCGTAAATTGGGGTCTTTATCCTGAGCTTCACACATAGACCCAGACCTGTATTATATGAAGGGTAACTAGTAGGTTTTTATCTATATCTTCGAAATAATGTATAGTTTCTGCTCTCCTATGGATTTACTCATTGTTGACTCATTGACAAAAACTATAAGTTCATGCGCCAGAACGAACATAGTTTTTAAGCTTTTCGACTACTCACTTGACAGCAATCTTCTGTCGCTTCAACTGAGCGGTTTTAATAAGCGTATTTACTGAAAGAAGTGACGATATTTCGTTTGCTAATTGATTTGGATTTTCTGGTCAGCTTCAGTTAGTTGTGCTCAAACACCGACGCTCTACTCTGTGACTTGTACCGATTGAAGCAAGTTCTAAAGAGCATTCAGAATGGGACTACTTTAGCATATTTCTGCACCAATTAATTGGTCGGCACGTTTTTCGTCGGTGAAGAAATGTGGCACCCACCGGGACTGAGTGTAGAAAAACACAGTTATGTCAAAAGTGCCAAAGGGTATAAGATTACTTTACTAGACTCTTCACGAAATGCCACTACCTCCAGAGCCTATTTTGACACGATGGAGCACTTGGATACAGGCTGCATCTTACTACTGCACAAATTTTTAGAAAGTAAAAAAAATAGTACAACTAAATGCTAACGATATAGTTGCTATTTCGCGTGCACATTCATGGATCCCCAAATTCAAGAATATCTGACTTCATGCACGGAAAGTTTCCAAGAAATCATTTAGCCATCCACAGTCTTGAGCAATGAACAACAGCTGAAGAGTTTTCTGCGTATACGCATTAGATGTTATAGTCGACTTACGACATGCGACAGTTTATTTTCCAGGTTACTAAAACTTCTGCGAAATAAGTGCAACAGAAATTTAAACCTCACTCTCTCGTGTTGTGGATCTTTTTTACAAGAAATGAAGTGGACTTTTCATTATTCAAAATACACGTGCCATTTCACATTTATGAAATAGCAATCTAAGATTCGAGATTTGAGCTCTAGTGGTATTCAGTAGTGCCATGAGAAGATTCCTAAGTAAATGTGGTCTCTGTAAAATACAATTCCTTAAATTGGCAAACAAAATGTATGCAATACCGCTAACGAAATAAATAGTGCCGAAATCATCAATGAACAATGGACTATGTAATTTGATTCTAAATGAAATCCCAGTGCAGATCTTTGTAATAAACGAACAAGATTAATCTTATTGTTTATAAACTCGCTGATTATTTTAAAATTTTCAAATATACTTATATAAAATACATAATACAGGAAGTAAACTAATATCTATTAATATATTGTTATTTGACGTATTAATTTCAAAAAGAACCAAAGATGTATTTTTCACACTTTTTTTTTTGGATTTTTGGAAATAGAAGGTTTCCTAAAAGTTACACTAATACTTTCTCAGTACATGTCGAAAGAAACATGGTTTTTGAGATATGTGTACGCTGATGTGGGTACCAAATGATGAAAAAAAAACATTTTTAACCATATTTTTATAAACTGTTTTCTTCACTTAATTTCAGTGTAGTAACAAATTGAAACCACAAATAAGTCATTTTCTCCTTCATTTATCAATATTTTAGATATAACTGACGGCTATTTCCTGTGTAGATACACCACTGGCACAGTCATAAGCCAAGTATACGTTCCGATAAAATACTCGTATTTCAAGCGAGGTGGTCGATATTGTAGTCCATTTTGCATGGAACATTTTGATTTATTTGATAGAGATTAATGCGAAAGTTTTATCGTATGTTAAAGAAAAAAACCTCTAGATGTATAGAAACTGTCTTTTTTTAATATTTATTTTACAACATGAACATAGTTCACTGAATGTATATCGATGTACAGCAAGACACCGATTTGATAGTTCTTTTTATATACTGGTTTTGAAACGAAAGCACTGTAGGCTGAATAAAGTATAAATAATATAAATACAGACAGGCGGCATACAAAAACAGTAAAAACTGTGCTGATATTACGAAGTTGAAAAAGGTTAAGTTTACCATGCTTAGTAAGTTAATTAATATAATATCAATAGACGGAGAAATACTTGTTCGTGTACACTCCTACATAACTGGAGCCTTTATAAATGAAAGATTTCAGTTTATTAATTTTTTTCAGATGAGTATTTATATGATGTAAAAAGTAATAAGCTAATTGGGTATTCATTTTCAGATTTTTCGTTAACATAGACTAGTTAAATAGGCACAACATTTCTATTAATTATTTTTCTGGATTCGTTTTAATAACATTCCTATGTAACAAATCCTCCCTATATAGCTCAATAATGCACTGCATATTGGTTTATACAAGTTATATGCGTAAATTTATGAAGAAATTATAGGAAATTGGAATATAGTATATACGCGTTTTACTGACCAGTAACTCAAATTGAATGGTACAAACATTTCGGTAATGGATTTTACATTTTTCAATGTCAGCTGAATCAAATTACTCCAAAATATGTCACATTTTCTTTTTAATATGCGTATGATGTACCACTTTTTTCGGTAAATATTTAATTTAGTTGTTGTAGTTTTACTTTGTAAATTAATTTTGTACTCAGTTCCAATTAAGTTTGCAAAAGAAAAAAACAAGAAAAAAATAAACATCTGGTAAAATGGTAATATATGCATAACATATGCATAATATGAGTGAAGACTCTTGAGCCTAAAGTGTACGCATGGCAGAATTGTACTGAGTTGTAACATTCTTAGAACCTCAAATCCCCTCTTGCACTTTGTGAAACATCATGAAGCTGTAGGAGTGGGAGCAGGATTGGTCAAGGCAGTAAAAGAAGCTGTTGATGAACGATGAACTCGGTCCCGCATTTGACCCCAGACGCGGAGGCCGACGAGATGCTGATGTAGAATCAATCATTGAGTTTATGCCAAATCGTTTAAAAGTCAGAATCAGAGCTACTGAACAGGAAAAACTGTTTCGGTAGCACTTCGATAAACCTAAGCATAGTGTTTTTTTATATGAACATGGAAACACTGGCGTTAGGTTTATCAACCAGACTGACTATTCACTTTTTTCAGTCCAGCCGGGCTTAAGTCAGAAACCGAGGGATTCATTATGACCTGCCAGGATGGTGTTATCAACACCTTGGTCTACCGTAGCCACGTGTGGCGTGTAGAGGTTCCTGATATCAACTGCAGGACCTGCTGTTAGGCAACGGAATGGCTCATGCTTAAGGCACACGATTCTGATATCTACACTCACTAACCTTGCGCAATGTGTAGAGTGGCGGTAGTTAATTCGTCGGCGGAACTCCTTTCTGGCATCGGTTATTCCAAAAAAAAGAATGCTTATATTTTCCAAAAAATGTACAATACAGATATATAAACACAAAATGGGAAGCAAGGGATAGTTCAATCAAAGGAGTACTCTGCCACTTAATTCTTGCAAAGGAAGAAAATATTATTATTAAGTGATAACAAAAAGCAGAAGAAATATAAATATTTACTACCACTACTGTTTATAATTTGTAGATTTAGAAATATATGTAATTATAATTAGGTTTATTAATGTAAAGTTTCCTAATAAATTTCTGGAATTTGAATCACTAAACGTTTTATAATAAGAGGGATTCATTTATAAACCTGGAGTTTAAATTTCCTCTAAAAACATGAAAGTTTTTCTATTGTTGAGTCTATCTGTAAATAGACTTTAAACTGGACCACCAGCACTTATACTTTACTAAGTCTTTCTTCTAAATTTTTTTTAAATATTTTCTTAACCGCCTCTCAAATTACGCAAAACGATAGAATTTTTTTTGTTGAGTAAAGAGAGTCCGAACCACTAGATTATACAGGACTATTAGATAATAAAATAATTATCAAACGTGATCTAATGCAAAACAGTACGTCAGCTGTCTAGCTATAACAGAATGTCGTATCTTATGTGATCCTATTGTGCCAATGAGATGGTTTTATATCATGTTATTTATTTTATAAACATTTTGCGTAGGTCTTGAGAATGTGTATTGTAGATTCTTCCAGACATATAACTTGTATGTTATCGTATGTACTAAATAATACTGTGTTTGGGCACGAACCACGATACGAGAGTGATTTTTGTATCTAGGTTTCTCTAAATGTCGATCTGTTTGAGATGAGCGAGGTCCACGGGTTTAAGGGCCCTGAGCTCCAGCGCTTTACGCACCGTGGTGCATCGATTACTACACCACTGCATAATGTTCAGATCCATCCAGATTTTTTCGAAGATATATTCGAGAAGTTGTCCGGTGTAAAATTAATCCATGTATTATCGTCTCAACCACATTTTTGAAACAAGAGCTACGTTAAAATATCATGTTTACATTGCAAAAGACGCACCGATTCCGATAATTATCATGATAATGCATTGCCAAAAAAAGCTTTAAATAAAACTTTTAGAGAGGAGTTTTACCTTTAAACTGTTTCTGTTGAAAATGTCTGACTCTAAAGCAAGTATTTTAACTTGTGACTTATTCGCTACAATCCGAATTTTTAACAAGTTAAAATCGGTAACATGTTTTATATCAATTTTATTTTGATTAAACAATTTATAAATAAGGTGGAAATAAATACATGCACGAGAGTGAATAATATGTTATTGGTGCATTAATGAGGCAGTTTACACTAAATTATTTATCACTCTGATTTTCCTTTATATTACGTGCAGCTTCAGGAGCTTTTGTAGTTGTTTTTGTTAAAAACAAGTAATTAAAATGATTTTGCAACGGACAACATCTCGAACATGCCTTTGAAAGAATCTGGATGAATTTGAAGTTTACGAGTTATTTAAGTTTACATAATCAAAAGCAGTACAATATTTCTCGCGGGCTATCTTCATACATGAATGTTCCCAAGTTCTGCGGTTTAAAAATAAATAAAAAACACATGGTCGTCTCTCACTTGAAGTGTACATCAATTAAAAATTAAATTAGCCTGTCGAACGCGATTAGTTAGTCAAGTCCGAAAAATAAGGATAACTCTTTCACCTAGTTTACGACATTGATATAACTAAGAGAATTTAAGTGTTTAATACAGTTGCAAACTTATTATTTTCTTTATAATACTACAAACAATTAAAATATATCATATAAGACAATATTTCTGGACAACTTTCCACTTGCTTTCCATTTACATTATTTCCAAAACTTCAAGTGTACTTTGCATCTCGATGGATCTTTCTCAGGAAAATCTCTTTTGACTTCGGTAAGGCCCTTTAATCTCCCGACCATCCATAATCAGAGGAGTGACTTATTGTTTTACCACCGAAGCGGTTTCAGTTTTGCCAACGTAAAATGCGAGCATTAATCTCCATTCAATAAATCAAAATGTCACATACAAAATGAACTGGAGTATCGACCACCTTTGTTTTAAATAAGCTGATTTCAATCTTGTACATTTTTCCGGTCTCCCTCATTCTTCTTTTTCCGAAAGGTAGTTATTTATGTTTATATTCGAATAAAAATTAAAGAACAGGTTCATTCAATACAACAACATTTTGTTTGTAATATAGTTACACACATCCGAATGAAACGTAAAAACAGAAATTATACGATAGACTAATGGATGACACCAATTATTTTAAACTGGGATTTAAATTAGTAAATAGGGAGTAGTTTTTTATTTTCGGTTTATTGTAAATATTTAAAAAAACCAAACATGGCATGATATTTAAAATGGTTTCAGAGTTTGCTATTATTCTAACGATTATTAACATAAATTTTTTTCTTGAATATTTGTTATAATTAAAATTTGTTTTCTAACAATGAAAGTATATATCAGAATTTCAGTTAATAAATTTTAATTATAGCAGAAATTAACAATAGGAAATGTATGTTATTATAACCGTTAGAACAACATCAAAACCATTTAAATATTTGTCTTTGTTTTTTAAATATTTTTAAGAAACCAAAGATAAATGTCTACTTCTTCCGACTCAGCAAAATCCCAACATGAAACAAAAAATATGAAATATTAGGTAATACTGTTCTTCATAATTTGTAAACAAATAAACAATTTATTACTAATAAACCTGATTGACAAGTTTATTAGAAACAAATAATAATTAATACAACTACGTATTATTATGAAGACGTGCAAGTACTACAAATTTTTTCTTTTATCTCAAAATTCTTAGATAAAACTCGGAATTTCCAGGTAAAAGTTAGAATTCTTACTTTTATATCAGAATTCTGACTTCTGTCTCAGAATTTTGGCCTATAAACTCAGAATTCTTACTTACAGTTCGGAAATATGTCTTGTAACAGAATTCTGACCTAGAACTCAAAATTCTGATATTTACATTAAGATTCTGAGATAAAAGGCATAAGCAAAAATGGAATGGTATGGCTAACATTTGCTTAAGCCAGAATTCTAATTTAGTAGTCAGAATTCTGAGAGAAATCAGAGTTCTGTCAACATTAAACAGTCTAACTTTTATCTGAACATTTTGAGTTTTGTATCAAAATTCTTACTTCTATCTCAGTTTTCTCGATTCTGTCACAGAATTCTGACCTATAACTCAGAATTTTGATTTTTATCTCAGAAATATGATACAATACTTGCTTAAATCAGAATGTTGGTTGCCGTATATCTTTAAAAATTCACTTTCTGCATTACCATTTAAATTTTTTCCTGAAAATTTTGATGCGGTAAACGATGAGCAAGGAGTCATCAAGATTTCAGGACAATGGACATTCGTTATGGGATCCAGCCTATTTATATCAAGCAACTATACTATTTTAAAATTGGATTGTTGACGAATTTTTAAAAATGGTGGAATATAATAGTGAAGGCATTAATTTAGTTGTATATTTAATTTGGAAGAAAAATTCTAAGCGCAATATATTTTAAAAAATTATTAAACTTCAGCTATTTGAATGTGCTGTGAAAACGGTAGTGACATCATATCAGTAATTAGATATGAAGTGATATGCAGAACAGAGGAAGAAGAACATGTTTTCAGTAAACATAAACTAACATCATCTCTCATCTATCAAAAATTAACTGGACGTTTAAGTAGAGATATGTTCATTATAATGGACATGGTAGCCGCTTATAGCTATTTACTCGGTACTGAATATCGCTGATTCGAATCCATCCCGGAGCAACAAATTTTATTTGTAATTTGCTTCGGATTAAGATGGGACTGAACTGTCGATACCCTAATGTGGTTTGGACCCCACAATAAACTGTAGGTCCTCGTCTCTCTTAACACAAAATCCTAGGATTTTCTGGGAGTTACTTTGGTGACTTGAGAGGCGGTTAAAAAAACATTTTAAGAAAACATTATGTTGCTAGAAGCAGATCTAAGCAATAATAGCATAAAAATTCCGTTTATTTGTGTTGGAGCAGATGATCTGATTTTGTTCAATTGTATTTAGCAATCTGTTTATAAATCAGTAAAGTAACTGATTTTCTGCTTGAGAGCAAAACAAGTTCAGCAACAAATTCAGAACAGAAAACATGTAAGCGTTAGGGGTTTTTACCCCAAATAAAATAGAAAAAATTCACTGTGGCAAATCTCTATTTGACATGAGTAAGTTCATTCACAGAGGTAAAGTATCGAATGCCTGATTTTAGTTAGCGCGCATCTAGGGCTCGGTCATCCTCGGAGTAAGCGCGAGCGCCCAACAGCTGGTTGATATAATCGGAAGTACAGGAGGCCCCTGAACGGTGGAGGGATGTATTGCTAACACGGCCATCCTGCAGCGGGGCGACCTCGCACCGTGATTAAAGTTCCATCTGGAATAATAACCAAAACAAAGAACTGGCTACCGTAGCGTAGCACCAGCGTTAATGCAAATAATCATGTAACATACGTTCTAGAGATCTTTATGTGACAACATAATACTCATATTTCCTAATGTAATTTAATTTCAAATCTTTTGTTTATGTAAGGCTGAAAATCATAACAGAACTCATATTTCATCTGACATAACAATTATTCTTTATTGTGGGACTACCACAATATTACTTTGTGTTCTAATATTAACCTTGATCTGCAGTGATTAATATTAACCTACGGTGGTCATCATTTATTTTTGTGGGACTACCACAATATTAACCTACGCGGGACTCCCGCATCTTTTCAATTGCTGATTCCTAGAGGATGTGAATCAGATGTACGGTACTCCCGTATTTTATTTTAATGTAAATTGTTAAACGGTACTCCTTTTTGTTTTTATTAACCTTAGCGGTACTCCGCGTATTTTCAATTGCTGATCCCTAGAGGATATACGGTACTCCCGTATTTAAATTCTAATGTAAATTGTTAAACGGTACTCCCGTTTTGTCTGCTTTTTGTCACAAATTGTTAAACGGTGCTCCCGTTTTGTTTGCTTTTTTTTTCACGTGGTACTCCCACAGTTTCTACTTTACCTTAATATCATTTTTTTCTTTTATTTATTTATTTATTTATTTTTTTAACCACACTTGGTTTATTTATCTTAATTACACTTTACTATCTTCAGGTTCTCGGCTATCGACATACTTCTGCTGACTGTCGCTCTGCTCTCGCGCATTCTCTATTTGGGAACCACTTAACTCGGCTGTCCTGTAGCGAATACGTCATGGCCTTGGCCATTATGAGGAGCTAAAAGGGAAGTCCGCTAACACGGCCTTTCTACAATCGGAGCGCACTCGCGTCCTCAACTCTAGTATATTTCTGAAAACAAAGAAACAGAAACAAGACAGAACTCTTATTGTCACATTTATTTATTTGAATAATGATCCTCTCCTTTTACACTAGGTGGTATTGCTACCTCTTTTAGGCATAGCAGGGTTGTCACTATCCTTTCATTTTCATTTTTTTATACCAGGTGGTATTGTCAACTCTTTTAAACATAGTGGGGTTGCCACTATCTTTTTTTTCTTCCTCCCACCAAGAGAGAAACCTGTAACAAAATTGAAAACACAGACATTATCAGGCAAGGCTTAATAGTACAGTGAAATCTCCCTTAACGGACACCTCCCATAAGCGGACCCCTCTGTTAAACGGACATTTTTCTTAGCACCGTTTGGATGTAATGTATTTGAAATTGCATGGCAACTCTGTTAAGCGGACTCTCCGTTAAACGGACGCGGACAACACAATTGGGCAACCTTGAAAAAATTCCCTCCTTTAAGCGGACTGTATGGTACGCGTGCTTGTATCAGGGGAGCAGGAAAGTCGGAGAATTATCTAACCAAGTACATGTTTCATTACATTCCATACACCAGTCGTCGTATGTGCGTATACCTTTGTGCATATAACACTTTAAATTTTTGTAAAATAATTCCTATTTGTGGTAAGTTTTGTTAGTTACATTGATTATTAAGAGTTTAATTTAATTTTTTGTGTAGTGTTACCATGGCTACCAAAACCAAGAAGCGCATGTTAACATTAAAAGAAAAAATTCAAATTCTGGACTGGTTTAACGAACATAAATCTAGTGTGCGAAATTTGGCAATGAAATTTGAAATAGGAAAAACCCAAGCATCAAATATTGTAAAAAATAAAGATGAATTAATGAAGAAATGGCATGCAAGCGGAAACGTTAATGAAAAGCGAAGCTTTCTGAAGACTGATGGACTGAAAATAGACCAGCTAATTTACGAGTGGTTTATAAAAGCACGAAACAAAAAACATTCCTCTGTCCGGACCAATTGTAAGAGCGAAAGCCAAAGATATTGCAGAGACGTTGGGTATCGACAATTTTAAAGCATCTGAAGGGTGGCTCGAGAAATTCCGAATTCGCCATAACATCACTTTTAAATGCATTTCTGGAGAATCTGCCAGTGTTAATGAAGAAGATGTTGCTAGTTTTGCCGAAAAGTTACCCTCCCTAATTCGAGACTATGATCCAGAAAATATTTATAACGCTGATGAAACCGGGTTATTTTTTCGAGCTTTGCCCGACAAGACCCTCGCATTAAAAACGAGAAAAATGTTCAGGGGGAAAATGAGCAAAGACCGACTGACAGTTTTGCATTGTGTTAGTATGGCTGGAGATAAAGAACCACTGTTGGTTATAGGCAAATCAGCTAGACCTCGAGCATTTAAGAAAGTCGGTGTGAATTCCTTACCTGTGGACTGGAAATCTAACAAAAAAGGCCTGGATGACTTGCCAAATTATGACGGAATGGTTACTCCAGTTCGATAGAAAAATGAGACTCCAGAAGAGAAAAATACTTCTTTTTTTGGATAATGCTGCGTCACATCCCCGAGATCTAAAGTTGAGCAACATAAAAAATATTATTTCTTCCTCCTAACACTACGGCAATTTGCCAGCCATTAGACCAAGGCATCATCAAAAACTTTAAAATGTTTTACAGAATGCTTGTTTTGAAACGCGTTCTGGCCCGGATGGATACTATTGACTCTGTGCAAGATTTAACGAAATCTATTGACCAATTAGATGCTATATATTTTGTGAAGAAAGCCTGGGACCAAGTCACTGACGTAACAATAAAAAATTGCTTTTTAAAAGCTAAATTTCAGTTCAAAAATATCAGTAGTGCACCTCTTGAGGAATTTGATCCAGAGGATGAAATTCCTCTGGCTGCCTATGCACAAATGCAGAGGGCATTGATCGTGACCGGCAATAACAACATTGATCCAGAAGATTTTATTAATTTGGATGTCCAACTTGCTGTTGAAGATGACGATATTGACTCTGCAACAAAAGATGCTGCTTCGCACCCTGAGGAAAACGAAGAAGAAATAGAGGACGTGGTGTTTATAGATTGCCCAATAAAAAATCAGACAGATGCCTTAATGACAGTGAAACAACTTAAATTGTTTGCAAAGAATCAAGGCGACCTGAAAGCTTATGAACACGCATCAAATATGGAAGACCACTATGTTAACTCAATATTTGAAAGTAAATATAAAAAACAAACTACGTTATTCGATTTTTTTCCCAAAAAAATAGTTTGTGTGACAAATATGTATGTATATGTACATACATAGGTACATAATACATACATAAACATTGTTTATGATTTATTATTTAAAATGTTTAAGTATGTAGTTATTGGTACATGTGTACATATTTTCAAATGTTTAACCTGTTTATTTAATAAATTTTGTTTGTTTATAAGTACGTATTTTATATGAAAATTTGGCCATTTCTATTAAGAGGACACCTCTGTTAACCGGACAAAAATGATGGCACCGTCGGTGTCCGCTTAAAGGAGATTTTACTGTACGTTTTTGTTGTCATACAATGTGGATTTGCCATATCTTTCTTTTGCATATTGTGGATTGTCATAGTATGTCCTTCAACCTGTTTCTGCTTTTCTATTTAATTGTGGAATTGCCACAATGACATATTGTAATTTAATATAATTTTTGTGCAGGATCACTGCTAGTCTCTCATTTAAATGTGGGACTGCCACGATAATACAATTTACATTTTTTTTGCAATTTTCCTGGAAAGTAAACTACACTCGGTACCATTGTCTATCAAACAATTATATTCTGAATTCTAAAATTAGTACAAAATCATTTTTCAGTTCTAGAGAAAAATAATAAACGTTCGTGAACATTTATTACTCATCGCTTTATTTTTTATTTTTTTTTTTAAATCGGCAGATTTTGTTGCAAAACCACAAGTGATTTCCAAATTTAACATTTTTCATGTCTCAATTTTTCAAATTCCAATTTTTTTTCACAATTTCGACTTATATGCCCTGATTTACAACAGGCAAAACATAGTTTCGCATTTTCCCTCCTTCAAATGAATAAACCCGTTTAAAAGTGTTGCTAAATTCAGATTTGGATATTTCAAAGTTATTCAGCAAAACCAATAAATCAGCAATAAAACTTCCATTACTTTTAAAAGCAGCAATTTTTTTATCTGAACGTCCTCTATGTCACCAATTACAAGCTCTAATAACAAAACTGATCATCGGCCAAATTAAAATGCAAAGATTTAATTAGAGACACTTTCATACCCACAGTATGAATCAGATCGATCACTGGTATACAGGCATACAATGACAATTAGTATCAAGCTTATTATTACAGTACTTACACGACAACTTCTGATTTGTTTATTTTGCATTTGTGGGCCAAAACACAGCTGTTCGTGTGCTGCCACCGTGCTACGCCTACCTTTCTTACACACGAGACAGCGCTCGTTTGGAAGGATTTTTAGAATAATGTATGGTCCATTATATTTCTGTTATAATTTTCCTCCACTCGCTAATTTTGGACCCTCTATAGCAACTAAAAATCCACCTGAAAATAATTCGCTGTGTAATGAAACATCAAATTGCTTAGCTCGCTATTTTCGATGATATAATGCTGTCTGTATTTGTGCTTGACAACGGCCTCGTCAGGGTCAGCCCAGTCGTCGCTGCGTCTGCCATCAACTGCTGAGTTGCTGGTAATCTTGGATTTGCCTCAAACTTAACATTAATGTTGTTTTCACTATAATTTATGAGTATGAGTGGTTCCTTTAATTTCAACATTGTCGCCTCGTCTGCTCCTGACATGTTTATATTTTGTTAAACTATTGAAGGTCGTCCATGTTAGCATTTTACATATGTTGAGTAGGTCATGGTGAAGTTCCAAACCGTTAGTGCCTTTTTCCACTCGTACATGACGTCGGCAAATAACATCCCAGCCAATAATTACACCTAAGTTTCCAGGAACTGCATCATCGAGTATGATTGTAAATAAAATATCCATTGTTGTAGTCGGTAACACACTTCGCACGTGCCGATACAGTAAACTATTTTCGCTCCAAACTCTGACATAATCCACATTTCTTTCTTGATTACTGCATTGAGCCGAACAACAGCTGATTCACTCAGAATTGATATGTCATCACCATTGTCAATAGAATATGTGAAACTCATTGCTTTAAATTGTTTTCGTTTTACCATGCTTATACCAGTGTCTATAAACCATAAACATTGCTTATACCAACAATTTTACTCCATGTTTCCTATCTTTTTGTAATGAGTGCACATTCATTTTTATTGTTTGTTATGAACCTTTGGAGCTCTTATTTTTGGGTGTATTGACGACCTCGACCTCGATTAATCGTAAAGCCTGTAATGTCACAATAACAAAGATGGGCTCTGCCTTTCAATGCTTCCCCAGATTTAGCTATCATCAGCACATCGCCCACACGACGTTCATCCTTGAATTTTGTGGCTACGTCAACCCATTCCTCTATCACGTAGCTTGGTATCCGGATTAAAGTCTGCCAATTGGAATGATGTAGCTGCTGATGTTGACGCTTGCGCAGTCACATTATCTGCTACGGATGAAGCTCCACTACGAGGCGTTAGCTCGGGTGCCATATTGAATTGGTGAGATAACAATGCTAACTGCACTTACTGCATCGCCATTAAGAATAGTAACGTTTCGAGCCACTGCACTTTTATTCGTTTAGGAGCTTAACTAAATAATGTCTCATGTTCGCCCTGCTCTTTTATATTTTTGACACTAAGGTCGTCAGACTAAGTCTGCTGTTCAGCCGCTATCTTGTCCCCAGTCACAGTAATAACGGTGTGCTCTATTCTTTTGCGCTTCGCCAGCTTTTACGATCATCAAAATGTCGCTAATTCTTAGTTCCGCTTTTAGCTTTGTGGCGTCATCCAGCCACTCTTCTATGGAGTACGTGCTGGTATCAGGGTCAAATTCTGCTAAGCGGAAATACGTAGATGGTGACGTTGAGGCCTGCGCGATAGGTTCACCCACTATGTTCAACACGGGCGTTGGCTCAGCGGCCATCTTTGTATTGCGCATTAATTCTGCTAATTGTTGTTGTTGGGTGGCTGCTAAGGCTATTAAAGTGTCCTGCCACTGCCATTTTGCACGTGTTAGTAACGAGAATTTCGGCTCCTGCTCGTGTTCACTACTGTCACTATCGCATCCGATATTCTCCATATCACAAGTGTCTTTCTTCATATTAACTAAAGTTCGTCACTATAAAACTGTTTTTCTTTTTTTCGGGCACATTGGATAGCATCCACTTCTGATGTAAGCGTTAGGGGTTTTACCCCAAATAAAATAGAAAAATTCACTGTGGCAAATCTCTATTTGACATGAGTAAGTTCATTCACAGAGGTAAAGTATCGAATGCCTGATTTTAGTTAGCGCGCATCTAGGGCTCGGTCATCCTCGGAGTAAGCGCGAGCGCCCAACAGCTGGTTGATATAATCGGAAGTACAGGAGGCCCCTGAACGGTGGAGGGATGTATTGCTAACAAACATAACCCCGCTCATTGGGACAATGAAATTTTCTGAAAAATATTAAGCTATTATTTTAAATTTGAGCGAGGAATGTACATCTTCAATCTGAGTGTAGTTCAAAGTTGTAAGAAAAAAATACATTTAGTTACATTTCTATTTTATAAATATGCATTGTCTATTGACAGTAATTAAAGATTTTCTTTTCTATCCATAATATTTTTTCTCAAAGTTTCCAAATAAAAATGTCCAGTGTAAAAAAAGTAAATTGTTAGGGTGTAGTCAATTAAAGAGAACCAGTTTCAAAAATATGTCTTTAAATAAAGACGAAACGTCTTTATTTAAAGACATCCTCAGGACTATTTTACATAGGTTTTTCCTGTAAAACACTAATCAACTAAACATATAATCAAATAGGTAAACGACAATAATAATAAGATAACAGCCAAGTACAATGAATGAACAAATAACATTGTTTGTTTATTCATTGTACGTGGCTGTCATGTTATTATTATTGTCGTATACCTATTTGTTTATATATTTAGTTGTTTATTTGTTTGTTTACATGTTTGTTTATATGTTTGTTGATTTTAAAAATCAACTGATTCTAGCAACTCTAAAAAAAACCTTAGGAATGTTTAGTATTTGATATGAACTTGTTCTGTCATTTTTTTTGTTATTTTTTATTAGCGAAAATCAAATAAATGAATCTAAAGGATTTACCTTGGAAATCAACATGTGTGGCGAAAACCTCGATTTATCAAAGTTGACACTTTTATCCATATTTTCTATCATCACTTTCACATATTGGTAAATTTTGCAACTTCTCTGGGTTATTCATTTGTATGATTTTCAGGGACCGTTTTTTCTTCTTCTTCCAACGCTAGCAATGAGTTTCTAACTTCGCAACCCTCTTTCGTTGTTTTATGATTAACTTCTCTGCACACTGCCGATGTGATGTCATCGGCGCGGCGTTTGAAATGCATGTATTTTATTAATTGATATTGTAACATTATAAGGTTTTATTTTCAACTTTTACATGATAATTTTTCAAGATGAAATGTTATAGTTTAATATAGATTCTACTAACATTTTCACTTAGTGGAACAACCGAACTCTGCATAACTCAAAATACAAAAATGAAATTTTAGATTTAAAAAAATTTTTGCAGTTGTGCCCTTCTACGCATTCGTATATTCTAGTTCAAAAAACAAAAATTCACTAATATTTTCCAAAATACGTACATAAAATTTGTATGATAATAGCTATTTATATTATAAGTGCCATATGGCGTATTTTATAGCACGCGTCTGAAATTTACAGAACGAACCGAAGGTGAGTTCTGTAAACAGACGAGTGATAAAGAATATATATATGACAAGTATAATGTTCAAGATTTTACCTGCGCTCGACTAATTAATTCTTTTATACCTAAAAAAACTACTAATTAATCAATATTATTTATTGTCAACACACAATATCTACAAGTAATAAATAATCAATACATACTTATTGTAAATATTAATCACACAATTTTGACAAGTTATGAGATTAAATCCAGATTGAGAAGACGTTGTCTTTGTATTAATAGTAGTACAAACATCCTATTTGTTTTGTGATGCTGATGAGTACTCTCACCTAATATTTTAATTGCAGTTTTCTTTTTTATTTTCTTCGGAGGTTTCAATGCACCCCTCTGCAATTGCATTACTCTTCCATCCACCATGTTTTGCCGTTAAAAGGTCGGTACCAGCATTCGCTAGTATTGACGTTGAGGAACGTCGGAAAAAAATTGGCAATTTTATAGGGTACT
Organism: Rhamnusium bicolor; assembly: GCA_029963845.1. NCBI lineage: Eukaryota > Metazoa > Arthropoda > Insecta > Coleoptera > Cerambycidae > Rhamnusium > Rhamnusium bicolor. The sequence goes on along the minus strand of JANEYF010004784.1, from coordinate 355,154 downwards.
GCCTCAATTGTATTTATACCAATTTTGAGGTCTCATTTCAGTATACTTTTTAACAGTATCCATCATATCAACACCTTCTATGTCTCCTGAGGTTATAAAAAATTCTCTATCAATTTCTGTTTTTGTATCTCTAACTCAGACTTTGTAGCAACTTTCTTTATTTATAACATCTTCTTTTAATAATTTCGGCAATTCCGCTCTTCTACAGGCATCCGTCACTCCAAAAATGAGTAAGACCTTAAAAAGATAAATATTTTGTTGAAAAAGTAAAAAGAATATTGAAAAAAAATCACCTTCAAGTCCAAATATATTTCATTGTCGGCTATTTGTAGAAATTTTGTTATATGTCTCTTGGTTGAAATTTTTAATTTTTTTCAGCTTTTTAGCACTCAGATCTTTTAAGCATGGCAAATAAATTAGCATATTTTTTTATGTCTACGTTTTTCTTATTGATAGTTCTGTTTTTAACATGGAATAATAACTCCATAATGAAGTAGGTTTACGATCCTTACTTAGTTCGTTGAAATATGCTAGTAGAACTTTTTCACTAGTTATGTCTTTAATTTTCTTTACATGGCACCATTTCTCATATCTCTCAAATACTAAGGCATACTGTACGCGAGACTTCTGTGGAACAAGGCCTAGAATTGCTTCAGATGCACTTTCTTCGATACCTATCTGCAAGCAAATCTTCGTCGGAAAAACTAATTTTTATAGAATTTATTTTGATTTCAACGTTTTCAATAGGTTTTTGGTAATAACTAAGTTAATAACAATAGCTGTTTGTTGATATCTCCTTAGCAACTGGTGGTGTCGGTCGCTTCATCGACCAGCCAACTATGCCGCGGGGTGTTACGTTATGAGTCCAATCCAACAGTGACAGACATCATAACTTATGACGTGTCAGTGTTGGGTTGGAGAATAAAATAGTCACCGAGTTTATTAGTTTTTTTACAATATAAGTGAAATATTTAGTGAAAGTGTAATTAATTTAATTACTTGCAGTGTAACTACTACTGATTCCCTAAGTCAAAAATATGTGGATTAAGTTTTATAGAAGCATACAATTGCGTGCTTTTTTTATAAAATGCGTGCGATAAATACATATCGTTTTAGTGTTATAAACAACGTCATTATGACATTGAAATGAGTGTCATATTACTGTCAATATATAACGAGCGTAGATAAATATATTTACGAAACAGCTCCTAAAATCAACATATTTTAAAGGAAAGGGAAGAATGGAATCACAGCTACAAAATGAGAATAAGTATTTATTTATTCATAGCTTTCTCTCCTTATTATTACTTTAAACATAATAGTTATTGTAATGGTAATTTTTATTGTAAAACGTTATAAAATAGCACTTAATTTTATAAATAAATAACCTCATAAAAAATGAAAATAGAGGTAAACAAGAAACTGCATTGTAATACAAACTATATATAAATACAAACAGACTTACTATGTGATAAATAAATTGACAAAATGACGCCAAATTAAATGTCCTTTAGAATATTTCATCTAGGGTGTAGGTAAAATTATTAGAAGTTAGACATTTTTTAAATTTACCATCTACCTTCGTAGGTATATAACGTAAAATTTAATGTTTCTGATTTTAGGTGAACTATGGCATATAAATCCTGACATTTATTACCAGAACAAATATTAACAAACATTTTGCATTAAAGAAACCCTAGAATATTTGGGGGGGGGGGGGGGGGGGGGGGGGGGGTAAAAAAAGGGGGGGGGGGGGGGGGGGGGGGGGGGGGGAGGGGGGGGGGTGTTTGTTTATATTGTTTGGGGTTTTGGGGTTGGGAAATACACATAAAAAAAAATTTTTTTTTGGGGTGGGGTTTTTTTGGTTTTGGGGGGGAAAAAGGGGGAAAAGATAGAAAAAAGGGGGGTGGGGGGGGCCTTTGGGGGGGGGTGGGGAGGGGGGGGGGGGGGGAGGGAATTTTTTTGGGGGGGGGAAAAAAGGAGGGAAGGGGGGGGTTGGGTGGGCTGTTGATTTGCATTTTCCCACAACAATCAAAGCAAACGCCAGAAAATTATCATTGCTGGTATCATTATTTTATCGCCGCGAGTGTTAAATTCATTCGAAATAAAATTATAATATTTGAAAAACTGATAATTTTTAACCTCTTCATACTGTCAGGATACCATTTCAACATTTCTCTTTAAAAAATTATTATCTATGTACTTGTCATTGAAATTCTAATTTGCTGTCTCAATTGTTTCAGTGATAGTAACAGGCAATTTCACGGAATCGGAAGAGGACGTCCCGCTCCCGGAATCCGGCAGAGAGTATCCGCTGCAAAGAGACGAAGTGAAGAGTACCTCGAAAGTAAACGGCAGCGTAACAGGGCAATCAACAAAAACCGGAACTAACGAGGAACCCAAACACTACATTGGTTTTGTTATTGGTATACTCACTGTTGTTATATTGATCCTAGTGGCGGCGATAGTCTTTATTGTATTTAGAAATCAGAGACTCAAGACGGCCACTGGCCTATCCGCCATTCCAACGATAAGGAACGATTTAAAGAGGCTCGAGAGTGAGAAGGTGAGAGTATATTATTATTTCTTTACAGTTCTGTTGTTAGATAATATTAGTTTCCTTTTCCAAGCATATTTTTATTTAAGTTCTGCAGATAAAATTCATTTTTCAAATAAAAGTCAACCTTCGAATGGTTAATCACAAGCAATTTTAATGTATTCTTGTTTAATTTTTTTCAAAATTTCCAATTATTTCAAATTGGATAAATAATATACATACACCAAAATGACAATTTAAGGATAGTTGCGCTTGCTTCCACTTAAACCACCCAGTTCAAAACCAGACAAGGTCAAGTCGATAAGGTATAGAAGATGAGCGGACCTGCTTGCGTCTCTATTCTTCGAAAGGGATTTCGATTATCTGCGATGTGAGCACGTATATTATTCCTACTCACGACAAAGTGGGGTTTCAGCAAAGTTTCTAGGTTAAGGATGTTTTCAAATACCACTCCCTCGTAGTTTACATTCTTCGATTATAGTGAAAGTATATTATGTACTTTTATATTATCAGCAAATTTAATATTTATTGATTGGCACAAGTGATTAAAATATACCACGTGATTAATATAAAAAAGCAATAGTCAATAAAATAGTAACGTTTCCATGTAAATTAAACTATTTTATTTCCAGTAGGTACTCGTAAATATGAATTAAATAATCGTAATGAATAAATCAGTAACTATACCGGGCGTAAATGAAACTTTGGCTTACCCCCTCTATTTTCATTTTTTATAGAAATAAATTGATGAAATTTTAATATGTTGTTATACACATAAAATTACATTAGAATACAGTGGTCTAAATTTGTATGGACTTCCGGTTCAGCCGGAAATTACCTCAGCTTTCTTATCTTAAATGGAACACCTAAATTATATTTTTTGGTTATATATTTCTGATTATAGCAGTTGTTTTTTTTTTATTTATTTTTTAACGAACATTTTCATTTTTGATTTAGAGTGCTGTGATTTAGAAACAAATTTTTTGACGGGGTCTCTTACTATTGCAAAAATTGATTTACTTGTGGCGTAACAAACAACAACAAAATGGTATTTGTGTTATGTATCATTTTGTGACACCCTCTAATAGAGCAGCGGTACTTTGAACTTTTAATTTACGGTATGGTCTCGAACGCCAGTTCCTGTTTTAAAGTGTAGGAACACCACTTTATTTTATCAGCGGTATGATAGAAGCTAGGATAACTCAGTGAAGAAAGGGAATGTCCAGGGTGTGTGGTCCGTGTGTGTGGTTGTCGGTTGCGTAGCAATAGAAAACCACCTTACGTGCCGAAAATGATTCTCGGTGTATGACCAGATTGATTACTTATGCTCTAAATAAAAGAATTTCAGCTTCACTTACTCTATATTATTTTGAGACTGCACTCACAATATAGAAAAAATAAATTATTAAACAGTGTAACCAAGAATACAGGCAAAAGAAAAAGCAGGTCACTAAACTCAGCAAGAGGTGGTGATAATGCAAACAGATATATGAAATGTAGCTAATATACGGAATCTATTGCTACTGAAATGTATAATGATGATGCAAGCAGGTAAATCAAATGCAGCTAAGTTACGGAAACCACTAGTACTACTGGTTTTTTAGTAAGCGGTTAAGGTATTTAATGTGGCTAGTGTGAAAGCAGTATTACAGTAGGCGGTGTGTGCAAAACAGTCTATGTACAAGTGGTTACGGTATACAAGCGTGACACTACGAAGGATATCAATCTAGTGACTAATGGTTACTGAGAAATGTCTAATTACAAGTATACAGCTAGGTTAGTTCTTATGTCCCCTATTAGGGAGAAACGTGTTTTAGCTTGCGGACTACTTGGTCAGATTCTTTCCTCAAACGAGTGACATTAAAAATCTGGCTAGTAGTGGTTGCTAACTATATCACTGGGATTAGATTCTATCGTCAACGTGTGACACTAGAATCCAATCGGTGTTTAGTATCATAAAACCTACATTGAAGAACCTGGATGATCCCGACTTGTGTCTAGTGTGTACTTTAGCGGGCGTTATATATCTAGGTTGTCTTTTATGCCCTCCACTGGGGTACAATCGTGTTTTAATTCGCAGACTACTTGGTCACATTCTATCCTTAAACGAGTGACATTAAAAACCTGGCTAGTAGTGATTCCTAACTATAAAAGTGGGATTGGATTCTATCCTCAACGAGTGACACTAGAATCCAATGGTTGTTTAGTATAATACAATCTAAATTGAAAGCCGGATATTCTTTAAAGACGTCTTAACTAGATACCACATTAATCCTTATTAAACAAAAATTAAATAAATCAAATGATAAAAATAGTCCCTAAATTGATCAGGCCTGAGATATTCTTAGTGACTTGGATATATATCGAAATATATATAGTTGGTAACAGTTTATAGGTTCAAATTCCAGGTTATCGCATCGAACACGAGCTGATCTATGTAATCCGATATTAATTCCCGGACCACTTGGTCAGATTCTGTCCTAAAATAGTCACATAAAAATCGAGTAGTTTTTCCTTAATATTACACTGGGATTGGATTTTATCCCCAATGAGTGACACTAAAATCCAATCGGTGTATATACATAAAAACATCAAATAAAAACGGGGTACTCCAGGAGCATGTTTCTAAATAGATAACACTATTTTAATTACTGAATCGTGAAACTACCGGAATATCTCTGACCGCTCGGATTAACAGGTATACATATACAAAAAACGGTAAAATATGAAAAAGCGGATATAAGCGGTTAAAAGCAGATAAATACAGGAATGTGTCTTACCACTGTTGTTTGAGGAGCACACTGGAATTGTCGCATGTTGAACTGTAGCTGGCGGATCGAAGAAGTGAATATTTTAGCTGGTGTGAGCAGTTTTACTCCCAACGGTTGGCGAGGAAGTCACGCGACTTCTGCGCGAGGAACGGAATTTCGCCTGATGTGGTGGGGCTCCCATTCTCTAAGCAAGCTTAGCAAAATATGTTTAAACAAATTCCCTGCGTTATTTGACATAAACAAATATTTATAAAATATTCTGAGACTGGGAATCGTTTTCTCATAATTTTAAAATTGTTTCCAAAAACAAAATAACTAAAACGGCCATGGATTAATATTTCAACTAAATTACTTAATCTTTCATATTGTATATTATTTATAAATAAGAGAAATATATCTAATAAAAGATCCCTGTTACTTGGTTTTATACGAGCGGTACTCAATATAAACTAAATAATTATGATAATAAAATAACTTAAGATTACCCTGAAATAGAAACCAGTTTTAACCAATTGATAAACAATTGTTTAAAATAAACATTAAATATAAATTGTTGTATACAGGGTGTACCAAAGTGAAGAACGGTCCAAATTACGTATTAAAATAACGGAAAATAATAGTAGTAATATCACTTCGTTACACACTGTGATATGATAAATACTCTGTTACATAGGAGCCTGTCGTGACTAGTACACTTAAATTACGCTTACTGTAATACTAGTATAGCCATTGTTTACTTGATAACTGTTTTGACAGCTATTTTAAAGAAATAACTTTATTTGAGATAATTATATTCACAGCACACTACTGTATCGTGTTTTGTGAATTACATTATAATACCTATTTATATAAAAGAATTTAGATTTTTCTACTCTGAATTCTTATAGAATTACTATGTCATGGGTATCACTGTAATCGTAACAGGATGCATTTTCAAAATATCGTGATGAGCAACCATTTTGAGATTTAACAAATATGCATTTTTTAGAAAAACCGATTTTCTCACTTTTGGGGGCTCCTGTGTCTGAGAGTATTTATCATAAAAGAGTAATTCAGTTTTTGCAATAGTAAGAAACCCCATCAAAAACATTTTTTGTTAAATCACAGCACTCTAAATCAAAAATTTAAATTTTCATTAAAAAAAAGAACTAAATAAAAAATCAAAGGAAAATGCATACTGCTATATTCAGAATTCACCATAGTTTCCAAAAACGTAAAAATATATAGGGTATTCTATTTAAAATAAGAAAGTTGGGATAATTTTTTGCGAAACCGGAAGTGCTTAAAAATTTAAAATACTGCCTATTAATGTAATTTTATGTGTATATAACAATATATTGAAATTTCAACAATTTATTTCTATAAACAATGAATATAGAGGGGGCTAGCCAGGTTTCATTTACACCCGGTATATACAACTTCCAATATGTTGCGTCCACAAAATATTCGTCCTTCGTAATTGAAGTGTCTCATATGGTATAAGCTAATTTACTATATTATACATTAATTGGCATTTTGTAATATTGGAAGAAGTGAGTTGATTTCACTAATTAATCATTATATTCCATGTAGCACTTAATGTTAATATATGAATGTACTAGTACATATCTATCCACTTTGGAATTTGTAACTATTGAATATTAAATTATATTTATAATCACAACATACCTTTGGCAGACAACCAAAATTAATAATACAAGTGCCGTATCAGTAATATAGTAAATTATAAATTTCGCTCTCACTATCATCAGCCTCATTTCATATTGAGTTATTCTGATAAAAACATCATGTTATGAAATAAAATAAAAAGCAAATGTTCGGTTTTCTTCGGTTATTTAAAAACTTTTTTCAAGAAATTTGCTCTGCCCCAACTAATATTTATTAATTATATTATAAAAAATTATAAATACTTTTTATTACTTGTCTCATTTTCACTTTATTTGTTATTTTTACAATTAGTTTCATCCTATTCGGACATTTTCAAGTAAACTAAAATATACACAGATTTTATTTTCATTTAAATATAAACTGAAGTGAATAGACGGATGGGTCACTTTATGGTGGATTATATAATTCAAATTTGTACAGATGTTATGTCTTTAAATGTAGGGTTTTTCAAGATAGTAAATTATATTATGGTGTGATTTTTATTAACAGCATTAGGTTATCTGAACAAATTTAATAACAGAGAATTATTTAAATCTATTTGGTCGTTCAATATGTTGTAATTTTTATTCCTATTTAATTTATTAATTTCTAGCACTTCTAATAAATTAAGTTTTTTACTTTTCCCACAAATATGTAATATTTTAGGTTGATGGTCGTCAATTATTGTATGACCAGAATCTGTTAGATGTTTATAAAAGTTGGAATGTTGTTTTTGTGTGTGAATATATTCTTTATATCTTACCCCGAACAATCTACCTGTTTGACCTACAAATGAGGCGTTACATTCTGGGCAATCTAACCGATATACACCACATTTTTTAGAGATATCAGTTTTTTGTTTTGCATTGAAAAGATATCTGCCTATATTTTTGTTAGAACTAAATGATGTTTTAATATTAAATTTGAAAAAGTATTGCTAATTGAATAAGAGAGTTCACCTGAATATGGTAATGAAATATATGTTTGAACTTTTTTCTCGTTAATAGTGGGGTAAAGTTCTTTTAAGAGGGACTTATTTTGTTTTTTGTAGATTAGATTGTTGATTATATTTTGAGGATACCCGTTATTATGTGCTATAAGTCTTATTGTGTGTAATTCTTTTTTTCAAATCTGTCTCAGATAGAGGTAAGCTGAAGGCTCGGTGTGTCATAGATTGATATGCAGCTAACTTGTGGGAGAGAGGGTTATAGGATTTAAAGGGGATAGTAGCGTCTGTAAAAGTTGATTTGCGGTATAAATTTAAATAATTCCCCGTTATTAAACTTGTTCAGATAACATAATGCTGTTAAAAAAAAGCACACCATATAATTTATCTTCTTGAAAAAAACCTACATTTAAAGACATAATATCTGTACAAATTTGAATTATATAATCAACCATAAAGTAACTCATCCTTCTATTCAGTTCAGTTTATATTTAAATGAAAGTAAAATCTGTGTATATTTTAGTTTACTTGAAAATGTACGAATAGGATGAAACTAGTTGTAAAAATAACTTATAAAGTGAAAATTAGACAAATAATAAAAAGTGTTTATAATTTTTTAAATCAAAATGGATTTTCACAAAGTAACTCTTCAATCTTCGATCAACTATTATGATTAATTATGTACTTCCGTCGATTCTTGTTACGTTTATGTTAACAGTAGTTGTTGTAATATACTTATGGGTATTAAATTTTGTTGTTTGAAATCTTTTTTGACACAAGAACCCTCCATATCTATAAATACCTAAATTCTACTGTATCTTGACTTTTTCGAAAAATGTACAAGCTAAAATTTTTGACCTCTAAAAAGTTCTATGCCCATATAAGTAGATCGTTTAATAAGTAGTTTCAGGGACTATTGTTTGATTTAAAAATTGCTATGGATTCTAGTAAATTTAATTTAAAGGTTTTTTCTTTTATGTATTAGGATTGCGTTGGAAAATTTTGACTTGACTCTTCACATATGATGTGAAAACGTTGATTCTGTTTTTTTTTCTCCTAAAACGTTATCATAACATAATGTTTGTACTGAAAATTAATTTTAATATTTCTGGCAAAACGCCAGTTTAAATCCGTAAAAAAGCATGCCCTCTTTTTATCAAGTGACAATAGACAGTTTGTTGTTATCTGTACAAAGTGCAGAGCTTGTTAATTTCCGTTCGGAAGGGAGGGCGACAGTGGCGGATTCTCAGCTGCAACACTATTAAGATAACCCAATGGCCAGGTTAAAGCGAAGAAATTGCCTTTCCTCTTTATGCTCATAATCTTATCTCTAAATGTGTGTTAAGACGTTTACTTGCTATAAACTATGCAAGATTAGCTTTATTATTATGGTGGAAAGCTGCTATTATTGTTAGTAACCAGATTATACAGATTTGAAATGATTACTTTCTTTTTTCTCCTGTAAAGTGCATGAGTTAGAACCTCGGATATTCACAATAGGACTTGTCGCAGTACTATTTTATAATACGCATATGTATTTACAGAACATTTTATTTCGAAATTTTAAATCAAACCATGTACCGGGTGGGCAACTAAGACTGGACGCCGGCCATATCTCAGAAACTAATCATCGCACAAGTTTAGAAAAAAAATTATTCTGTGTAAAGTGACCCTGAAATATCGCTGGAAAATATTTTCGAGTTTTTAAAATGGCCGCTAGTGGGCGCAACAGCCATGACCAAACAGAAAATTAGTGTTTTCTCCGTATTTTGCCCAATTAAGTGGCATTAAAAATATTTGCATCGTAGTCCTGGGAAAATTTCGAATCTTATTAGTTTTACAATTTTTTTTCTATCTTCAAAAATAAGGTGGTGGGGAGATGCCAAAAAAAATTTTTTTTTTTAATGTCGATTACTCCGATTAGACTTAACGGATTTTAACAAACTTGGTCTCGTTACAAACGGCTTTTCTTAGTCTATCGAGTGCGCTTTATAGTGTTTTCATTTGATTATTACCGTCGCCGCTAGAGGGCGTTATCTAACATGTCAATAAATATCGTGCTTTTTCTTAAAAAATTTAAATGGAATGGTATGCTTATTTTTACACAGTAAAATAGAGAATTAAACGCTTCAGAATTAATTCTTGCACCGAAAATGATGGACATTTTGAACGTCTAGGGCCCCACTAATTATATTCTAATTCTTTTAAAGTATTTGAATGTGTTTTTTGCGTTTACTTCATTAATTTAATTTATTAATTACTAATTTTTATATTACATAATATATATTCTACTAAATATTTTTGACATTATATGTTGTTTCTTCATTGTGTCATTTTCACAGCTAACTTGTTTTCAAGAGCTACTTTGCAAATTTCATCGCCAAGATCTGATAATAATTCATAATTTCAACTTTGTTTGCTAATATCTACTGTTAGAAAAAGTTATCGAGTTGCGGTTTTCACTGATATCTGAAGCATTTAATTCTCTATTTTACTGTGTAACAATAAACATACCTTTCCATTTAATTTTTTTAAGAACAAGCACGATATTTGTTGACATGTCAGATAACGCCCTCTAGCGGCGACGGTAATAATCAATTGAAAACACCGTAAAGCGCACTCGGTAGACTAAGGAAAGGCCTTTGTAACGAGATCAAGTTTGTTAAATTCCGTTAAGTCTAATAGGAGTAATTGACATTTAAAAAAAATTTTTTTGGCATCTCCCCACCACTTTATTTTTGAAGATAGAAAAAAATTGTAACGCTAGTAGGATTCGAAATTCTCCCAGGATTATGACGCATATATTTCTAATGCCACTTAATTGGTCAAAATACGAAGAAATCCCTAATCTTCTGTTTTGTCATGGCTGTTACGCCCCCTAGCGGCCCTTTTAGGAACTCAAAAATATTTTCCAGCTATTTTTCAGGAAATTTTAATATTTTAAGAGGAAAGATTTGCTGTGATTCGGAAAAAAATAGTATAAATCTACAAATTGGAGTTTATGTTAAATTTGACCTAAATAACGATTTTAGAAACCCTCTAAGAAAAAAACGAGGAACCTTATTTTTTATCCCCATTATGGAAGGATTTATTGCATTTAGATTTCTAGCATTAACAGCCATGTTTATTGGTAAAATAAAAACTAGGAAAATAAAATTGAAAGAAACTATAATATTTAGTATAGCGAGTGTAAAGATACAGGTGTGCATAACATGACAAATCTTGGTCTGACAAACTGACTACAAGTATACTTCGATATTTTACAAAATAATTAAATATTTTACCCGCCACTTGCTCATCTCTTTCTCCTCTATCGAATGGGTGACTTATTTAAAACTTGCACCATATACAGGGTGTTTCAATTATATCACGACACTTTTCGAGGGGTTTAATTTGATAAAAAATCCGTAATTCAGCAAAAAATAAAAATTTACTCTCATGTTATTAAAAATCACAACGGAATTGGAAAAAAATAGCAATTTTCCCTGTCAAGTTACAAGTCTGTACTTTCAACCATCACTGAATAATTATTTAAAAGCCATGTTTGTTTAACGTAGTATTAACCGAATGGAGTCAGCAGTTGGTTCTTGGTGAAACACTTAAATAAAATAAAATTAATTAAGATAAACACTTGCTTTTAGGTCCATAAATTTATTTAGATTTATCTGATATATATTTCGGTCTCACGACCATTTTCAAAACGTCTAAAAACTAAACTAAAAGTAAAATCATATAGTTCGCCTGTTTATATTGCAGAATGTTGACCAATTTGAAAATTTACCAGGGTATTTATTATGGGTGTATTTACAAATTCAGTTATAGTATTTGTGACATGTTTATTTTTTAAATTTTAAATTTTTAAAGATCATTTTTGCAAGCTAAGAGGTACTCTGAAATCATAAATATCTTTTCAAAAATAAATTAATATTATGAATAACTTTGTTCTTAACACATTATCTTATTTTCAAGAAAAAACTGACTACTATTGAAAAATGGTGCAGTTCCAACAAAATAAATTTGTTTTCCTAAATTTCTTATGTATGCACAAATTGCACTTTAAACAACTTTTTTCAGTGGAATTTATTCATATATTGGAAAATAAAGGTTTTTTAATAGTGACGAGTTTTATAAATTGACATAATATACCCTATACAACATCGATTAAACTACTTTTTGATAGTGTTACATCGAGCAAGACTGATTCCAGAAGTGTTATTCCAAAACTCTAAAATCTTTTGTTCTTTATTCAATATATTTAGTGAACTATTATACACGACACAATTACATAGAAATGGAATATGGAAATTCGTTTTTTTTTTATTTCTTGCATATTTGAAAATGAGAATTTTATTTACGTGGAAGTATAAATTTCGAACGAAAACTATTCTTTTGTATAAAAAATTTTGAAATTTGTAGTAAGGAATATCGCCTACGAATACTTGAAAACTTTAGTCACATGTAATACAGTTATTGTAATTAAATAAAATAATACAATACATACTGCTGCATTTTCAACATTTTTTCTTATCTTCCTTGTAAATATATTTATTCGGCAGCTGTGGATTAAAACTTTCTTGAGTCTCGGAACAATATTAATTTCAACCTGATATTAAAACTTTAATGTACAGTAAATTTTCATGATAATAAAATGTTCTATTTAATTTCAGATGACGTTAGAGGACGGCGACAAAACAACATTATACGTGGAAACATGCAGACCCAGCCTATATTCGCGCCAGACACATCCAAACAGCCCGGATTACTCAGGTAAGTGTTATTACTGTCATTACTGTCAGCTTCTAGTTAGGCCTTTCGGCTCGTTCGACATGCCACCTGAGCTCATTTTCTATTAGGGATTATCTTGCAGCATTTTATGTTAAAAATCATATGATTCTGATAATGGCTTAGTAAAAAGAGCTAATAGAATAGCATAGATACAGTAGTTTATTCTACGCACCAAAACAAAAAAAAGTACTAAGAAGATGGGTCTGGAAATGTTGTTATACAGTGTGTCCCGTCTCATCTAAATAAATAATTTGACGTAGTGGATGCCTTACATTAAATTCTCGAGCTACTGCTCTGGTAGAACGGTTATTTTCGCCAGTAAGTCTAATTATATCAACTTTTTCATTGAGACTCAACCACTTCAGCCATTGTGCAAAGAGAAGAATTTAAAAAAACAGGTACAGATTTGACGTTTTTTATGACACTAGCCGTATTTCTTGTTTCCACGGCAATCTTTGTTTAAGTCTAATACTTAAAAATTAAATTTCTGAATAATTGCAAAATTTCTGAAAAATATCAAAATACGCATATTTTGATGAAACTCAGTATCTAGGGGTGTTTTTTTGATTCTAAACAACTTTTCTTAATAATTTTTTGCTGTATCTCTAACGCTAAGTAAAATATAGAAAAATCACATTTTTTAGTGAACGCAGGTTGGGTTGACAATTGAAAATATATTGAAAATCATAAAAAAGATGCGCCTTGAAGAGTTTCATAACAGAGAAAAATTTGAAATCCATCTGTCAAATAATAACCGAAATATCAAGGTGTGTCCACTTGAGACGGGACACACTGTATATGATTATTCACTAAATTATTAATTTACAAATAGCAATAAATATTAATAGTAATACGTAAATATACGGTATCAACAGTCTCACTTTATTTAATTGAAAATTAAATAAAGTTGCCTACTTCAAAATAATATTTATTTATTTTACTTATTTATTTTATTTTTTATTATACCTTTATTAGTAATATTTATTCTAATATTTTGAGATAAAATATCCATAGAATTCAAATGAAATTTTCTTGTCATTAAATTTCCAAATTGTTTCAGAAGTGCCTGACCTAGTATGCCAAGAGTATACTATTCCAACACATCAGATAAACATTGCAGCCGTCGAGCAAGGTTTCTCACAAACAACACGAGCGCCTCCGCCAATTCTGAATTTCTTACCGAAACCGCCGCCGGTTCCGCCACCCCCAGAGGGTTATTACGTACAAAGAGATCTATGTGCATCTCTTCCACTACCTCCATCTCCTCCGCTGTCCCCTCCATCGGCAGTGTTAAGCAGGTGAGTAATAGAGAGGGAATATTTTTGTTTGGTATATTCTATTCATGTAGAAATAAATATTGTTTATTCATGATTGAGATGGACAGTATTAATTTGTATAAATCTGTCAAGCAGACTAAAAATTACCTGTTTGTCATAATCGCAAAATGTTGGCCATGAGAGATCATGCACGTGGTACAGATGCAAATATATGCGGCTGCGATAAATGTGAGTTGACTGCTTTATTTCACCCACTACCGACCACTTTCTTACTAATTTCTACGTCAGAATTATTACAAATAGTAGTCAAGTAGCGCGTTTAAATTTTATGGTTATTATATAATGTCGGAGCAACATTGCTTTAACCTCGCAAACCTACTATTTACGTCTAGCACATTTACCAACGTTGGTTTAACGTCCGAAATCCACTTAATACGTCGGGTGTATTTTCGGATAATTATCCAACGTTAATTAGAGTAAGTAAGTAATTTTTGGATAACCTTCCAACGTTGGTTTGATGTTGTTGACTGCCATAATAGATACTATTAACTATAGTCGTCTGGCAACGTCACGTCGCGTCGGTTGGACGTTGGTGTGAGACTTTTGGACCTAAGCTTAACATAACCTCAAAATTAATGTCGGTAATGCAGGTATTGGTAGATATTTAGTAAAGATTTTTACACCAACTGCAATGCAAGGTTGTTTGGAATGATCGTTAGTGTTAGTGCAGATTTCTGCACCTTGGCCAACTAAAAGTTGGCAGAGATGAAATTATTTAACCTAGACGTCGCTGTTAGTAAAAATAATTGTACTTATCATAACGGTAAATTGGATCTCCTGTATTTATTTGGAACTATCACAACAAGTAGTCAGTTAGGTAATAATTCCCGACTTCGCCATATTTTCTGGTTCCACAGAAGGAAAGAATAGGCGGCCATGTTGATTATACGTTTACAATTATTTTAAATACACAAAGTTTGTTTTTTTTTTTCAAATAAAGTAAGTAAAAAAAAATTTATTTATTCGTAAAATTAGTTACACAATATTTTAATTACTTTTTCTTTGGGAAACAAAAATAGTTTTTAAGGTAAAAAAATTAAAATAGTACTTTAATTCCTGAAATAAACATTATTCTTGTGGAGTCACTATATTTTTTGACCTACTTCATACATATTTATCAATAATACTTCTTTCGTTTCAGTTTTTACCTCACCAGATTTATTAATTTTATTCGTCATAAATATTTAGTATATAATTCGTACTCAACGATAAACACGTTTCATCCATTTTATATATATCGGTATACGTGTAACAAGATCATGGTACACCCCCTTTTTCTCCGTTAGTTTTGAAGAGAATTGATTGAAATTTGGGATATCTTATAATAATATACATAATAAGCAGAACTTTTTGACATACAATTGATTTTTTTTCACTTCTGGTTTCGTCGGAAGTGACACTAACTTCCAATTTTTAAATGGAACACCCTGTATATTATTGCATTTTTGAATTCCGCATAATTTTCTGAATGAAATAAGTGACCTTTCAAACGTCAATATTTTTTATAACATAATTTTTAGTTTTCCATTAAGTGTGCCATGATGGTTCCGATTTATTCTAAATGACCCGTGTAATGCTAGAAAAATCGAAATCCCGTCAAAAATACTAAATTATGCGATTTATGAGCAAAATAAAGTTCATCAAAATGGTTTTTGGGACAAAACTTAATTTTTTCAAATGGAACCATATTGGTACCGTAATACCATTTATTAGTACTATTAATAAGGAATTTATTCATATATCGTATTAAAATATGCGTTAATACAAACAAAATTACAGCTAAAAGAAAATAAGAGAATACAATTTTGTCCTAATTACCTTGTTATACATAAGGTGGCTTTGGAATACAAAAAATTAACATACGACAGTTGTTCAAAATGCTGTCTATTAACGTCAATGCACTTCTGAACTCTCATAGTTGTTTCTCGAAGAACGTTCGCCAATTGCTGGGCCGTTATGCTATTAATTGCGCGTCTTACTCGTAGCTCCAGGTCCTCACGGTTTGTAACGACGGTTGCGTAGAAAATATTTTTTAAATTATCCCAAAAAAAATAAATCAAGGGGTGTTAAATCAGGTGACATTGGAGGCCACCTCACAGGACCATTCGTCGAAATTACGTTTTCTCCGAATCTCAGTTGAAGGTAATCAATTACTATCCTTGAGTTATGGGGAGGAGCGCCATCTTGTTGGAAATACATTATTTCCCTGTCGTAAATGGAAAGGTAATTCGGCTAAATTGTCCTCAATTTCATTTTGCAGAAATCCCAAGTATCTAGCACCAGTCAGGGGTTCTTCAAATATTATTGGACCAATGATTCTACTACCGATTATTCCAAGCCAAACATTGAAATCGAACCGCACTTGAAAGTTACCCTCCCGTAATAAATTTTGATTTTCTTGTGACCAATATTTTGTAAATGTGGTTAAATAATCCCAAATTTGTAAACCTAGACACGTCAATATTCCATCCTACGTTCGTAATCATTTTCGTACAAGTGCTGGTGCAATTGGTATTAAAAAAAATTATAGTGATATTTGTGCAAAATTCGGCTTACTGTTTGGTGACTGATTTCCAATTCAAACCCAATTTGCCTTAAAGAAACAGTCTTATCAACTTCTACTCGAGCCAAACTTTAATTTCCGTTCCTTCGTCAAGAATGAAATTTTCTTCGGGATCATTGTTGGGCTCACTTCGGAATTGATTTTCAAGACAATTCAAATAATTTGTCGCTGGTCATTGTCTATCAGGATATCGTTCGGCATAAAGCTGTCTAGCCGCAACGGCATTTTTTCCCCATAAATAATTAACATGTCCAGTTTTTCATCTCTTGTATAAATTTGCGTCATTTTGAACACAATTAACAAGAATTCGGCGAAACCGGAAGTGAGAAAAAATTCACTTGTATGTCAAAAAGTGTTGTTTATTATGTATATAGGACATTCCAAATTTCAATCAATTATCTTCAAAACTAAGGGAGAAAAGGGGGTGTACCATGATCCTGTTACGCCCGGTATAGTAAAAAGCAGAGGAACTAACACAGACCCTAAGGAATTTCCATATGCACGTCCCTCATATCTGATATAGCGGTGTCATATTTAACTATTAATTTCCTGTTAGACATGTAGAATTCTATCCATTGCACTAAACTTCCCCTAATGCCAATATTGTACAATTTTGTTTCTAGAAATTCAATATTAACAGTAAATGTACGAGAAAGGTCAAACATTAGTGACATTACATACAATCCTTGATCTAGGTTTATTAGATATAGAACCATGTTGGCAGGGTGTAATAATATTATGCATATTTAAAAATTGTGCTACCATGTTATGGACCAACCTCTAAATTAACTGTGAAAATATACTCAAAAGTGAGATTTGTCGATAATTGGCTATATCAAATGGATTATCTTTTTTATAAAGTGGTATGCAATTTTAAGAACATCTGGAAAAACTCCACTTTCCACTGACTTATTAATTAGGTTTACTTAATATATCACTGGCTAAGTTTTAATAATTTGATGGTAATATTATCTATATCTGCTGATTTTTTTATTATTCATCTTTGAAATCCTACTTTTAATCATATAATCCTCTATATAGCCCACAAATAAAGTTTGTGGTTGTGTATCCACTGACGTACATGACCGTTAAAATTTTAATTAGCCTTTTACATGTTACCTCCTTAAGTTTATAAGGATATTAATTAACACGTTTAGATTTCAAGTTTTAAATCTTCTAATTTTAAATTTGAAGTCAGAATACAATTACCTTTACCTACACTTGATTTTCGCACAAGTAGAGGCAAAATTCGTGTGACTTCATTTCCTTCGTCATTTCCTTTCCCTTGATATTCATGTAGTGGATTTTGAAATACATATCTATCCACTTAAGCTGCAATTTAAAATTCATCACCATGCCGTTTATTTTCTTCGGAAAACTTATTGCTAAGATTTCTGTTTAACTAGAGAAACTAGATAAATATTAAAAACATATTTTGTTAGAGGCCAATGTATTTGATTTTATTTTCTACAGTAATATTGATTAGGTATACAGAAGATTTAAAAGTTTCTTGTGTGATTTATGGTTTCATAGTAGAAAAATTTAGTAAGCTGAACAATATTGTACATACAGAGTGTTTCCTAAGTGATGTCGAAAACTGCAGAAGGTGATTCTTTGGAATGATTTTAAAATAAAAAACTTTGTAGAACATGGGGTCGGAAATTTTAAATAATTATTAACTAATATTTATTTAAACATGATCATGGCATTTCGTTAAAAGGCTATTAAACCTACTCTGCAGACAATTAACTTAAATATATTAAGCCACAAAAAGGTAGGTTTTCGTAGTATCAATCTACACTCACCGGCATGAGACACGTGCACTTTTAAATTTCGTTTTTAAATTTCGAGTTTGAAGTTTGATATATTTTTTTCTTGGGCCGATTTAAAGGATTCTTTAGGCAAAGCATAGATAAATTATTCGTATTTATAACCACTTTACAGATTAAAAAGTAAAATTGACATATCTCGTATTTACTAGGGGAAGCAAAATTATGTTTTTGGCCCATGTTTAAATCACGCTGTGGAATAATTAGGCAGTATAGAAATTTTAAAATATGGTTTACTATCAAGCTACCTCTATTTCTAAGCATTTTGTTTTTTGATGCACCTCAATAGGTTTCTTTTTGAAAGATACAAAATTATAATTTAAAAAAAAACTGATAGAAATACTATAAAGTAATAAGATACATTCTGCCAGTTTGACAAAAAACTGGCATTTAAAAATTCAAGTTCCTAATTCCGACTTTAATAATGGAGGCACCACTTTACTGTTTACCAAAACAACCATTCGAGAATTGCAGAATCCTGTAGTACATTTTCTAGATTGGTCAGACTAGTATTAGTATTACCCAGTTAGCCAGTAGTGGATTAACGTATAGGCTCGTGAGGCTGAGGCCTAGGGGCGCTAAACTTAAAGGGCGCCAGTGAAATGCAGAAATAAAAAATAAATGAACAAATACGGAAAATTTCGTTTTTTCAGCAAATAAAATTATCGCGCTCTATTAATATTGGAGTACCGCTATTTTGATTTTAATTTATTCTCTTTAGCGATGACAATGCTTGTATCACCACTACAGCGTCTTGTATGCCTACGGGTATATACCTCGATGTATTTTGTGTAGGAGGTGGCTATACAATTAAAAACAGTAGATGCATACCCATTATTGGAATAAGCTAGGATTAATTTCTGCTTTAGAAAAAATCCCAACCCATCGAATGGGATCAAACTCGGGTCTTCAGGATTAGAGACAAACGCCGTTATCATTCAACCACCAGTATATATTAAACAAGAAGTTGTTAGTTACAGACTTTTATAATGATAGTTCTTCTATATTATGTTCAACCAATAATACTGAAATTGAATTGAAATGAAAACAAAAAAATGTTCCTGCAGTGAAATAAGCGAATGTTGTATAAACTAGTCAAAATAGAATTCACACAATTCAATAAAGTTAACCAATTAATTCTCCTCTTAAAACAGCTGTAATAAAAAAACGTCTCGGTCTTATTATTATCCGTCACGTACGCTATTTCAGCCTAACAAAACATCCTTTTCATTTCAGGTCTAAGCTCAACAACCACTTTATGCTACCACTGAGTCCCGAACCGGACGATGATGATGTCTTCGAAGAGGATCGCCCAATTAACAAATTCCCCCGTGAAAAATTACGAATAATCGAAAAACTGGGCGAGGGCCATTTCGGTGACGTGCATCTTTGTGAAGTGTTAGTTACCCCAAGCGACATTTACAGTGAGTGCAAATTCGTTATAGTGCACACTTTACGAGTGGATTCCTTCAGAGAGGAGTTTAATAGGGAAGTTAGGGCACTCTCTAAATTGAGAGACATTAACATTTCACGCCTCTTGGGCGCTTGTCTAGATTCGGAGCCCATATGTGCTGTCAGGGAGTACGCGCCCATGGGGGACTTGTGCCAATTTTTGCAGGATCACGTTGCGGAAACTGCCACACCCTTAGCGCCCACTGCTAGCACCTTAAGGTAGGATAGGATAATGTTACTTAATGATTGTATGAGCACTTATTTGTAATAAAATTTGGTTCTAGGTTTTCTAAGATACTAAATAAAATATTATTTGTTCAATTTAAATTTTTTTTCTGTTATCGTAATAAATTAGCCAATTTAATTATTACTAACACCACACTTAGTATATGTCATCACATCAAATCAACAACTAGCTAATAATAATAATAATAATAAATAATTCAAGGCCTTTTATGACAAATGAATCGAATTTTGACAAATGAACATTCCAATATAGTTTTTTATCGCATGAAAAAATAAAATTTAATTTCGATAATGAAAGGCAAATTATTGTTTGATTATAAATCAAATTTGGTATATAAAATTTCTTACAGTTCTGGTACAGTATAGTATTGGAAAAAGTTTAATTAGAGTGCCTGCTTTGAGTGTGTGTATAAAGGATAAAAATAGCATAGTCATGTGTACGACAGAAAAAGACTGTATATCAGTGTTACCTTTTTCTGCGTTATTGTGTTTACGAAGTAACGAGGGCACTTCTCCGTCTCGTCGTATCCCTTCCACATGTGATCCGGTACGCCTCCAGTCCTCAGTCATCACGTCCCTTCCACATCTGATCTCTTCCCTTTCTACACTAAGTTTATTGTAGATTGAACAAACGACAGTGTTGCCAGATGCCTGGTACTTATCAAAATCTACAATTTAGAATTTTAATTAGTAGTTAATGGAGCCTCTAATAATGGCATAATCAACGATAATTTTTTGGGAACGTCATTTTTTTTATAATACTATTTATACCTTGAGAAACAACTAAAATCGTTTCATGTAAAGTGCATAATATACAATGAATATTGTTCCATTTTACTAACTGCAATGAACATTTGGTGACATCTAGTTAATAGCAGGGTGGCATATGAGATTTTGTTCATGCAGCTACGCTCATTTAATTTATAATTATAAAATAAATGCTACACTGCACGAAAAATGAGAGCTCTACCCCTCTTTCTGCAATGAGTGCAGATTGCACGCAGTGCTACATGTAGACGAATTTTTTCAAAGGTTAATGTAATTTAATCAAAACCAAAAAGATCAAACCTATATCCAAAAATCAATTATTGACGAACAAAGTAAATAGTATTTTATTAAGTTCAGAATGCGTGAAAGAATCATAAAATTCCATAATATTATACAAAAATATAAACGAAAATGAGGATGATAATATAATTTCTAAAGTCGAACTTGACAGCCAATTGTTATTATTTGAAAAGTTTCTATTCAATATACTTGTAACTGTTTTACTTTGTTTTTTTATTTCTTCCTTTTGATAAAGTTTTTGAATATTGGCGTATTATTTGAAGTATCTGGTAATTTTTCCTAAAATCTGGTAATTTCATTGTTAATTTCTGATAATCAATCACACTTTCACAATCTGGCAACACTGCAATAAACAATTTTTTGATCACTTGGTGAACTGCCCTCACGTTACTGTTGTCTCATTTATTTTATTATTGCGTCAGCCGTTACCGTGGTAAGTTAAGCTTGCATTTCTCCTTAACCTAAAAATTTATGTTTATACAACTGAAGAAAAAGTGCAAATGGTCAAGTTGTATTACGGCGGTAATACTGCTAAGGGAGTTATAGGGCGATTCATTTTTACATTTGAAAGCTGTCCTGCCCCGACGGTTCAAGCTGTATTAAACATCATTTATAAGATTGAGTCTGTGGGATGTGCGACAAATTGCAGAAAATGTAGTCATTTAAATAACGAGGATGAGCCTACAGTTTACTTAACGGAAGATCGGGAACGACGGTAAACTAATGTTTGTAGTTTCGCCGAGGTAAATGCACCTTGTTCGAGTAGACAAATCTCGGAAGAAATTGGTGTACAAGAGCGAACAGTGCGGAATATTCTGAAAATAAATAAGTACCACTGCTACAGGATTATGACTACCCAAGAAGTTTTTCCTGAACACCGTACGAAACGAATGGATTTTTGTGAAACCATGATGGAAAAGGCTAATGAAAACGAAAATTTCATCAAGAATATTTTATTCACTGATGAAACATCTTTTTCCATACATGGCCGGCATAATCCTTCTGTAGCTCGATATTGGCCCAGGGAAAATAAACATTTGAGTGTGTCATTACGTACTCGATATGCACAAAAAGTAAATGTTTGGGCCGGCATTTTAGGTGATCATGTGTTTGGTCCTATTTTCATTGACAGTAACTTAAATGCCGCCAAATATTTAAATATTTTACAGAATTAGATTATTCCGGCTGTTCAAACTCTTGACATCAACTTCGGGGAGATTTGGTACCAGCAAGATGGCTGTCCTGCGCATAATGCTAGAAGGGTGCAAGAGTTTTTAAACAACATTTTTCCCGATCGTCTTATAAGTGGAAGAGGCATAATAAAATGGCCACCAAGATTCCCCGACTTGGCGCCTAATGATTTTTTTTGTAGGGATATGCAACCTAGCAAATTTATAAACATAAACAAGAGCGAGCGCGTGAGTTGCAAGAATTACGTGCTAAAATTGTTGCCACCCTACAGAGTGTAACTCCTGACATGCTTTTAAATGTTAGGAATGAATTTTATCACCGATTAGGATATTGCCAGGCGCAACAGAGCGACATTTTTGAGCCCCTTATAAAATAACATTTAGAAAAAAAATTGTTCTGTTTCATTTTCAATACGTTTTATTAAATCTATATCATTTTATTTTCGTTAGAATATTTGTTAATTTATTTTTATTTAATAGCAGAATGCTAGTCTACTTTCACACCAAATGGCCAACAAATACTCAAAAAAATGCCACTGAGTTTTTTTGGTGCATTTTAAAAACAATTATGCATCAAATAACTAGAAATTCTCGAAATAAACAGGGATACGTAGTTTTTTCAGAATAACAATTATACCCCACAACATTTTGAAATGTACTAACCTAAACACCACCAACAGTGTCATCGGGTACCTGCTATGATCTGATGAAAGGCGGGCCTTCGCCGCGCATGACCTAAAAATGAATAATTTATTGGCTACTACTTGCCCCGCTACTAATTACGCATATCAATTGTCGGGCTCGCAACTTCGTGGTTTTTGAGGGGTTTAGGAGAATATACCCCGAGTGGCCAATTCACTGTCTCTATCTTTGTTTTTCTTATAGTTTTAGATAAAGAGAATATTTGCAAATCGCAGAACTTTCCTAAACACGTAATATCTGTACAATAAACTGTGTGTGGAAAAAAGGGATATGATGGAGCGTGCCCTCTTTACTTCACAAACACAACGTACAATGAGGCAACATTGATGCATAATGCTCTTTCTGTCGCATGCATGACTTTGCTATTTTTATCCTTTATGCACACACACAAAGCAGGCACTCTAATTGAACTTCTTCCAATACTGTATAAGACAAACAAAACAATTACTAAAAGCTAGGATTAATGAACATAAATACTCGTGTAATGCAAGACATATTAACAAAAAAGAAAAACCGTTTAAACATGATTTTCAATTCGATATTGTTAAAATTTTAAACAACGAACCAAATTACAAAACACGATTAATAAGCGAAAAGATACTTACCAGACACAATTGTACAGTCAATAAAAAAACGGACACCGAAAATTTGAGCAGAATTTATAACAACCTAATAGAAAAATATATAAAATTGTAGCCATCCCTCTACACATAAATGAATAATAAATTGTTTTTTTTTTTAATTTTAGTTTACAAACGTAGTTTTTCACCGAGTGATATATGAATAAATAAAAATAACGGTTTTTGTAGAATATTTGTATTAACTATGCTTCTTTCAAAGTTTCTTTGATAAATTACTATTAATGTTTTCATATCCTGATACACACAGAAATTTGTTTCTGTTCTGACTACACGAAAATAATTGCACGTTATTTTATTTTTTTACAATATTCGACGATGGTGATTGTATTCACAAAAAACCAAATACTCCATTAGGTAAGCGTGACTGATAATTCATTTTATAATTTTTTAATTATTGTAGTTGTTATTATATTTTTAATGTTTCTACATTTACCATTAACTTCTTTTCAAAATGTTAGTATTTTTAATATTAAAGAAAATTAAGTGTATTTATACACTATATTTCCAAAATTATATAGAAAATATGTGTTATTTATTGCAGTCCTGAGGAAAACAATAAATATTGTCGAAATGTCGACTTAATGAGTAATTGAGGTTTTCTTACATTTTTATCCAATTCCGACAAAATAGCAACTTTTTATCTTTTTTAATGTGTTATTTGTTCTTTACTCATTTTGTACTGTTGCATGATCCATATTATTGATAGTCCGGTTAAAACAAGTTTCAATCTTTAGATGTTCATATCTGAATTTTTACACGTTAGTTAGTGCGTGGTGACCGGAGGTTCTTTAGTATCTCAATTTTTGATGAAATATCAGTTTCAGTAGATCTAACGAGAAATACTGTCAAGAAAAGTGATTCATCTTTTCCAATATGGTGGCAAACAAAGACTGCAATGGGAGTCATTCCATATGAAATCGTCTAATTGGTAAAGTCAGCTTATTTTAGATTTTGCTCAAACTTTGTGAGAATCTTTAGGATTCCAAAGAAGGAAATCCACCGTCATTTAATTTTCGCATGTGTCAGTTCCCTCCTGCCTGAATTAAAGCATTTAAAAAACGTCATTTTTATGATTTAATAT
Source organism: Rhamnusium bicolor (assembly GCA_029963845.1). Classification (NCBI taxonomy): domain Eukaryota; kingdom Metazoa; phylum Arthropoda; class Insecta; order Coleoptera; family Cerambycidae; genus Rhamnusium; species Rhamnusium bicolor. The sequence goes on along the minus strand of JANEYF010004784.1, from coordinate 330,339 downwards.
TTTCAACTGCAAAAATTTTCCTGTTAAAGATATCTACACGTTCAAGATGGCATTTCAAGGCTGAAAAATAGTAGTTTTTGTGCAAAGAATATAAATTCACACAATCAATACTCCCGAAAAATAACACGGTGCTGAAAATACGTGTATTTTACTGATTTCTCGTGATTTTTAACTGACTTCAGTGTCTCGACTTTTGAATGCAAACAGCTATTATTTCTCAGAGATCAAGTGCACATATCGTGGAAGAAATAAAACCTACAATTAATTCGTTCGGTCTATTTTTTATAAAAATGCCTCTGCTTGAAATTTTGAAATTTTAAAAAATCGCATTATTTAGGCTACAATATGAATGTGTTGGCTACGAGATAAAAATATAAAGCTTACAGGCTGTTCAGTTGTTACCTTGAACTTCAAAACCTTGTATGCTCGTTTTGTTATTTTCATCCTTTGTTTGTGTACAAGTGGCTTAAAAGAAGCAAAGTTGGTTAGAATAAAATTAAGAACAAGAGTAATTTTGAATGTGAAATTGTATAATTCTTTTTCATGAAATTATGAGTATGTAAACTTTCAAATTATCTAAGTAGTATAGTTGGGCATTTGAGACCCCGGGGGGGGGGCACAAAAAAAAAAACCTTTTTTTTTAAAACTTTTTTTTTTTTTTTAAAAAAATCGTAGGGTATGGGCGCTTTGGTGCTAGTAATAATATTTAATAACAGCGTTACTTTTCAAAACGTACATAGTTTGAGTTTATTTAAAAAATAAACAAATGACTGATATTTTTGCTTCTTTTAAACCACCTGTACACACACAAAGATGAAAATAACAAAACGAGCATTACAGTCTTTTGAAGTTCAAGGTAAGAACTAAATATCGTGTAAGTTTCATATTTTTATATTGTAGCCAACACATTCATATTATAGCCTAAATGCGATTTTTTTAAATTTCAAAAAATCCAAGCAGAAGTCTTTTTTATAAAGAGTAGGCCGAACGAGTCAATTGTAGGTTTTATTTCTTCCACGATATGTGCACTTGATCTCTGAGAAATATTAGCTGTTTGCATTCAACAGTCGAGACACTGGAGTTAGTTAAAAATCACGAAAAATCAGTAAAATGTGCGTATTTTCAGCACTGTGTTATTTTTCGGGGGTATTGATTCTGTGAATTTATATTCATTGCACAAAAACTACTATCTTTTAGCTTTAAAATGCCATCTTCAATCTTTAATAAAAAAAAATTTTACAGCTAAAAATATTAAAGCATAAAAATGACGTTCTTTAAAAGCTTTAATTCGAGCAGGAGGGAACTAACGCATGCGAAAATTAAATGCTGGCGGATTTCCTTTTTTGGAACGCTAAACAAGGTTCTCGTAAAGTTTAAGCAAAATCTAAAATAGCGGAGCAACAAAAAATTTTTTTTTTAAACGATTTCATATGGAATGACTCATAGGCATCTTAGTATATGAATTAAATACCCAAAATACAATGAATTAAATACCCAAAATACAGTAAGAAAAATATTTTCCAGTTTTTTTAGATTTATGCCTGGACTATGAATGAAACTATATTGTGACTATTCATCATTATGAATAGTCACAAAACAAGATTTAAATAATACGTTTACAAATGAAAATGCCGACACCGCATTAAGAATTGTTGTACCGTATGAATTTAATCTCACACTAAAACAAACATCTGTCCAAAGTTTCTGTCTATCTCATTACTTAGCTTAAGATTCTTGAAGGACTCAAAGCCGTGCCTGCATACCGCCGCTAAAACAACATAATAAGATCCGAAACGAGTTAATCCACTAAAATATCTTAAGCACTAGTAAAATTGCAATTAGCCTCACTTTGTTTAAATTGTTCTCTGATATTCCATTTCAGTTACGGATGCCTTATTTATATGGCTACACAAATAGCTTCAGGAATGAAGTACTTGGAGTCGCTGAAATATATTCACAAGGACCTCGCGACGAGGTAAGTATTTTCTGCTTATTCTAACGTATTTCTGTTTCTCTATTTTTTTTTAATTTTTCGTTTTATTTTTAACTTTATCAATTAATATTTCAAAAATTACGAAAAAAATATTTTTATATAAATAATGTATTTTATGAAACCATTTCTAGGGACACATTGTAAAAGTGTTGCTAACTCCTTGTGAGTATGTCTTTATATTATTTTCTTCTTATCCTGAAAAAGATTGGAATCATTGATGCTACACTGCACTAAGACGGCTTCCGGAAATACCAAAATAGTGCAGATTTAGTATAGTTCCGGCTTTAAAACCTAGTTAGCATTAATTGGATTTATTTAAAACTCAATTTTGGACATAAAACCTCAGTTTAGCCGAAACACTGCACATCGATTAAAATTATATTTTTATAGTTTCCAGACAATGTCAATTGGAAATAAGCGTGATGGATGTAGTGTGTAGTGTTGTGTTGTGTGGGAAATATTTTAGTACACTGAACTGATTCTGCGGTTGGTTCCTTGTAAAACATTATTAAATATTTTAAATATATGAGAGAAATTTGCTGAAACATTAAAAAGCAAATTTCTCTCATTTATTTAAAATATTTTAGTTTTAAAATATCTTATCAGAGAAAGTCACATGCGTCTCACGAATTGCTCAATCATCCATACGAAGTATTCCTCGTGAAAAATGTTTCGCATTAGAATTTGCATAAGAATATGAAATACCATTTTCTTCCAACAAAGATAAAAACGCAACTGTAGCAACAGCATGATCTATAAAACCAAGATTACCATTCTATTAATTTATTTGACCTATAAATAAAGACCTATGGATTAGCCTACCTATTTTAAAAAACCAATAATGAGGGAGGTCATCTCAAGTCCTGTCAACGCCACCATCAAGAAACAGTTAGTCTCAATAAATAAATCATCATTGTGGTTCTCTGCCTTGCAATCAGACAGGAGCACTGCTGAGAACAAATCTGACTTACACTAGTTCTCCGACCCATAACCTATTTAGATACCTAGACAAATTCCACTGAATATATCATGTGTTGAAAAAGTAGATGATCTCCCTCGATCTAATTCAACAATTAAACTATAAATAATTGAGGAAATTGATTCGACGTGGTCTTCTTGTTTACACAAGTGTCAGTTAATAAGTCTTGGGAGATATTTCAAGGAAATATGGATCAGCTGATCATATATTTGCAATGTTATAGAGAATCACTGTCAGTCAAACACATTTTATTTATAAAATAAGCTCTAAAGAAGCAGAAAAAGAATCTATTGGTTTACCGCTACCATTGGCAAATTTGCTTTTGGACAATTTTGAGCACCAAACATAGCCGAAACACAAGTTGTGACTTTTATACATATAAGATGTTTCTGTTATTCCGCTACATCGCGCATGCATGATGGAAAATAATCAACTTCCCTTCATTGATATTTTGGTGACAAAAAATATGATCGCCCACTTGGTAGTACATTTAATCAAAATTGAACTGAAAACTGAAAACACTAGTAGAATGAAAATATCAGCCAAGATATGAAAACTCTAGAAGTTTCACCATTCATGAATAGTTTTACAAACCACGAGGTCCACAAGATTTCTAGATGCAGCAAACTGAAATTCCAGAAAATGAAACTAAGAATCTGTCATTGCGGGCGTCTTACTCTTTGATGATAGTGTTTCAGATACGGTTAGCAAAACATTAATTCGTATCAACACCAAGACTTTATAAGATAAAGTTCCACTGAAGATTTATAACATATCGTATAACAAAACACACCATATACAGGGTGGGGCAATAGTGCGTCGGACTTCGATATCTCGAGTTCTACGATAGCCAGAAATAAAAGAACATGCAAGTAAACTAGATAAAAAAGTTTATAACTCGAAATTATTTTTGAATATACAGGGCGAGTTAAGACGAAATTACAGGATCAAGTGCCTTTTTTTTAAAGGAATGCTATGTATATCAGTACATTTTTCGAAGCCTCCTTCTAGACTCTATTCATTCCTATATTATTATTGACTATCTCCCACCCACTTGGATGTAATGAATTTTTTTGTTGAAATAATGCCATCTGCAGATGTATGTTGAAAAAATCACAAGTCACAATTATGGGTTTTAAGAAAAACTTATTTGAATACTTGTTACGAAACATCTAATTAATGTTTTTGAATAATTTTTACTTCCTAAAAATATACAGGGTGGCCAAAATTATTTTTCAGTTAAGAACTATTTAAATTGAATTTTATCAATTTTTTCAAATAGAACACCCTGTATATTTTTCAACGTTGTAATGTAGAAATGAAAGGCAAACATTTTTTATAAGTACTTCCCTATGGCTAACTGCAACCATTTTCGTTTTATTGAGCAATAAGCACAAAATTCAAGAATAAACTTAAAAAATATGTTTTTTCAAATAATACATTAGAAAAAATTATAAGTACTCCACATGTTGCCCGTTTTGATTGACACACGTCTCTATGCACTTTTGATATGAGGCTTTTTAGTGGGACCATTTCTTCCAATCCATTGAAGTGGATAAATAGTATTTAATTGGTCTCTTACTGTAATATTTTTTCTTGTACATTTTTTTGCTGTTTTCGTTATTCGACAAGCAATAAAACCTCAGTTTAGTATAAACGAACAAACGAACGTTTATCGCACATTGTATTAAATTTAAAATATTTCGAGTTTTACAAAACTAATTTTTATAAAGTGGAATTTGTAGACATGACTTTTGGTTTGGGCGAGTCGGATAGAAATTGTTTGTTTGCCAATAGAGTTTATAAGCAAAGGTATCCCTGAAAGAAGGATTCCTGATATTAGCAGCTTCCAAAACCTTCTCGATAGATTTGTGGAAACTGGAAATATCGAATAGAAAAAAAAGTTAAAGAATAAGACGTGTTTTGAACGAACAAAATGAGTTTTCTGTGGTGCTGACAACGGTTGAGAAGTGAGCTCATTTAGTAGGAATAAGTAGATGGTCTTTTGGTCGAATCTTAAAAACAAGTAAGTTTCATGCACATTATATTCAAATGCATCAGGAACTATCTGATCACGATTTTCAAAGGCGTCTGTAATTTTGTAGTTGAGCCAGAGATAAAATGCAAGATGTCACCTTCTTCAGTAATATTTTATTCACTGATGAGGCAACTTTCCGTAAAAATGGATTTGTTAATAGTCACAATTTCCATTATTATGCTTCGGAAAATCCTCACTTTTTTAGGCAAATTGATAACCAGCACAGATGCTCTATAAACATTTGGGGAGGAATTATTGGAGAACATGTAATAGGGCCACATTTCTTTGATGTTACATTGACTGGAGCTATTTATCTTCATTTTCTGGAAAACTATCTGCCACAATTATTGGTGAATCTTCCTGAAAGGACTCGAAATAGGATGTGGTTTCAGCAAAACGGTGTTCCACCACTTTATTTAAATGCAGTCAGAGACCACTTAAATAATACCTACACCCACTTCAATCGGTTGGAAGAAATGGACGCACTAAATGGCCTGCTAAATCCCCAGATTTTACAAAAATGGATTTCTTTTTATGGGGCAACATGTGGAGCACTTATTATAATTTCTTCTAATGAATTATTTGAAGAAACCTCTATTTTCTAAATTTATTCTTGAATTATGTACTTATTGCCCAATAAAACGAAAATGGTTGCAGTTAGCCATAGGGAAGTACTTACAAAAATGTTCGCTTTTCATTTCTACATCACATTGTCGAAAAATATAGAGTGATCCATTTAAAAAAATTGAGAAAATTCAATTTAAAATGTACTTAATTGAAAAATAATTTTTGGTCACCCTGTATATTTTAGGAAGTAAAAATAATTCAAAAACATTAATTAGATGTCTTGTAACTAGTATTCAGATAAGTTTTTCTTAAAACCCATAATTGTGACTGGTGATTTTTTTCAATATATATCTGCAGATGGCATTATTTCAACAAAAAAAATTAATTACATCCAAGTGGTTAGGAGATAGCCAATAATAATATAGAGATGAATAGTCTAGAAAGAGGCTTCAAGATATGTACTGATATACATAGCATTCCATTTAAAAAAAAACGCACTTGATCCTGTAATTTCGTCTTGGCTCGTCCTGTATGTTCGAAATTATTTCCGTTTATAGATTTTTTTTATCTAGTATACTTGTATTTTTTTTTATTTTCTAGCTATCGTAGAACTCGAAATTTCGAAGTCCAACGCATTATTGCCCCACCCTGTATATAGCGCCAACTGTGACCATTTAGAAAAAGAATACGAACGATGGATGCGAACTAAGATGAAATGAGATGGAATAAGACACATCCAGAGAATATAGGGACAGGCTCAGTATATCTCCCACCTGCCAAATACAATACACTCACACTGTTACGTCCATCTCGTTTGTTCAATCGGTTTTTATTAACAGTTGGCCACATTAGCCATTTTACAGACGGTATATTGGTCGATTAATATATGTATGCATAAGTGCAAGAAAATGTAATATATCAATTTTGTGTTACAACTGTCCAACTGTAAAGAGTACAGCTCGCTTATTGACCTTTGACAGTAATATAAAGTATTTTAAATATATGAAGGAAATTTGCTTCTTAATGTTTCAAAAATATTTTATTAGAAACTCTACAGATGTTTCGGCTTTTTAGGCCTTTGTCAAGAGTACAGGAAATACTGAACAGTAAAATTGTGTTTATTGCTTATATAACCACATCTGGTATCTACTATAAAACTATTGTAAAATATGCTTTTATAAGTTGGACATTACTTTATTTTTTAAATCTAAAATATCATCTAAAATATGTAAAAATTTGTTGTTCATTCATAAAACTTTTATTATTTTTAACAGCCTTACTTATTTCTAATTGTTCTAATAGATCAAGATTCTTTCCTTTCTTTTCCGAATGGAGTAATATGACATATTTAAATTTACAAAATGACTGTTTTTTATGCAATGTGTTTACATTCCCGTGCTATATATATATTGTTTACAATAGATTTCTTGTGTTCCTCGAACCGTTTTTTTTACATTTCGTTCAGTTTGTCCAATGTATAAAGCATCACAGGAGTATATGAGTCAAAATATAGTGACTTGGGTTAAGTGTCCAAATAGTGGACACTTAACTCGTCTAGGGCCCAGACTAAACGTGAAGGTAGAGTTTCCACTCTATGTACTATGTACTCCACTATATGTAATTTTATTATATTCATGATATATTGATAGGGATGTGAGTGAATTTTCCTGACAATTACATGTCACAGTCAAACTAAAAATAACAGTCATGTCATTTATTTTTATGACATAAGTGACATTTATTTTTTTCAACCTGAAATTCTAAGAGTCAAAAATATAACAGTTATAAAATTAGCTGACCGCATAGGCGTTCGCAGAGGGATTAAGTTTTCAATCTTATCTACATCGGTATTATAGACTATTAAACAAATTAATTTGAGTTTCGTTAAGATTACCGCACTAGTGCTGTTATGAATCCTTAACAGCACTGTTTTTTTCTAAAAGAAGAAATGACATAAATTGAAGCAGACTTTATTTATTTGAGTAATAATGACAACACTTGTTTTTTTACGTAAATTACCATAGAAATACACTTTATTAAGGCTGAAAATAATTTGACTAAGAATTTTACGTAAAATTTTCTGACATTTGTAATTTTAATTTATTTTGCACATAATATTAAAATGGAAACTTATTATTTTTACCGACGAAGATAAATTATTGAACAAGACACGTTTGATTATAGCTTAATGACCTCGTTTGATTGGTGCAGAACTCGGCTCATCGCCTCGTTCTGGTAATTAAACTCGTTTCGTTAAAGATTCCATAGTCAAACTTGTATCGTTTATAACTATTATAGTATAAACCAGTAGGTCTAATATGCCTTCGATTATACTAGAAATGCAATTCAAATTTTAATGACGTAGGTATATAGATCGAACCAGACCACGAGATACACGACTAGCGGTATGCGCAGTTTTCAGTCGCCCGTCTGTTGCGAGCACAATGCATGGGGCGATCACAGCGCGAATGTCAGAAAGGGCTTTTATAGTAGGTTAGGATATTGCCTTTCTCAAGAAGAAGGTCTTTTTTGAGCATCTAATTTGAATTAATTATTTATTTATTTATTTATGTATTATTTTATCTTTGTAGAGTTGGCATTATTTTTTCTTTATTATTTATAAGAATATTAATTTATGTTTTTAGAATTACTTTTCGTTTCGAAAAAAAAAATCAATATTTGATTGTGTGCTGTTCTGATGTTTTTCATAATTTTAGTGTTTTACTATCTGTGGCGTCTCGGAAGAAACACTAAAATTGTGAAGCATTTAGATAATTTTAGTAAATATATTAATATGTAAAGGTTTTTTTTAAATGAACGAGTAACACTCTCCACCGCAGCTTTAATGATGCTCAAATCTGCTTATTTTGCTTTGTCTCATATGCTCCTCCCAGAAAGAGCCCTAACGCAATCGTTAACTTTCCTTCGAACTTCGTATTCAAACGGGCAATTGTAAACTGCGTATACCGCTAGTCGTGTATCTATATAATATTACAAAACGACTTCATTAATACTACTTAAATGGAATTCATGCAAACACGCGCTCGCCTACTACTATCAAAATAATTTCAATTTTTGCAAAACCAATATTTTAACGACAAAGATGCGATTTTAGAATCTTGTTTTCTCTACCCAAAAATCCCTTTACCAAGTTTCAAAGAAAATTTTTTTATATTTTTCCCACAAATCATCTAGTAACAAGAAATGTACTTTTTAAACAAATAGTCGATACAAAAACAACTTTGATTATCTTATATTTTCCTAAGAAGGATAAAAAAAGCAAATGAAGCTTGATTTACAACAAGTGGGTAGTATTAGAAAATTAGACATTGCACGATCTGTTGAAAAAATATAATCTTTATAGATTAAAATTATTGAAAACAAGACAGTAGGTTAAAATAAAAACATTACCTTGCATACATTTCGCTTAATATGCTTAAACTTATTCAGGGCTCAATAACAATTATAAAAATATATATTTTAAAAACTTAATTTTTTTTTTGTGAAACAAAAGGGGTTTTTGGAGACGGGTAACATGATTTTGAAATCATATTTACTGTATCTTAACATGGGTTTTGTTAAAATCGCTATTATTTTTTGGTCGTATAGTAGGTGCGTTTTTTGAGAGAATATTATATACGTCACTAAATTTTGAATCATCATTAGAATAACAAAATTAATGAGAGTGGTCGGCTTACGGGACACACTACAACTTAAAAATGAACACCTACTCACATTGAACTAGATCTTATTAATCTTTTTCTCTAAATGTTCCTTAAATTTTCTTGAAATTTCTCCGATAGCACTATTTATGGAACTATTTAGGCGGAAATTTAAATTTAAAACATTATGCTGCTAACTAAATTTGGATATGTTAGATATACACACGGTTTATAAACAATACGGTTTTCGCATTTAATAAAATTATGGTGGGGGGAAACATCAATGACGTCACAAAGGGCATTTCCGCTTTTCGTTCGAGGTGTTTATTTTTGCATTTGTGTTATTTTAAGTTTTTAACCTTGTTTATAAAGTATTCGTAAAGTATTCAGAAATCGAAAAGAGACCAATGTTAAAAACTTAGACTTCGAACGAAAAGCGAAAAAGACCGTCATTTACGTGTCCCCCAATCATAATTTTATTAAATGCGACAACCGTTTTGTTTATGAACCGTGAGCTAAACATGAATAAAAACAAACATTTGAAATTTCCAGGGTGGTGGGGGAAATAACCGATTTGACCCCCTGCAGACGCCCATGCTGACTGTCATTTTCACTGTCACAGATAAGTTACAACACGCATATGTTAATTTCATTCAAAGTTTATAACTGAGTTTTGAGTTAATGTAAACTGGAGGTACATAATTAATTAATTATACTTTTGTGTTAAGGTATATTTGTGTTTGTTAATGTCCTAATCAATTGTCTCGTTTATACTAGTTACACTAAGTGTAGTCAGTAAAGCGATACAAGTTGGAGCTCCTAATAGTGAAGTGGCACGTGCTTTAGATTACTTATAGCAGTGACCGCCGGCAGTCGCACATGTGCCGCTGTACTCTTGATAGTCCTAACTATAACGGGGTTTCACCCTATCATTAGAATAGTTAAATCAAATTTTAGTGAATAAAACAAAAAACTGATAGCAAAATACATTTATTCAAAATAGCAATATGTGTCTCTCTATTCTCCGGGCGGGGAAGCAGAGTTGTTAACTAGACAAATTAAATAAACGACTAAATGAATCAAAGAGCAACAAAGATCTATATAGCAGTTGCCAATTCAAATCATACGAAATATCAATCCAACTGAATTAGTCGCTAGTGGGCGCCACCATCTTTTTAAGTTTAAAATATACATTAATTCTCCTTAACTAATAAACACCTGGCTGGGAGATGGAAAACAGGTAGTTATCTAAACAGTCAATGCTAATGAACCACACATAAATGTACAGCACTTTAAATGATGTTAGTCTAAATGTACCGGGCGGATTTGCAACTGTTGACTATAATTCAAGTCGACAATTTATTGTTCACTCGCGAGGCACTCAGAGTTTGATCACAAAGTAATCGTGGTGCCTAGTTACCTACTATTCGAAGAAAACGTTTTGCTGTTTTATTAAATTTACAGACCTTTGCCTATACATGACTATACTGGGGCTTTTCCTTTATCACACCAGCTCAGTTACTTCATAACTTCTTAGCTCACTAACGTAGTTCCAGGCAAATTCAAGGTAACGCACACAGCTACTTACTTCACCATGTCTCCAACTCGTCTCTAGCCGGGCTCGTTCTGCCATCCTCCCGTTAAAAGCTCTCACCGAAGTCGTCCATTCGCCGCGCGCGCGCAATGTATAATCTTAGTAAACATTTGCGCACAGTGGCGACGCACTACATGGGTAGTACAATAGGGTTTAATGAAATTATTTTAATCGAATTTGGAAGTTAATCTATAATTCAAACCATTGCATCTAATTTATAGGGAATGTAGTTCAAATTATTTATCTTGCAAAAGCGGACCGTTATAAAACTCGCATTTTTATTGACTACACTTATTCGAGCTATATAGGTCTGACTAGTGTTGTAAAATTTCTGGAAATTTTCCATAAATTGCCTGAAGTTTCGATAACTTTACAAATATATAATAATCGTAAAATTTATGGAAACTTTCTAGAAATTTTACAACACTAAGTATAGCTAAATTAAAAATTATACACAAAAACCAAATGCAACAAAATGACTATAAATGGCAATAAATGACATTTACTTTACTGTCACAAGTCACAAGAGATAAATGACCGTCATTTTACATCCCTAGGTATTGCTGTCAAGTGTAATTATTATTCGAATTTGACTAAATAATATGCTAGTTCTTTAATTAATTACTTTGTTTTCTATATTAACGTAAACAGTTCAGATTTATAGGATACGCTTACGTGCAAAAATTCAAAAGAAAGCGTGCTCTCAACGAAAAATTTCAAATAATCTGCAGACATTGATAAACTTCCTAGACATTTCTTACAAGGCTACCAGAATACTGTAGCCTAACGTTTTAATGATCTAGTTAAGCGGTTGTCGACCATAAAATTTTCCTGGGCATCGTAAAATATGAACCCCAATAAATTTGAATATTACGCTCAATCTCAGCTCATTTATTTAGGGTTAAATTTATTACATATTTATGAACATAAACAATGCAGCAGACTGTCAAGACGTTTGAAGGAAAACGAAATGGGCTAATTTTCCAGCAAATTTAATTAGTTCGTGCCGTGAGTAAGTCGCAAATACAATTTTGGAGACGTGACATGAAACACAACAGACGTTTTAAATAAGTACAAGATGGGGTGCCTTCATTTCAAGTGTTGAAGAGCACGTGGTATATAGTAGAAATATGTTTCCTGAATATTCTAAAGGGTTTTATTTGAACCAAATATTAAATTTTAATAAGAAGGCGTATTCTTTGTAAATATTAAATAAATAACTCACTTCACTCAATCGGAGACATACACATAAAAAAATATTTTAAATGAAATAAAATATATTTAAAATAAATAAATCTTTGTCTCATGTAGCGGGTATCCCAAGCTGTATGCATCCCCGTTTACTGGTACAGGGTGTAATCGTTTTAAATACAGAAAATTAAGTAGTTGATAGATTTTTGAAAAATGGATGTTTTTTGTCATGAATATTTTTCATAAGCGCTTAATTTCTGAGATACATTTTTGTTTGATAAAAATTTTCGTCGCATTACTTTTGCATTTTTTAATATATTTATTTCATATTTGACGATCATTTATGTTAAGTGAAATCTGGAAAAGTGACGTTAAATATTTGAATTGTGACCTCTAACGTAGATAGAGGAGACACGAACCCATTTTTTCTTTAAAACTTCTACGTCTATGGATGTTAAAAATAAATAAATGGTTTTTGAGTTATACCAAATTTCTTTTGAAAAAAAAACGTTCGTGTAATTTTTGATATTTGCGATTTTCACAGCCATAGACAGATTTCAAGTGACTTTGTTAAATACTTGATATTTTAACGTGTGTAATGTTCATAAAAAAATTTAAAACGATTGGGATATCATTGTGATACCTACAGCGGCTGTATCAAATTTATTCTGTTATGAAAAATAGTCATATTCATATCATTTTGGTTATTGAGCTCTGAGGAAATTTATGTACATACAGGGTGAACCTGCGAGAATTTCCACCCCCACTTTTCCCCGTTATTTTTAGACTTTCAAAAAAACAGATTGTAGGAAATTTTAAAATTTTCTTTCATTGAATATACAAGGTGTTTCATAAAAGTGTGAACAACCAAGCTTATATTTTATTAAATAGAACACCCTATATATTTTTAATTTTTTTGAAATCTACGTTTTATTACGATATCAGTGATATATCCATGTTATATATTTGCATTATTCGTTTGGAAGACACAAGCTGTCAAGATATGCTTCAAGTATATTCCTGCGTTCATTTTCAGAATAATATATGATTTTATTTAATAGAAATATTTCACACACAAGTTATGACAACAGAAAATGACAAGTTAATCGACCCAGACATTTAATTATTTAGTCGCTTATTTATTTTTTTCATAAGCTTCTAGATATACGACATTTTATAGTTTCTACTTCATTTTAATTCGATATTATAACAGCTTGTATCTTCCAAACAAATGATGCAAAAATATAACATGTATATATCACTGGAATCGTAATAAAACGTAGATTTCAAAAAACTAAATATATATAGGGTGTTTTGTTTAAAAAAATATAATTTGGTTTGATCACACTTTTATGTACAAGGTTATTCATTATAAATTACCCACCCTTTATCATCGTTATTATTGCCTATAGAAAAAAAAAGTTTTAAATAGAAGTTGTGCGGTTATGACTAAATTTTGCTAAAATGCTATCAAAAGTACAGTAGCGTGCAGATTTCAGGGGATACAAAAGAAGTAATATTTTTTTTATGGGATACCCTGTATATTATTAAATTTTTGGAATGATCCTTTCTTCCTGATTTCAAAAATATACAATATGTTACCCCTACCATATACCTTTTTTGAGTTATTGTATAAATATGGAAAAGTTAACATTATTAAAGTGAGCTATGAAAATGACAACTATAATGTTTGATAAGTGACATTTCTTTAATGAAATAATCAAAATGGTTTACAGTGAGGAAGAAAAAACTAAATATTTATACAAAATAGATGACAAAGATTTATTTAGAAAATTTAAATATAAATAAATGATAACTCATAAAAGATGTTCGATGTGTCCACCATTATTGTCAATGCATAATTGATAACGTCTCTTATATTTATAATTGCACCGGAAATGGCTTCATTATTTACATTCAGATTGTTTATTTCAAGTCGAATCCTGTCTTTAATGATTTGAATACTATTATTGTTATTGACAATGTATTTTAGAAATCCCAAAAAAAATTAATTCATAGGGGTCAAATCCGGACTATTAGGTTTCCATTTAATAGGTTCATTATTCCCTATCCATATTGGGAATACATTATTCAAATGATTTCGAACGGGTAGGACACTATGCGGAGTTGCCCCATCCTGTATCTAAATCATATCATCAAGTTCGGCTTCCGGAAAATTCTGCAAAAGAATATTTTCTGCTTCTGGGATAATTATTTCCAGATAGGTAACTCCAGTTAAAGTATAATCATAAAATATAGGCCCAACAATTTTGTTTCTGAAAATTCCACAACAAACGCTAACAGTTTTTCTTAATTTTTTTATTTGCTTTACCAATTTTTTTATGTTGTGCTTGTTTTTCCACTACCTTCGATTTTTTTCTATTAAAAACTCCTACCGTAGAGAAGGATGATTCATCAGTCCATAATATTTTAGTAAAAAAATCGGGATCTTCATCCAATTTTGAATCATATGGCGGCAAAAGTCCAGCCTTTTCCTTTTATGAACCTCTGTTAAAACTTGTAGGGATAAAATTTTATATGGTCTGTAGCTGTTATTTTTTTAACGTACGTCGGATTTTGGAATAACTTTTACCTAATTGATCGACTACATTATTTACACTACATTCAGAATTTTCTAAATAATAATACAATGTTTCCAAAATGTCTATTCGCGAATAAATATGGATGGGCTTACCTTTGAAATGAAGCAGTATATCTAGTTGTTCTTCCTGGTTTGCTTGAATTACACGCTTTTTTCTACTAAAACTGGAGGTATTATTCACCTTTCGGTAAATATTTTTGAACGTATTTTCTGATGGTGTTGGACGATTTGCATACAACACCCCATATGCTCTTTTTCTGCACGTTTATTTTTGTTATTTTGTATATAACAGGTTAATATTTGGACTTTTTCTTCCTCACTGTAAACTATTTTGAATACTTCATTAAATAAATGTCACTTATCAAACATAATAGTTGTCATTTTCATAAATCACTTTAATAATGTTAACTTTTCCATATTTACAGTAACTAGTTTAACTAAGATATTCGACGTTTAATAACTCAAAAACGGTATATAGCAGGGATAACATATGGTATATTTTTGAAATCAGGAACAAAGGATCTTTCCAAAAATTTAATAATATATAGGTTATCCTATTTAAAACAAAATATTATTTTTTTTGTATCCCCTGAAATCTGCACGCTACTGTACTTTTAATAGCATTTTAACAAAATTCAGTCATAACCACACAACTTTTATTTAAAACTTTTTTTTCTATATGCAATTATAATGATGATAAGGGGTGGGTAATTTATAATGAATAACCCTGTACATTTACAGAGGTCATCATAAAGAAATTCATAATATTTCCTACAATCCATTTTTCGAAACGTCTTTCTAACTCCAAAAATAATGGATAAAAGGGGGGGTAGGAATTCTCGTAGGTTCACCCTGTATAATAAACGAAACGTAGGCGAAATAGCATTTTGTTTTGACCTATCGTCCTGCTGCCGACAATTGGTTAGAAGAAGACTAAGTTCTCAAAGATGCAATTTTCACAATTTCATTGTACAGGGTGATTTTGTGAGAATCCCCACTCCCTAATTTCGTTATTTTTATTGTTACAAAAAAATGGTAAATACAAAAATTATAGGATTTTTTATGTAGATTTTGTAAATCATATCAGAAAATCAGTGGAGGCTCGCACAAGTTATAATTTAATTTTATTTTTTGAAATTGAACACCCTGTATATTTTTACACATTTTAATAGAACGCTTTTTCGCCAAGACAATGATGTAGAGGTTTATGGGTATATCTCTGTTACTAACAGAGATATATGGGAAACTTTGTGTGAATCTCACCCCGTTAATTTTGTTATTGGTTACATATGGGTATCTTGGTTATTAGCGGGATAAAGAATCGCTTAAATAATCAAAGTAATGCAGAATGTTATGCCCATTAACATGGCCTCCAGAAAACAATTGAATTTCGATTGGTTTATATTTTGTTTAAGAAAAAGTCAAAATCGACATTTTTGAAAGTGCTTTGTATCACTTTTTTAATTTGTGGATTAATTTAAAAAATTTTAAGATCATTTTGCAATCATTTTTTAAGGACTTTACTTGTAGAGTTTTTAATTTATTTTTTTAAACTTTTACAAAAATTACATCAACTTCATATTTTGTTATGGACGCCATATTGGATTATTGCGCTCTTAAAATCAGTGAAATGAATTTAGAATGACACTGTAAAGTCCTTAAAAAAATTATTAGAAAATGATCTTAAACATTTTTTAATTGAACCACCAATAAATAAACGTACAAGGCATTTTTTAAAATAGCAATTTCGGCTTTTTTCTAAATAAAATCGAAGCCAATCGTAATTCAATTGTTTTCTGCTACGCCACATTAGTGGGTATAAAATTCTGCACTACTTTGCTCATTTAAGCGATTCTCTATCTCCACTAATAATTAAGATACCTATGTAATCTCACCTACCGTGGGACACACTGTATATATGAAAAATGGAAAATATGTTTTATTAAAAATAGGTTCAGTTCTCTTGGTAATAACGTTTTCAAAATATTCTTGTACCTTTTTTTATAAACTATTTTTGAGCAGCCAAAAATAACAAAGTTAACGGGGGTGGGATTTACACACAATTTCCCTCATATCTCCCTTAGTATTAAAGATAGACCCCTATATCATTATATTCCTGAGAAAGCGTTCTTTTCAAACATGTAAAAATATACAAGGTATTCAATTTCAAAAAAATAATATTAATGACTGTAGCCATCTTGTTTGAGCTTCCATTGTTTTCTGACATCAATTTCAAAATCTACATAAAAAGGCCCATAACTTGTATGTACCATTTTTTTCGCAGTAATAAAAATAACGAAATTAAGGGGACACGGGAATTCTCACAAAATCACTCTGTACATAATATGTCAGAAATAATTGCTTAATATTTTTAATTGTTGTTGTAATAATGTACTTCAATTTAGCAGATATCAATAAATTACTTGTACTATAATACACCTTGTGAAACAATTTCTTTTTATTATGTTTTTTCTTGAAACTGGAAAAATCTCTTTTTTGTACCTGCTAGTATTGACTTATTCTTGAATGTTTATCTCCATATTTCTATATTCATAAGAATATAATATAAACAACATTCTGCTTTCAGGAATTGCCTAGTAGGTCGAAGGTACGAAATAAAAGTCTCCGATCTTGGCTCATATCGGCAGATGTACAACTCAGATTATTGCCAAATCGCGGGGTCGCGACCTTTTGCCCGTTAGATGGATGGCGTGGGAGACTGTTCTTTTAGTGAGTATAAAGCTGCTACGTGTGGATTGCTGAAATCTGAGTAATACTGCTGTTTTATTAAATATACTTTAAATGATTATAGGATAGTCTATATGAACAATTTTATGACTCCTCTGGGATTCTTTGATCACGGAGTGGAAAGGAATTTTGTCTAACACACATAAAATATTGTTCCTTTGGAAAGTTAGATATTTTATCTAGATAATTATACATAAGTAGGTATCCATTCTAATCCACTTAAGAGCGTTCCGGAGTCACCAACCAACCCAGCATACACCTATCCCAATTTTTGCCCGTAAATCTTGTAAATATAAATTTATGCAAAAACGACATTTTTCAACTTCATTGCCATGTGGACAGATTATTTGAAAATCAAAATTACATTTTATAACAACGTAATTTTCAATATCCTCATTTCTAGCCAAATACAAAATTATGTTCATATGAAATGTAATTTTGATTTTAAAATAATCTGTCTACATGGCAATGAAGTTGTAAAATGTAGGAAGTTCTGTCGGTTTTGCATAAATTTATATTTAAAAGATTTATGGGCAAAAATTGGGTTAGGTGTATGGTGGGTTGCCTGGTGACTCCGGACCGCTCTTAATAGCTCCATCAATAAAATAGTGTCACCAGACAAAAAGTCATTGATTCAAAAGCTTGTAGATTAAGTTATTACTGAAAATAAATATAAAGTATACAGCAGGTAAATTGATCAAATGAGTCTATAATGCGTCAGTGTTGACAAGCTCAGCTGTCAAATAAATTAATTAATTTGTATTAATTAGTAATACAGTTATTTATTTATACATTTGTAGACTTTTTTTTAGCTTTATTCTAGTCAATTTGCGGATTAATTGATAAACTTCTTAAATCAGTAATTTAATTTAATGTTGTGTTAAAAAAATTATTGTAGATTTACTAGAGTGCTGTAGACTTTTTTTATCTATTCAGGTCCGCCTGCCTGATACAGTCGCGGTAACAGGGCATCAAAGGAGGCTTATTGCTCAGATTAATAATATAAAGATGAGTAACACCCATAAGAGATACGCTGATTTTTATGACCGATACATAAACAATAATTTGCATGTTTACATATCAACATATCCAAAACAAATCAGGGGCGGCTCCAGGCTTCAGCGTTTATTTTAATGCTTTTGTATAACAAAACTTAATAGGTATACAATATTTGTTTGCTTGAAGTATGTATTTTTCAGTGCTATTCTGCTGTTACTGTTTTAATCTCTGTTGTTTTTAAGTGATTTTAAAGTTTTGTGTTATTGGTTACTGATTAATAATCGATTTTTAGTTACTTATAAAGATTTATTTAGTGAATATTTATTGCGAATGATGACTAATAAATATGTAGTGTGCTGCCAAAGAGGAAAACAACGGGGTTGTTTATTGCAAGACTATCACCAGGTTCGTCATAAGTACTGTCTAGGTTATTAGAAAATTATATTGAAAATTAATAATATACTGAGTTACTCTTTCATAACAAATAATATCAGTAATACCTACAAAACACCTTTTTTTTTTTACGCCACTGGACTGTGTAGACTGGTTAGTTAGGCTGGAATTGTACACGAACGGCCGGGAATATTCTGGAGTGCTCTAGACTGGGTCAATGGATGTACGCGAGTTTAGTCTGAAGTCGAACGTGAACGAGTAAGAAGAAATACAAAGAGACTTAGTAGTGTGATTATAATTAGGAAAGTGATTAATCTATTGTTGTTAATTGTTAATTAATAAATAAAGTGTGATGTGTTACCTGGACTTTCAATCACATCGATTGTTTAGTGGAGCAAACACGTAACGGGGGGGAGTTCAGCATTGAAAATTATATTCCTTCGACACCATTAGTACCCAAGACAGCAAGGTATGTTAAATTTAAATATACAGTGCAGTGATCCAAAAAAATTTGCATCACTGCACGCTACATTTAAAAAATTAAAAATATCTACAATTTGATGTACCGGGCGTGGCCGTTGCTTAAAAAATAAAAAAAAATAAAGACCAGGGGAGTTTAAAGTGGCGGGCCTTGTATATTTAAATTTAACATACCTTGCTGTCTTGGGTACTAATGGTGGCGAAGGAATAAAATTTTCAATGCTGAAACAAATGAGATTTCTTTGAAATATACAAATCTACATCACTGCAATATAAGTAAGATATCAACATAATAGTTGATGCTCTGTAGGTACCTATGTACTTGATATTATTTCATGAGGTATAAATGAGTGACTGCTTAGCATATTATTAATTTTCAATATAGTTCTCTACTAACCTGGACAGTACGTGTGACGAAGTGGTGATAGTGTTGCCAGGGGAAAAATTAAACAGCATTGATTTTCAACACTTTTAATCCAGATCTTATAACATTGTAATCACTTTTTTTAAAGTGTTCTGAACATACGTAGTACCACTTACTGGCATTTTTCATTTTGAAAGCTTTCAGCCAACTTTCGCTTCTCTCCAGATTATCGGGAAATCTGAAAATAAACACATGTTTTAATAACAACCTTTAAAATTCAATAAAAAAAATAATATTAATTGGCTTTAAAACATTTACAGTTTGTGAGCAACCTTAAGAATGAAATTTCCATTGGTTAAAATCAACATTTTTGTACAAGTAACTTTTTTTGATAAAATGTGGATTTCTTACTGTTCAAATGGAATCAAATGTTCTTGTTTTTGTTTTTGTAAAGCTATCATTAATTTTAGTTATTTTTGAGCTTTCACACTTTCGCATTATGCCGGCCCTGATTTGTTCTGTTTGCTTACCTGTGAATAGATAACAACCCCGTGGTTTTCCTCTTCGGCCGCACACTACACACTTATTGGTCATTGTCTCTCAATAAATACTCACTAAATAAATTTTTATAACTAAAAATCGATTATTATCCAATGCCAAATAACACAAAACTTTAAAATCACCTAAAACACACAGATTAAAATGACAGACGTCGTCTTATAGAACACAATTTGTTGGCAAGATGGTGATAGATCGGGCATCGATCGGGTTTCTTAGTGCTACGTTCATGATTCTAACCAATAGGAATAAAACCAGCCATAATATTTACGTACGTCGCGTAGGAAATAAATGAATCGGACAACTTTTTATGTTTTGTTACTCATCTTCTAGTATTATTAATCTGAGGCTTATTGTGTCCTTCCCTGATTATCCATATCCTTCCGGTGATTTTCGTGTTGCTGATTAGCCAATACAGTTCTATGACTGGTCTTTGTACAAGTGTTCTCCGGTCTGTTTTTGCTTCCCCAAAAAGTTTCGTATTTTGCGGTCCAGTTATGATCCCCAGTTCGTTTTCCTGGGATTTTGATAATTTTCTTTGATACAGTCAACTCCCGTTATGTTAAAGCGTATGTGTCTGTGATCCGAGCAGCTGTCTTCATCAGATACAGCCAGTTTTTCACGAAGTTACTTGCAAAATAGCTAGTGTTATACCAATTACTTCCTGCCTTCGTGTTGTTAAAAGAGCAGGCCTGTTATCTTTATTTACTACGTCTAAGTTATTTGTCACAATAAATTGAAAAAGTGACTCATCTCTCACATTAATGTCGGTGCTTCCGCAGACTGTGTGGTGTGCGTTTGTACCACAGCCAATGCGATCCATCTTATCTGCGACTCTCACTAGCTCCTCCACAGCCTTGGTAGGTAGTAAATTCGGATCGTCATAGGGGAGGTACGCTGAGCCCAGAACTACCTCTTTCAGTCCTTTCTTGCTATCCGTCTTAATTTGTACTCCGCCAGATTCCTAGAACAACGGTTAGTTAGTGTCAATATCTTAATTTCCTTTTTTGGTGTATATGTATACAGGCTCGGGGGTTCTTTGGATCTGCAGTAGATTAGTTCCCCATCCTCTCCCTCTGGTTGGTCTGCACCACCCTCATTTTAGCTTATTTTCTGTGCCTCCTTTCTTGAGCCCCAGAAAACTTTTTATCCTTCAGTTGTATTGTTTCAACACCTGAAGTTACTGCTTTTAGATTAGATGATCTGGCAGTGGATCCGTGGGTTATTATCGCCCTTACACCTTCCTCTGCTCTCTCTTTGTTGACGTATATCGTTGTTGACTCGGGGGATTCGATGAGCGACTAGAATTTTCTTTAGAAGAGAAGTTGAGTTCATCTGCTTGGATATTGGAAGTTGTTCTGTCGTCGTAAACTCTATGACCTCATTTTGCAGGCTTATATTATTTATGGTGTTAAAATTTTTTTGAATTAAATGAATATGGCATCTTAATATTTTAGGGCTGATTTCATAATACAAACCCAAAATACGGCACTGTATATTTGTTAAAAAAAAAGTTTGTTGCTAAAGTCGATCAAGCTAGACGTACATAATTTAGACCCTTAAAAATCAAGTTTAGTCAATCAAATTTCATTCATAATTCAATCGACAGTGAGTAAAATTGGATACAAATTTAGAGAGACTGGTACGGTGGAAGATGTACCCAAAACAGGTCTCCCAGGTGTTGATGAGGATACAGAATTAAATATTTTACTGGCTGTTGAAGTAAGTCCACATTCCAACGTTCGCCGTTTGCGATTATGATGTTACTAAAACGTCAGTACATACAGTATTAAAATTAGAAAAATGACATCCCTCTTAGATTCAGCTTGTGTAAGAACTAAGTGATAATGAGCCAGATCGGAGGATACAATTTTGTGAAACATGAATATGTGCAATGGTGATCCTCGTCTGATACAAAATATTATTTTCTCTGATGAATGCACTTTCAAATTTAATGGTGAAGTGAATCGTCACAATTGTAGATACTGGGCAAGGGAAAACCCTCGATTAATGCGGAGCAGCACACACAGTATCTACAAAAGGTAAATGTGTGGGCGGGAATTGTAAGGAACATCATCATTGGACCTTATTTGTTCAATGGAACTCTAAACGGACCAACATATATCCAATTCATTCCATCACAATGTTATTAAATTTATTCCCCAGTAGAATTAATCCTGGAAATGTTGACGAAAGCTTGTGGTATCAATAGGATGGTGCGCCTGACCAAATATTTCTGAGCAGGTGGATTAGTAGACGTGGACCCATCGAATAGCCACCAAGGTCACCAGACCTCAATTCATCGTCATGACGAAAACAGTGAAGATGCCATAACCAAAAAAAGTAAAGGCTGACGTGTGTAAAATTAAAAATGGACGTACCCGAGGATTTTTTCTAAATATTTTTGGTTTAAGAAATAATCAATTTATTCCATACTTTACGGACACACTGTATATTTAAATGGAAAAATTCACTTAATGTAAGTAGTTTGGTTTTGTTTTGCATTAATTTTTCCATTTAAGTATAAAATAAATTCATTCAACTATTATTATTATTATTATTAATTTTTACTTTTACCAATTTTATTTTTTTTCTTATATTTAATGTTAAAAAAATAATTAAATTTCAATGGATGTTTTTGAAAGAGAAAAATAATGAAACGTTTATATTTTTCATCATAATTTTATATTGCAGTGTTCTGAGGATGATAATAAAATTACAGAAACGTCGGCAAGGTAAATAATAGTTTTCTTTAAGTAAGAACTTCAAATCAAATAAACAAGGTTAGAAAGGAAAAAAAGGTACCTTCTATTTAAAGTCGAATGATATAAATTATTATTTTGTTACCAGTTTTCGTTTGATATGACTAATTAAATTTCATAGTGGTTGTTATTTCAAATAACTTAATCTACAAACTCTCGAATTAATGATAGCAAAACATTTACCATTTACCAATCTAAAAGATTTTTTTTAAAACTTTAGTTAATTAAAATATTGCTTGCTAAATTATTTTCAATAAAGAAACCAATAATTATTCGAATGATTCCAGTTTCTGGACATAAAAATTTCATATACAGCAACAACAGCAGAAAAATATAATACTTTGTGAAATCTAGGGCAAGTATTCGAGCAAGAGTGACGTATGGTCGTTTGCTGTCTTACTGTGGGAAATCTTGACATTCGCTCGAGAGCAGCCTTTCGAGGAATTGAACGATGATAAAGTTATAGAAAATGTCACTCACTTCTACCAGAATGACGGCAAACACGTAAGTATTTCGTTAATATTAGATGTATGTTTGCACTTGGAACATAAGGTAATGACTGCGGGTAAATATTTACTATAACAAACAAGAATATTTTTTCCAATCAAGTTTATGGTTAAGTTACATGCGAGGGTATTAACATAATATTACTTTTAATTATAATTTGTTCATTTTCTAATTCCTAGTTCTAATTCTAACTCTTTAAAATATTTTTGGTATTCTATTTATGCATAAGATTGTAATTTAATTGATTAGTTCAAGAAATTAGTGGTATTGAATTATGGTTAAAACTACGTCACGTAGTTTTCCACCAAGCACCAAAACACTATATACTGCACTCGACGCGCGTTTCACCAACTAAGTTGGCTTCATCTGGAGATGATTAAAACTAAACATATGCTAACAATCTACCCTAATTATACCAAAACTATTGTCGGTGAACCGTGACTCACTAATCAATAAAGCAGGCTATTTGGAATGGGCCCTCTTTCACTATTCCTTCTATTTTTATACTTTATGATTTCCACGCTTTCAAATGCATCTAGCTGTCTAGTATTTGCTACATTCCTAATTAATCTTAAATTGCTAATATCTATTTTATGGTTGTTCTCAAACGCATGTTGGGCTACACTAGACTTATCTGTTCTACCATATTTGAGATGGGCCATATGCTCTTTGAATCTAGTTTGAATTGATCGTCTAGTCTGTCCACCATATTTTTGATTACAGTCCTTACAGTTAATTTCGTAAATCTCCTTTTCGTTTGTTCAATTTTGTCTTTTTGATTGCCTAAAAGTTGTAGTTTGTTTTCCGATGAATGAGCCACTGTCATACCTACATCTTTAAAAAATCCTACCTATACCACGGGTGAATCGAAGATCGAATGGAATCGATACAAATTTCGGATTTTCTCTTTCATTTTAAAAGGTCGAGGAATTTTAAAGCGACTCTTTAAATTTTTGTTTCCTAATTATTTTATCAATTAAACTTACAGAACATCCATTACTCGCAGCTATATCCTTAATCAATGCCCTCTCTTTTCAAACCCCTTCTTATTAAGGGGGAAGCTTAATAGACGATTGACTAGAAAATTAAAACTTGCCATTTTGTTTTGAGCACAATGGTGAGAGTCCTTATGGATATCTCTTAGAGTACAGGTGTCTTTTCTGTATATGTCAAATTCTAACTTATTTTCACTATTTCTAATTATTATTGATGTATCTAAGAATGGTAGTTATCCAGAGTTTTCAATTTCATAAGTGAGTTTAACTGACGCGAAACGACTGTTTAATTGAGATACAAAGTCAGCGACTTTTGTATCAAACACTGTAAAAATATCATCCACATACTTACACTAAATCCTGGGGAAATACTCAAATTCTTCTTTTGCTTCCGTCTCGAATCTGTTCATGAAGAGACTGGCAATGAATGATGACAAAGAGTTACCCATTGCTGTTCCTTCATGTTGTTCAAAGAAATTATCGTTGAGTAGAAAACAATTTTGTTTCATGCGCAAAATTTAGTGAGACGAAGATATTCTTTTACTACATCTTGATTGAGATTGTTTAATTCGAGTAGATCCTTAAGGTAGTCCAAGGTCTGTGGTATCGAAACACTTAGAAATAATGAACAAACGTCAAAGGAGATAAAAATTTCACTTTCTTGTAACTGAATATTTTTCACCTTACTAATGAAATCATTGGAATTAATCATAGAGAAACTACGTGGTATATAGGTAAATTGTCCAACTCTTCTGTTAATCATTTTGATAAGTGATAAGACGGCGATCCGATTGCTGAAACAATAGGACATACCGACTTTCCTGGTTTATGTATCTTAGGCAAGCAGTACAATCTATATACATTTGAGTTATATACATGTAACCTCCTATTAAAAATCATAGGAGTAATAAGGCTATTGCAGGATTTAAGTACATTTCTTACTTCAGTAATCATTTTTGGTAATGGATTTCTAGAAAGTTCATTACTAATCAGATTGTCTACTCTTTCATAATAGACCTCTTTATCTAAAATAACAACCTTATTGCCCTTATCAGCTTTTAAATAAAAACTATCTTTTTTCACGCAACCGTTTGTTAATTTTTCTGTCATTTATAGATTTTGACTTTCTATTTACTTTAGTGGCAATATTTGTCGAGATTTGATTTCTGCAAGCTTCTCTGACAAATCCTTTAGAGGAATTAGGAAGATATTGAATTAAACTTTCAACACTTGCAACAAATCTCATCTAAATTGCCTTCAGGTAAAGCAAATTTGAATCCCTTGTTAAGGAGACCAATTTCTTCTTTATGAAACGATTATGAGGAATGATTTTCTACAATGTTGAGGAGAACTTTTTGAGGAATACTTTCTTTTGACATACTACTATTAAAAGATAAGATAATCTGTTATACAGGATATCTGCTCAACTCGTGAAATTTGCTATATGTATCTGCGTAAATAGGTGGGATACAAAAATTTGGTAAAGGAAAAAATTTTAGTAATTTAAATATGCATCTTTTGTTTTTTTAAGACTAAACAAATATGCCGTGGCTACCGAGATCTTGATTATCTTTTAATTTCCATGTAATGAGCTTACTATTGATTTTATTGAAAAATTGAAAAGGAAAGAAATCGATGATATTTCCGAAGAATTTACTGAAGGCACTATTTTAAAATTCATAATTCAGGTTTGTGTAGAGTACACGTGAGAGTAATTTTTCTTGTGTCTTTTTTTTGTCCAGAATCACAAGCCACCTAATGTTTTTGGCGCAAAGCTTTATTTAATAATTTTTTTTTAATAATTTATAGGACAGTGGCTAATACCCAAAAGAAGGTTAGAAGAAACATTATAGGATGCCACAAATAAATAACTATAGGCAACAACAGAATTTAACAGTCTTTAAAATGATCTGTCACTTCACCCCCTGAAACTAAAATCGACCTCTTCAATCGTTTTATCTAAAGTTAAGTATGAACCAGGGTGGACTCAATTCGGTGGGTCACGCTGTATGTATTGTATACCAGTGTAATCCAGAGAATTATATTTTACATCCCCTTAAGTTTCAAAAGTTTAAAAATCCTTTTGAAAGTAAAATGCTTTTATTGAAATATTCCTAATTTCTGCTTAATATATTTTCATGAATATTTTTTTCAAAAAATGGTAATAGGTTGTTGAATTACGTTAAAAAATTAACTAAAACAAATTCAAAATAAATTTAATTTTCATACTGCTATACACATTCTCTGTTTGCACTGAAATATTTTGACCCATGAAATTTGTTTAGGATATGAGAACATCCTATGTACACTTTACTTACCTGGATGGATACGTAGGCGATCTTGTTAAAGAATTATTTAAAGCTAAAATTATAAAATCATACGTGATGTTACTACGTAAATTACTCAAAAATCGTAAAGTTCTATAAGAAATAATGTTATGATTTAGTTAATATTGATATATCATTAGAACATATCATCATACATACACTCTTTATTAAGAGTAAAACAAGAAAAATTTTGAGTTTTGAGCATTATTGACATGGAGTGAAAGCCAAATGTCTATTATCATTTTAAAAATTTAAGAGTCCCTTAACAAGTTTAAGTCAACTTCCAAGGTTTAGGCGAAATAAACTTAAATATGTTACGTATGCATACTGGACAATGGACATGTAATAATATATACAGGGTGTCCCAACCAAAAGTAGGCACCCTGAATAACTTTGGAGATAAAATTTTTTTGAAAAATTGATGAAACACGTCGACCTTGTTTCCAAGGGGGACATATTTTAATGTAATACTTGTATACCTATCATCATCCCTCTACTCTACACGGCCACCTCCTCAAAAAATTCAAATGGCAAGAGGGGTCGAGTGATACATCTTTTGAAAGGTCGTTCAATTCCCTACATAACTGTATATTTTTTTTAACTTTTGTCGATTCGTTCTTAAGGAAAATAATTTTATTTTTAATGATTACACACAATCGAAATCGTTTAAAAAATCTAAAATACACGGCACTGGGTATTGAAATTTATAAAAAAACTACATTTTTTAGTGCTCTCAAATCAACACGAGTTTTTTCGACAAAAAACACTTTCCTTGTCTGTTTAGCTTTAGAATAATAAAAGACTCATTATTATTTGATAGTCCTTGAACATTAATTTGTTCACAACCAATTTTAAATCGAGATACATTTTACCAGAGTGATTGAGTTCTCAAAATGGTTTATACCCTTCAGGAGAGAATAGAAATTGTCAGCATTTATTTTAAAAACCATAATTGTGCTAGAGCTACGGAGCTCATATTCAATAGAAATCACCCAGATAGAAGGGTTGGTTCTCAGTATGTTTTACAATTATTGACAAAACTTATGGAAACAGGTTCTGTAGGAAACAAAAAGCACGAACCTCAGCGACCGATTGGGAATGAAGCAGTCGAAGTGGCAGTTCTGGGTCATTTGTAGATGGATAATACTCAATCGATCAGGAAAGTAGCTAAGGCTTCCGGTGTATCACGAAGCAGTGTTCATCGAATTGTAAAGGCCCACAAATTTCATCCATATAAATTTAAATTGGTACACGAATTAAACGAAGATGATCCCGATCGTCGGCTTGAATTCTGTGAGATTTTTAGTGAACAATTAGACGGTAATGCCAATCTACTGTACAATACGTGTTTTTCTGATGAATCGATATTTCAGTTAAATGGGGAGGTAAACAGGCACAATTGTAGATATTGGAGTGAAACCAATCCACATTTGTTCATGGAAACTCATACCCAAAGGCCTCAGAAGTTAAATGTTTGGGCTGGCTTCTTAGGGGATCACATTGTCGGGCCGTTTTTTATTCCTGACAATTTAAATGGCGAAAGGTACCTCGATCTGTTAGAAAATATCATCGACCAAATGATTACCCAAATCCTCAAAGAAGACGATAATATTTTAGAGGGCGAACTGTTTTTTCAACAGGATGGGGCACCCCCACATTCTGCTATAGCAGTCCGTCAATTTTTGGATAATCGGTTTCCTGTGCGATGGATTAGAAGAAGAAGTCCTGTGGAGTGGCCCGCTAGGTCACCCGATTTAACTCCCTTGGATTTCTTTCTGTCGACAAGACAACTGTTATTCAGAAAACAGAAGCAAATGAAAACGCGTAGATTACTTAGACTAGTATGGGATAATATTAACATTGCCTTTGCCTATACCGTATTCTGTTGACGGTCGGCGAGTCCGATAAATATTTAATCGTAGCGAACGGTATATAAATAAATAGATATTCCATGTCACAACAAAAAATTTAATTTATATTTATACTAGTATATGATATATGATATTCATAGCGCAAATATAATATTTATTTATTTATTCAACATAAAATGATAATATATGGAGGTTTGAACATGTTCTATGGAAATCAATTAATAATTTTATTTACTTGTATGTATGTATGTATGTATGTATGTATATATATATATATATATATATATATATATATATATATATATATATATATATATATATATATATATATATATATATATATATATATATATATATATATATATATATATATATATATATATATATATATATATATATATATATATGTATATGTATATGTATATGTATATGTATATATATATATATATATATATATATATATATATATATATATATATATATATATATGTATATATATATATATATATATATATATATATATATATATATATATATATGTATATATATATATGTATATATATATATATATATATGGGACAATCCGCGTCAACCGGATCAGAGCTACGACCAAAATTAGGAGCAACCAAAAAAATCAACCAAGGACTCATTTTAAAGCTCAGAGCGTCTACTTTCAAATACCGAGTGCGCCTTTGAAAAATCCAATATGGCGGCTCCAATATGGCGGCCGAAAGCCGGAGAAATATCGAGTGTCCAGCAAAGAAAGCTTGTAAAAATAAAAATTCGCAACCGATCGGGTCATTTCTTGTCTCAAATTGTAGCTGATGGACGCCCCTAAAACGCTGGCGTGGTAGGTTGACAAAATCCAACATGGCGGATATAATATCGCGGTCAAAAATCCAATATGGTGGCTGAATTTTTGCAAATTAACCGATTTGCACCAAATTTGGTATACGAGGGTTTTGGGTCTCACTGATCACGAATCCGAGGTCAGATTTGGCAAACTCAAGATGGCGGATCCAAGATGGCGGACGAAATTTTCGAAAATCAACCGATTTGTACCAAATTTGTTATACGGGGATTTTTGGGGTCGCCGATTACGAATCCGAAGTTTGATTTTCAAAATCCAAGATGGCGGACCTAATATAGTGGATTGGGTTGAGTTTCCGCCATATTCGGTCAATCATCTTGATTTTAAAAATTTGACCTCAGATTCGTATTCAGAGACCCCAAAAACCCCAGTATACCAAATTTGGTGCAAATCGGTTGTTTTTAAAAAATACTGGTTAAGAACATTGTTAAATTTTAATCTGTTGTGTGTCTGATGTCTACATATATGTATATTTTATTGACTTTTAAATTGATTGGTCTTGTAATTGTTATGCCCACAGACGTGGTCTTTAAAAAAAATTTCCTGTTGTGGAATTTCTACATCATTATTTGGCTATTGAGCCCTGAAGAAATTTATATTGAACGAAACGTAGGCAAGGTAGCGTTTTATTTTAACCTATTGTCCTGGTTCCGACAATTTCAACCTGTAGTATATTAATTACTTAATAGGTAATAAAGAAAAACTCATAAGAATCATCATTACTGCACATATGCTTCAGTGATTTGCTAAGATTTCAATACTGTTGAGCAATAACTAATTGATTTTGAGCCATGATGAGCCTCGACCTTCACTCTGTCAAAATTTTTAAATTCTTATCACAGATTTATCAGTGCCGCAAAAACCCCCTTATATAAAATTTGGTGTCAATCGGCTGATTTTCGAAAATATCGCCACCTTATTAGATCAGCCATCTTATATCCGCCACATTGAATTTGAGAATTTTGGAAATTTTACCTCAGATTCGTGATCGGCGACCTCAAAAACACCCGAATAACAAATTTGGTATAAATCGGACGATTTTCGAAAATTTCGTCCGCCATCTTGGATCCGCCATCTTGAGTTTGGCAAATTTGACCTCGGATTCGTGATCAGTGACCCCCAGAACCCCCAAATACCAAATTTGGTGCAAATCGTATTGTTTTCAAAAATTCGGCCACCATATTGGATCTGCCATGTTGGATTTTGTCAACCTACCACGCCAGCGTTTTAGGGGCGTCCATCAGCTACAATTTGAGACAAGAAATGGCCCGATCGGTTGCGAATTTTTATTTTTACAAGCTTTTTTTGCTGGACACTCGATTTTTTCTCCGGCTTCCGGCCGTCATATTGGAGCCGCCGTATTGGATTTTTTCAAAGGCGCACTCGGCATTTGAAAGTAGATGCTCTAAGCTTTAAAATGAGCCCTTGGTCGATTTTTTTGGTTGCTCCTAATTTTGGTCGTAGCTCTGATCCGGTTGACGCGGATTGTCCCATATATATATTAATTCTTTACAATATGTAGGTACTTTGTATAATGTTGGTTTGAATTGTACAAAGACCGCATAGCATTTAATTTCTTACTTTGATGTAAATGGTTACTTTTACCATCCTATGAGAACAAAGTCAAACAATATTTGTTGTTTATAACTACAATAATTTTACTGCAAATATTTATAGTCATTCCTTTCATATGTATTATGTGACAATGAATTGCAAGCTTTGATGAAAACAACTACAATTTTCATAAAACAATGCTGTTGTAAAATAATTAATACGTTTTTTTTATCCAATTTATTTTGAAAAGTCAAACTAAATTAAAACAAAACTTCAAAGCTTACATTATTACATAAACACAACACCATAGATATAGTCAGCGAAACCTATATTGTGACGGGACGTGCGGAGCGAGACGCGACAACACCGCTTACATTAAAGCCAGAATGATGATTGTTGTTTTTGCTGGCATGCGACCGAGGCGGAGTTTCACATACATTCTGTGATACTTCAGAGCCGTACTTAATTTTGTTAACGAATTATTTTAGCAGTGCTGATATATTGTAAGTATATTACTATAAGATAAATATTAATTATTTAATATTTGTTTATTTGCTGGCGTATTTTGAAAATATTTTAAGAACGTTATCGTGTTGAAGTGAGTTGTATAATAGTGTAATATGAGTAATAATTATTTCATATCTGTTAATTTGCTGGTGTGTTTTTGAAAATAATTTAAGAGGGTATTTGATGTAAGAAAGACCTATGTTAGTAATTTTAAAACATGTAATTTCTAAAATTATTTGTTCATAATAATTTGTTGAGCACTATTATTTATCATTAACTAAACAATTATCACTAGGTATCTAAATACGTAACAACGGACTATCTAAAAATACAGTTTGAGTTTAAATCCGCCCATTGTTGATATTCTCACCAGAAGGGTAACTTGATCTGACTTGTCCTATACCTAATGCGGATGAGTGAACACTGTACAAGGTTAAGTGATCTGGATTAGTGAGGGTGGGCATGAATAGAAAGCAAATTGGAGAAGTCAATGCATGCAAACTGTATAATCCAGAGCTTACAGGAATAACGGGTGTGGAAATAACTTTCCTAAAATGTACGTCATTCATATATTGATTAATAGTTTGTAAAAATATATCGACTGGATTTCTGTGTTGTTATAGTATGTAATATACAAGGTCAAAAGTAACGCTATTTCTGATGCGGTCGATTCAATAAGTAAAAATCGAGAGGTAATCCTGTCAACAAAAATCTGTACACCAAACTACTACTTCCGAAGTACTTCCACGGAATTCTACTATTTTGGCTAGGAATTCCAAGGAATTCCGAAGAAATACACAGAATGTCAAGAAATTCCAAGGTGTTTCAAGGAGTGTCAAGGAATTTCAAAGGAAATCCAAGGAAATTTCAAGGGAATTCCAAAGGTATGTGTATTTTTCCTAGACGGAAATTAACATACAATTTTTATCATTTATTGTAACAAAAACATTTTATAACAACATTTGTAAAAGTCATTATTAAACTTGAAAAATAGATTCCAAAAATAAAAGAGGATAACATGAAAATAATATTTTCAATACTTTATTATCATGTTAGGATGGAAATAGTTACTATTCACTACAACAAAAGACAAGAGAAAAATTTTATAGGCACATTTACAAAAAAATTCATAAACGGATTCTAAAAATAAAACAATAAAATAAAATCAGCCTTTGATATAAATAAAACTGGATCCAAATTACTTTCAAAGAAGGCCTTCAAAATTAAATTCAAATTTGAAATTACCTCGTTTTCGGCGATCTTGTATAAATGGTTCTTGTAAAACTCGAATGTCACAAAATAATGAGTGGTAGTGAGTTCGATCAAGTGATCAAGAAGGAAACAGTGATATGAAATTCCTGAGAACATTTTTGAAAAACCTGTAAATGAAGAGTTACCCAGACGTAATAAATGATTACCTAAAAAATGAATTGTCTGTCATGATTGAAAATGAATTAGTTTTAGATGGCCACATTGACGCAATTTTTATAAAAAAGGCAACGTTAGAAAAAAATTGTTCTACTAAAAGATAAGTTTTTAGAAAACGGCTACAAAATTCAAAGCAATGGAAAAAAATTCCAGCAACTGCAAGAGAAGAGGAGAAGAATGCTCTTCCCAAAATGGATTTTGAATTGCAGTGAAAATTTTAACCTAAAATCCAAAAATGCTGTTCTGAAAAATTGTTATTATTTGGACATTGACTTAAAAAATGCTCTTATTTAACAGTTTAATACCAATTGCACGTCGCACAGTGGACGGAAACGCCAAAAAGCTGGCCAAAATTTAAAAAATGAAGATTTTTTTTTTGAAATGGAAACGTTTTAAATCGTTGTAGTGGTACCCCTAGCATTAGAACCGACCGTTAATACCGGTCCGGGTTCACTACCTGAGCGAGGAAATTACTTATTGTGCGACCGTGCAGCGCGTCACTTCGGCAGCTCGCAATGCTTCAAAAATCGATAAATTCTGTTTGCAACGTAAAAATTATCAAAGTGCAGTTTTCTGTGTCATAAAAATGGATTCTGCATCAGAAAGTAAGTACAATTAAAATATCTCAATATCAGATCAGTTTATTTATATGGTAATTAGTAAATAATTATCGAAGTGGAGTGCATTTTTGTACATGCAACGATTCATAAACTCCACAAAAAAAACCATAAGTTACGCGGTTGGTGATGGTTGGTCTTGAAACTTATTGGAATGTGTTCAATGAACATTTTTTCGAAAGTGTATAGAAAATTAGCTGCATCTTTTTGCGAGATATTGACCAAATTGTGCGCGAATGCACGGATGCATGCACATTCGTGCACTATAAAGTGGGCTCCTTTTGAATGCGTTCTCATGAGGACGATGAATGTAATTCACATATTAATTGAATAAAATTAATTTTCAAAGTCATTACACATTTTTATTCCATTCCCCAGATCCTAATTTTCCCGAAACAAATGAAACACATGAATTCGCTTCAATTCAATAATAATTTTTGAACTATGTATATATTTTTGACCATAATTTTTTTTGAAATTCTATATGGGATTCTTCATCAGCGACCCAAAAAAACTGTATACAAAGTTTTGTAAAAATGCAGCGATAATTGGCGATTTTTGGTATGTTTTGGGGGATTTCATGGCCGCCATTTGGTTTTTTTCAAAATTCAACTTCGGATTCTTGGTCAGCGACACAAAAGACCCCTGTTTGCACAATTTCAGTAAAATAGCTCAATGCCTTTATATTTTGGCCAGCTTTTCGGCGTTTCCGTCCACTGTGCGTCGCGTCGTATAGGTAATGTAACAATATTCGTTCACGTATTTAGTTACTTACGATAGCCAAACAATTTAGTATTTTGTTCATTAATTCAATTTAGCAGAAAAATTTTGAGGTCAATAAAAAAACTGAAAATTGGACAATATACTACTTTACTTGATAAAGTAGAGAGCACCGCTCAAGCAGGCCACATCGACTAAGAACTAAGAACATATAAAATGCCGCACAATTCACGGAATAAAAATCACCATAATATGTTTCCTGTACCTCATCTCAACATAACTCAAAGATAGAAAATGTACATTAAGTAATGTGAGACAAAAATATTTGCGACAATTATATCGTGAAACTTTCCTCTTATGTTAATATTTTTTCTACTGGGCACCCCAAAAATGATAAGGAACAAAATATTGATAAGCATAAAGAAAATTACAAAACCAGTTTTGAGGCTCAACGACGAGATAGAGAAAAGCCTTTTGCTGATAAAAGTAGGTCTAACTTTACATCAGGTTTACAGCAAATAATGCCACTTCCGAAACTCAAGGCTTTTTATTTGATAATACATTTTTTTATCTTTTCGACAGTATAGTATTTATTGGCCTCCACGATGTCCAGACATTACCCCCTTAGACTTTTTCCTCTGGGGTTACGTAAAAAACAAAGTGTATCTGACTCCACCAAATAATTTAAATGACTTAAAAAGTAAAATAAAATGTTGACCATTTTTCTCTAGGCATATTTGGCATCTTCTAGTAACACTTTCTATGATATTTTGTTTGACAACATTTGAAACGTCACGAATTGCGTCACTTATTCTATTTTTTTAAGTCATATAAATTATTTGGTGGAGTCAGATACACTTTGATTTTTACGTAACCCCAGAGGAAGAAGTCTAAGGGGTAATGTCTGGAGATCGTGTCTGCCCATAAATAATCGTACTACAGCTCGGGGCCTTTATAATCAGACAGTCTGTATATTCAAAGAATTGATTGAAGATGAAGTTACTTTGTAAAAATCCGTTTTGATTTAAAAAATGATAAACACTTTTTATTACTTGTCTACTTTTCACAATATTTGTTATTTTTACAACTAGTTTCATCCTATTCGGACATTTTCAAGTAGACTAAATTTTACACAGATTTTACTTTCATTTAAATATAAACTGAACTGAATAGAAGGATGGGTCATCTTATGGTTGATCATATAATTCAAATTTGTACAGATGTTATGTCTTTAAATGTAGGGGTTTCTCAAGATAGTAAATTATATTATCGTGTGATTTTTATTAACAGCATTAGGTTATCTGATAACCTGACAAAAGTTACATGTGAAACTTTTCAAAAAATGTATTTTCTAATAATATTTTGTAAACAATTTTCAAATTAAAAAAACATGTTCAAAACAGTTGCCATTCAATTCTAAACAATTAAGAACTCGTTTGATTACCTCACGTTTTGTAGCGGTGCTAATTTGCTGGGGATTGAGTGATTCGAACGCATTTCGAACTCTCACTTGGCAATTTTCTTTTGTCGTTAAAGGACTAGCATAACCAATATTTTTTATATGACCCCATACAAAGAAGTCTAATGGAGTCATATCCGGAGAACGTGGGGGCCACAATTGAGGACCGCTATTTGCAAACCACTCGTCACCAAAATTCTTGTTTAAAAAAGTGTCAATAATCCTTCTACTGTGTGGTGGAGCACCATCGTGTTGATACCATATTTTCTGATGTTTTGCTAGAGGCAGGTGATCCATGTATAGAGTAATCATATTTTCTAAAATCTCAAGATATTTCTCCTAAAATCAACCAATTCTTAATTTATTCATACAATTTTCTAGATTTCACTCCCCATTTAAGTTTTCATCGTAGAAATGAACGGTTACAATTGCATCGTTCTTGATAGCACAGTAAACATTAAATTGCCACGAACACTTGAATATTTCTTTCACGAACAACGTGTGGATTATAAACATCCCAATAATGGGAACTATTGCGATTGAAGAAACCTTTTTTTGTGAACTTTGCTTCGTCGGTCCAAATTATATTTTCAAAGAATTTGTCATCTTCTTGGTTCCTTACGAGCATAAATTCGGCATAAGACACTCTTCGTGCATCATCTCCGGGAAGTAATCTTTGTACCATTTGATAAGAATACGTGTGAAATTTATGTTTCTGCAAAACTCTGTGTATTGACTTAAATGATAAGTCCAATTCTAATTCTGCATCTCTCAGAGAAGCGCATGGATAAGCTCGAAAGTATCCTAGAACCGTAATTTTGTTTTCTTCATTATCGACAATTGGTTTAATTTTCTTATTTTTGTTAGTAAAAGATTCAAAATTTTTGCAGTTGTACAGCGATCTTGAAATAGTATCATAGGTCGGTTTCGGCTTTTCAGGATATCTGTCTGCGAAATTATTACGTGTTCTGGCAACTTTAATACATTCACCATAAATAAGAGTTATTTAAAAAATCTTCATTTGTATATCCTAAATTTGCCATTATATCAGTCACTAACTTTTTACAATAAACCAAATTTAACTAAACTTGACAACTATATGTATAAATATCAATTGTTTCCTTTATTTTAGATATTATTCCTTGCCTACTAGATTACTGTTGAGTATTTTAAATCATACGTACAAGCATTTTCTACTGAAATTCGACAATTATTTAAATTTCAACTGTTTCCCTAATGTCATAATATTCCTGACCTACTTGACTATTGTTGATTAAATTAAATCATACGTAGGTACAAACATTTTCTACTTACTTCCAATTTTTGTTTTATTTTAAACACATTCTTTAATTATGCTATTTTGAATATAACGGATTTATGATAAAAATTAACATAGAAACATTTTTCAAAACAAATGAAATATTGGTTTATATAAAACTGACTTTTTAAAAGATTTCACATGTAACTTTTGTTATAACAGTAAATATCTCAAAAACGGTACACTTTTGATATATAAAAGCTTACACAGTTTTGCATTATTTTTTAATGAAGAATCATGAACTGAAATAAAATTTGGGGGTTGCCATTTAAAAAAACTGACTGAGTTGAGAAATGAGAATGGTGAAAAATATCCTTTTTTACAAGTGGCGCATTATCGTGTAGCATCTCACACTTTAGATTCGAGAAAACAAGATCGAGCAGACAGACGGCCTGAATTATTGAGTATTTGTTATGTTGTTGAATATCTAAGAAGGTTGCAAAGTAATTATATTGATCTTTCTATCATTATTTTCATTGTTAACATAGAGTGGTACATTAAAGTCTCCAAAAAACAATTATTCTTTTTTATCTAAGATAAAGCTTAATTGTTCTAATGATTCAAAAAACAGTTCGTATTGTTCTAAGCTAGTACTAGGTGGTATATAAATAACAAAAATGTATACTATTGTAAATTGAAATTGACATTTACAACACAGAACATCAATAGTAGAAAATAAAGCTCAAAAGAATGGAAGTTCAATTTTTTCTGACCTTAGATGTTGTTTACATGCTAGAAGCACCCCTCCGCCTATTGTGTACTCGGTCAGATGTAATTTCCCATCGTTTTTGTGTACCCTATATGTCTCCGGGAATAATTTAACACTCAGTAATTCTGAAGGATCACAATATATGTTAATAGCTTATGCTTAATCGTCTTATGCTTTTTAAGGTTAATTATATATTTTGGCTTAAAACAATAGGAATCACATGTATTTAATGTTACTTCTCAAGAAATTGTAAGAGTGAAGTTTTTGAACACAATTTAAATTCACCAGACATCCGCATTGCTGAGAGGTTGGGGAAAGAATTAGTAATTAAACCTTGCCGAAAAACAGTTCATGAAATACATAAACCAAGATACGTTACTAAACAATTAACAACACTTTTTAAGTTCACTGTAGATATCGGTAGTTACATATTGAATATTTTCTTATCGTTGTCGACTGGGTGGTGTGACGGATGGGCTAGCTATAATTGACAAGTGGATCTACTCACGTCACCATCTTTCGAAATGGATAGAAAACTGTGGTTACGTGTATCTGCAATGAGGGCACGTTAAATATCTTATCTCCTGTAGTCGGTGATTGGCCTTGGTAGCGCAAATGGCTGACATTAAATAAGCGATTAAATATATTTCTCGGCCGGAAAAATCGTAAATATTTTTTGTCGATCCAGTAGATTTCCTGTAAAATTATTTTGTGTAAATCAGGCTTTTTGTGTCAGTCCTGACAATGATAACGCTCTGATAGAAAATCATTTGCGCTTGTTTAAATAAATCAAACATCGAAAACAAAGTTTATTTTGATCGTAACAAAAAATAGAATTCTAATATTTTGTTGAGCCTCCATTGCAGTCTAAAATGCTTTGAAATATTTGATGCCTAAAACTATACAAATTTGCTATACTATCGGTTTCCTGCAAGTAGGCCTAAAATGTTTGTCTTCTTGACCGGTAGATACTTAATACACTCTTTTAGTGTGATGTCACATAATTATGCAACCTACGTACTACCGTCATGACACACATCACACTGGAACTTGATCCTTAATGCAGATGTCTTATAGGCGAAATTTTCGCGGGTTGGGCACAGCGTAGAATTTTATTTTATTTCTCCCTTGTAAAAAATATTTAAGAACTTTCAGTTACTATTTACCATGCACAAAGCATGTGAAAATATATTCAATTATAACGCATTACAAACACTTTTATCAACACAATTAATTAATATAAAAAACAGATGAAATATTCTCCAATAGGAGTAAAGTCAAATTTTAATAACTGCTAACTTCATCATCCTATCAACTTGTTCATGTCACGTTTTATAACATTCTTTCGTATATTCAAGTTCAAGTGTTGTACTATCGATTTAAAATGACGTTTTGTATTTATTTTGAACTATAAGGGTTTACGGTTTGCTCCAGAGTGTGATCATACTAATAAAAGTGGATGTAAAATTTAATTTTCCAAAGGATACCAAATTAAAAGAGGAGTTTTCTCGTTTACGTATGATTTTACTTTCTTTGTTGAAGTCGAATATGTCGCTTACACAACTGGTTTTTATATTTTATTTTATAGGTAAATACTGATAAGACAGTGAACTAGAAATCATTTTAAATCAGAAAACCAGTAAAGCTAAATATTTCCTTAACTAGCCACCTGTAGAATATAATATTCCCACACTCGAAACACAATCACAGTTATTTTATAAAATGAAAAGAGGCATAAACTATGTCAACAACTTAAGGTTAGCCACAAACTAATTGACATGTGCAATTTGATTTTCACATACCGCAATTCCTATTGGTGGATATTATATTCGTTTTTAATATTAATTTATTAAATCAGTAATAGATTTTATGTATTGTGTTGAACATTTTACATAATCGAACGTATTCTGTGCGCGTAAATTAGTTACTGAAAGTTCTTAAATCTTTCTTCCAAGGAAGAAATAAAATAAAATTCGGTGCTGTGTAAAACCCTCAAAATTGTCGCCTTTATAAACATATGCATTAAGGGTTAAGTTGCAGTGTGATATATAGGCAACCGGTGTATCATGTCAGTAGTACGTAGGTTACATGTGATATCACAACTAATAGTCCATTGCCAGTTGTATGAAGATTGAAATATTTTTTCGTCAGAAAACGCTACACTGTGCCAAAAATTTGGGTCCCAATCCAGATATTCGTTTGCAATTGTGTTCATCTGACATTATTTCAGTCGATCAATGGTGGCTTTTTGGCTGCTGAACAATTAAAAAGGCCTCTTCCTTTTACATTTTCCTTGCCTTTCTTAGCGACGATGCATGGAAGTGAGTGCCTTCTATTGCAGTTTTTGCAATGGGAAAAAGCTGTTGAGCAATAAATTGCACTAACTGCTCGTCGTTTGCTTGTGTTGACCTTCGTGGAGCACAGGAATCTTCTTCCCACGTATGTCATGGGTTTCTATATACTTACGTTTCAAATTGAAAATGGTGGTTTTACTGCAATGTATTTCATCCGACACAGTACCAGCCTTCCTCAAACTTTGCAATGGCAAAGCCCCTTTGAGCTCAAGTAAGCATGATGATATGCTCTGATGTTTGTTGTTGTGAATACATAGTACATCTGGATTTTTTGGTGCAAGTCACTGTGGATAAAACCGTTGCTACAAAGGAAAAATGAAACGTAACATTTTTTTTTGTATCAAAAAATACATTCAAATCAAGCTTTGTAATAATTACAAAAAAAAACTAGATATTAGATTAATTCTCAGAACCAGTAGCTGGTAAAATGAATATAGTTTGCCAAGCTAACATTTTAGAAATCTATTAGACTAATTTTAGTAAAGATGTTACACTCATTAATCCTTAAGTGACTTCACAAACACCAAAGCACTCGGTAATATACTCAACGCGCGTTTCGTCAACTAAGTTGGCATCATTTGGATATGATATAACGATATGATTTTAATTACTCCGATGATGCCACCTTGGTTGTTGAAATGCGCGCAGAGTGTTTTTTATCTGTGGAAACTACTATCAGTGTCATTATATTAAAGGTTCCAATCCACTTAAACTTCAACATTTTATATTCACTCTAACAAATCATGATATTGATTAATCTGGAATGTTGATGTTACACGCAATATTAGGGTGCGGAGCTAATAATGAATTACAATAAAATAAATG
Organism: Rhamnusium bicolor; assembly: GCA_029963845.1. Lineage (NCBI taxonomy): Eukaryota > Metazoa > Arthropoda > Insecta > Coleoptera > Cerambycidae > Rhamnusium > Rhamnusium bicolor. The sequence continues at coordinate 289,347 of JANEYF010004784.1, read as the reverse complement.
TTTACCTACGCATATAATAACTGATAATTATGGACTCGTTATTTTTACAATCATTATTCTGTTTAAACATAAATCACGCATTATGATGTCAGTAATGAGCAAAAAAAAGAAATAAAATAATTTTGTACTGATTTTAAAAAATCTGACATTTTATTTGCTTTCTAGAATGTCTGCTAGAAATGCATAAATATACATTTCTAGAAAACATAAAATAATTACACCGGTCCACAAAAAAAAAACAAAGTTTCCTGGTCCGCATACCAGAGCCATATTTTCCGATGTTTTTTGAGTCACTGAACATAGATCCGGAGTCAGAATGGCATGATCGTGGAAAAATTTATATATATATATATATATATATATATATATATATATATATATATATATATATGTAATTATATATATGTATATATATGTATAATTATATATATATATATATATATATATATATATATATATATATATATATATATATATATATATATATATATATATATATATATATATATATATATATATATATATATATATATATATATATATATATATATATATATATATAGTATATATATATAAACATACACACGCACACGCGCACGCACACGCATACGCACACACACACACGCACACGCACACACGCACACACACACACACACACACACACACACATTTATATGGGGAAGATCTAAGATGAATACTATATCATTGAAATTCTTATGTTGGATTTCCTTCTGTCAATATCTTTTGGTTTTGTATGGGCAACAGGAAATGCCATAATGCTTCATAAAATAGAAAATACTCTATGAAAAAAAATTTCGTGCCTCCAAAATTTTGGTCGATCATGCCGAACCGATCGTAGTCTAAAAGACCAAAATTTCCAAAATTATGACCATTTTCAGGCTCTAGCTCCAAAGTTTGTCCACGATCACGCCATTCTGTCTCCGGATTCGTGTTCAGCGACCCAAAAAACATCGGAAAATATGGGTCTGGTATGCCGACCAGGAATCTTTTTTCTTTCTGGGCCTGTGTTACTTGTTACCTATTACATAAGTATCCGTCAAACCTAACATGATAAAAATAATAAATGTCTATAGTTTTATACTTTATACCGTTATGCTTAACTGAATGTTCTAGTATAAAAGTTTTAGACAGATAAGGAATCAAACACAACACTTCCATTACATTTTATCGTAGAAACTATTAAAACAACTACTCAATCTAGAATCAATAATTACATTGAATTAAATAACAGTATTCTTAGTATCAGAAGCAAAAAACATATTGAGATTAAAAAAAATATTGACACCAAAAAGAAAAAGTTTACACTTAAGAAATAATTCCCTCCTTTTACAATACAAAACAAAAAACCCTAGCACGATATATATCATCTTTTATTCTTCTGGGACTCCTCATGTGGCTGGTACACACGAATATTATTATTTATAAAAATAAGTTTTTTAAAGAAAAAACTTGAAACTTGATTTATTTATCATAAGCGGTACGAATTGAATTATTTTCAACTTAAACTTCTATAAAGGCTCATCTAAACTAAAACCAAAACTAATGCAAATGGCCAACGAGGCCGTTAGTTTTGATGTGGATGAGCAAAATGAATCACATCTAATTAATTCCAATACTTTCCAATGCTCCCAAGTCTCCGACATGATTTATGCATTTAATGGCCGGTTTTACGATCGCTGGTTAACTTTCTAGTTTATTGATCGTTACTTGCAAGTTAACAAACAGTTAATAACAATTGCGTTTTTCAATACAATTTTAAATGGTGGTTTGTAAATCAGATGCTGCGTATAAATGGTATAAGTGTGATAGTGGAGAAATGGCTAAAATACATGAAATTGATGTATTTTAGTCAGTTTACATTTATCTTCTGTCATAAAGGTTAATTTTTTTAAAGATAAAATAAATAAAATACATTGCACAGTTTATCTGTTGTTTTTAAAGTTGCTTTGTTGTTGTAATAGACCAGCAAGCAATATTCAGTTATGTTTTGCAGAGGGACAATTGTTGCTGGAATATTGGTAAAGGTTTTTTTGTAATAGGCAAAATATATTACCCATATGTGCGATGGGAAATTAATTCTTCAATTATTTTCGGATATTGATTCCACAGTTCTAGGTGATAGTTTAAATCTATTAAAAAAATTTGTTCCATCGTATTCTTCAAAAAATTGGATCTATACCTGATAATTTTTGACCTCCTAGGTTCTTCCTCACACTGCCGTATGCATTTCATACATATCTTTTCTTTATTCAACTAAGAAACATTGGTCATAATCTGTTAATTGCTGAACAGGTACTGCTGTAAACCACCAACTCCTAATTAATTCATACCTGATCCATGATAAAGTTAACTAAAAAATACCATGACTTTAAAGATGGCCAGTAATTGTAAAACACTAATTTTACGTTAACATAGAGGTTAGCTCTGACTGGCAATTAACCAGCGATTGTAAAATCGGCTGTATTAGTTATTTCATATCAATACAATAAAGTCCACGCTACTCAGTAAACAAATCTTCATCAGCCTTAGATATTTCAGTTTTATTAAAAATAAATTGTTGCACACGTACCCCAATAAGAATCGTAACAAGGTCAAAGCCAGCGCTTTTTGTATTTGGTGTGGTCGAGCAGACAAATATTTCCCAAACTATACCAATCTTCACAATTCTGCAATTCATCATTGGCTGTTGACACTGACATTGGTTTTTGCTCTGGATATATCTTATTTAGAAGTAAGTGCCGTAACAACTATGAATGATGTCCTAATAACCGAATGTATAAAAATGTCTATTTAGTTTAAAATCTAGTGGCAGTAAAATACTCAGCTCCGTTGTTATGAACGTACAATTAATTAATAATAATGCGTTATGTAATGTATTACATCTGTGAACTAATGTCACTCGTGTAATGAAAAATTTCTGTTATTTATACAGTATACCATAGTGGTCTTAAGCACTACCAATGGGTCGTTCTCACCTACATGCATGTCGAATCTTGTCAATATTATGTTATACGTTGCAGATCATTAATGATCCGACAATAGTATATTATGTAGAATTGTTTTCAGTAAGGTTATATTTAATTTAAAGTTGATTATTGTTGGTTTCTTATTGTTTTTGTTTTTGTTTCATTTGCAGTAAAATGAGTGATTACAATCGTCCACTTAGTGATCAAGAACTTTTAAAAATTATGAATATTGATGAATTTTGGAAAGATAACAAATCTACTGAAAATCCGGCAGATCAGTATTTGTTAGAAACAGGCAGATTGAATGCATATACAGACATCTTAGATTATTGTGATGAAAGTGATAAAGATGAAGAAGATGAAGAATTTATGAGTAAGCATGATACAGACAGCGAAGAAGAGTGGGTATCTAGTGATTGCGAGCCTGATAATGAAGACAATGATGAAGAATTTGAAGTTGAAGAGGAAAACGATGATCAAAGAAATAAGTCTGAAAAAAAGTGAAACAGAAAGAGAGCTGAAAAATGAAGAAATACGAAGTAATTATTTGTATGGCAAAAATGATAAAATGAAATGGTCCAAGAAAGCCCCAACAAGAGGCAAAACATTATCGACAAATCTACTGAGATTCGTGCCAGGATTGAAAGGAGAAATTCTTCGAAATCCGCCGTCCGATCCTTTGGAAAGTTGGAGATATTTTTTTGAAAATACAAATATAGAAAACATTGTAAAATACACCAATCAATGAATTGAAATGGTGTCTGCAAAATATAGTCAGTTGAAAAGAATAAAAAATTCCCGACGTCAATATTCTTCAACTTTTATAAAGCCAACCGACAAAATCGAAATTGAAGCTTTCACTGGTCTCCTTTATCTACTAGGTGTTTTCAAATTAGGCCACGAGGACCTAAGATCTTTCTGGGTAACCGATGGAACAGGAAGGGATTTATTCCATGGCACCATGTCCCTTGCCAGATTTTTCTTTCTTCTTTGTTGTATTCATTTCGATGACGAGACGACCAGAGCCGAAACAAGAAAAGAAAACAAATTGGCACCGATCTCGAAACATTTTTGAAACATAAGTTGAAAATTAAAAAAAACATTACACTCCTGGTAAAAACTTAAATGTAGACGAAATGCTAGTACCCTTTAGAGGTCGATGTTCATTTCGGATGTTTATAACCAATAAATCACCAAAATATGGATTGAAATTTTAAATTCTTACAGACTGTCAAACCCATTATATGCTAAACGCAGAAGTTTACATTGGAAAAGGTATCAAAGAAAAAACGTTCTCATCCAACTGAAGTGGTTCTTTAATTAGTGAAACCGATAAGGAACAATGGTAGAAATATCACTGGTGATAATTGGTATTCGTCAATCGAACTAATGAGAGCAAAAGTTAACATATGTAGGAACGGTTAAGAAGAACGAAAGGTTTATTTCTTTAGAGTGCATGCCTTCTGGTGAACGAGATGTCCATTGTAGTTTATTTCGGTTTACAAAGCATGAGACCATTGTTTTGATCGTTCCAAAAAAAAAATCTGTTCTTATTTCCAGTATGCACCATGATGCAGAAATGGATGACTCTACGAAAAAACCAGAGATTATCTTATTCAATAATAAAACCATAGTACGTGTGGACTCTCTGAATCAAAAATATGCCAACGAGAGTAATTTTCGTAGGACACGAAGGTAGGCCATGGTCCTTTTTTATGCCCTTGTGAACATAGCAGGGGTCAATATTGTTGTTTTTCAGTTTGCTCAAAAAGGAAAAGAAATTTCAAGATTTGAGTTCCTAACAAGACTTGGACGCGATTTATGCTTACCACAAATGCAAAATAGATTGACCAAAACATTGCCACGTAGTTTGAAGGTTATAATTGTTAGCATGGTGGGAGATGTAAATGACACACCACCAGAACCTCAACAAAGGAGTTCTGCCTCAAAAAAGAAAAAGATGCGCTATTTGTCCAACAAAATATGATGACAAATCAATACGTACCGTGAAATATGTAAATTACCAGTGTGTAAGTAACGTACGCGTTTATGGCCTAACTGCATTTAATTATTTGTTTCCTAAATAATATTAATATTTAATGTATCCATGTCTATTTCTTTTTCAATAAAACTCACCAGAAGCAATTCTGTCTTTTTATATTATTTAAAAAACATGGGGCTACATGACCCAGTAGTAGTAGTTGCGTTATAATTTTTCAAGGGTAAATAAAATGAAAGTAAATATGCAAATTCCGAATAATCCACTTGTGTCCTTTTTTTTTGAATTAGGTACAGTTTATTGTAGAATATGAGCGGCTTTACAGGTGACAAATCAGATTGGAGAAATACCCGATAAATTATCTTGAAAATCAAGCCCAAATTTAGGGGTTTCAAGCAAATACCAATAAATCCAAAAACTGAGCAAAAACCGATAAATTATTCAATTATTATTATTTATATACGACCGCTTACAAACTAGTTTTCACAATATGTCATCTAAAGCCGGCCAGTTTTAAGAAATTGACTGGCGTCAGTGAGAGGCATGGTGGAACTTAAAAGGACATCACTTATATCATGTTCATTAACAGTTGTTGTTTATGAATGTCAGCGTACACGTGCTTCATTAATAAATCTTCTATATATACTCTCTTGTTTGTACGGCTAGATGTATATATTTTATTTTTTCACTTTACATGTTTAAAAAGAAATTGGTAGTTTCCCTAGATAAACGAAACAAAATACACAATAGGCGAAATATGTTGTTATTGATAATTGGATGATGTGCAACGGTCCATTTTTAGATATAATTAACTTGCGTTTCATTTAATGCTAATTGCATAAATTGGTTTGAGGTCAACCTTGAAAATTTTAGAACCGATTTAAATAAATTGTAAATCCTTGATATAATCCAAGCGACCACTGGACCTTTAGTGCACCAGCGAGAACACTGCGGTAGGTGGGGACAAGGGGGGAACGCTGGTACTAAGACGGTTAGGTTTTTGAAGGCAGACGCTGGGTAGCCACGGTGAAGTGTGGACCTGGGTGTTGTCTGTTGTCTTGCTATTTTCATGTTACCTCTACCTTTACGTTGTGTTAAACACAAGACCTGCGCTTCGAGGCAGTTAGTTGTGTGTACGTTGCGGGCACTACGTTCGAGATTCTGTCTGGCTGAGCTGTTATGGTTAAGAAGTTACGAAGTATGTAACCTAAGAAAGCTATGTGAGATGGTAATGTTATCTTCCTTCCAATTATTGTTCCAATAGGTACATACCTATTAAGTAATAAACAGCCAGCTTCCGCTTTGAGGGTAAGCTGGAAATTTGAAAAATAAATTTGCATCAACGGGCTGATTTGCCTATCTAATGAACTAGAGGTGGAAAAAGCCCCCTAGACTTTTTTTGCTATTGAGCTGTACGAGACAATTTAATGAAAACTAACCGTTCTTTCCCCCTTTCAACGGCACTAGTGCGTGTAACTTTTTTAGACGTATAACTATTAAAACGAAAAAAGAAAAGCCGGTTGCGCCCTAAAAAAACTCCTTGAGTGAAGTTAAGTAGGATTTCTGTGGTTTTAGTTTTAAGTTGGTGTATGGTTTATTACTTGCTTACCACGCCCTAAATGAGTCTTTATTTTTTGTGTTAAATTATGAATATATGTATTTTTTTATTTTGTTGTTTTATTTGAGAACTACAGTAAAGTTAATTAAAATAGCGAGTGCAAAACCCCTCGTTACAGATGAAAGCTAACATTTTTTAGGTTATAAAATAAAATAGCCAGGTACAAACCAAAAGCTTTATTTGTATCTCTAAATTATTAATTTTATGTTTTATTTGCCAATTTTAAAATTTCTGTTAATAAATTTAAGAGTGCAAAATATTTGTATTTTCTTTTAAATCACTTTTTTCTTGATATTTAAAAAAAATATGCTGATATGGTGCATCCTACTCACATGGAGTAGTGTAAAAGTAAGTCTAATATAAAAAAAGAAAAAGTTGAAAAAAATATCAGTTTTTTTCGTATAAAAACAAAATATCGATGTCGTTGATAATAACTAAGTTTAATACAAATTCCGTTTTGAACTCTTCTTAATATTCTTACTAACAGCGAATTCTTCATGTTTTTTTTTTGTAACATCAGAAATATGATTGATGAAATATGATTTGCATATTGTATAACATATTATATATTTCTTTTATTATCAAGTAACCTCTCCAATTTAACAGTAATTGTGATTAATGTAAATACCAAATGTATATTTTATATTTTGCATAGATAAAGTTACCTCCTACTTGTCTTTCAAGATCACGAGGAGAAGAAAAAGAAGTTCCAGTGTTCCAGTGTTCCAGTGTAACTTTTATTTTTACAGATTTTGTAATAACAATTGTGACTTGTTTTTTTCTTTACCGCTGCATTAAAAAACATACCAAAAAAATAAATAAAGTATATTTATACCCGCTAAAAGCACAGGAAAACTAATAAAAGTATCTATAATCTGGAACTCAGTAAACGCACTTAGAGGTCACCGATTTTTTTCCTAACGACAAGTCGAGATAAACTACTGATCACTGAAAACCTGTTGAAATGCGTATTCGCACGTTTGCCTTCTACCTTCGCTAGGTAGAGTGCATTACAAGGGGCCGATTTTAACTGCACTACATACCATCATGTTGGCAACTTGATGATAACACGCCTAGCGTGTAGTACATCGTAATAAAATGTAGTAGTTGGTATTTTGTGGAATCTAGTTCATGAAGGTTAAATTTGCGCCAAAGGTTTCAATTCCCCCTTATGGGAGCCCTAAGAAAATTTTTCAAGGGGCAAATGGCAAACTAAAGCTAAAAATGAATTTCATGAAATTAAAAGACACGAAACGTATAAAATAACGAGGCCAGGGGACTGACTTCTCTCGTGCCTCCTTTCATTGACAGACTTGATCCAAAGGAATACAATACAAGTTTTTTTTAAGTGTTTTCAAGCAAAAACCAATAAAATCCCGGATTAATGCAAAAACCGATAAATTCAAATGAAAAAGTAAAAAACAGAGTTCAAGTAATATTTTTTTAAATTTTACCATCGTCGTCCTTGGCCTTAATTGCTATCATCATCGTGATACAATTTGTAAAAGACAAGATAATTTAGATGTTATTGTCTTGCTCGATTTTATTTTCATTGTCCCGAGTGGAATTGAATTTTATTCGAGAAAGTAAATTAATGCCAGCATACTCGAATATTGGGAGTACGATCGTTGTATCTAAATGTAAATATAAGCTACTCCTGTATGTGGCCTTTTCTGGGATATAAATATATTATCTGTGATGTTGTTAGGTACCCATGTTATTAAAGATGATTTTCGTAACGTGGAAAATCTCAAAAATATGAGTATATAGGTATAATTAAGCAGTTAACTAACATTTAGATGAAATCCTTAACTGGAAATATTAATGTCCTCTGTTACCTACTTATTTCGAAACTTAAGAACTTTTTTCTCTGTTTATATTACACGCAAATTTAATCTCGTCTGTGGTGTAATGTCTGTTTCTGGAGGATTTCCATTTTCTCATCTTATGTTTTTATTGCCCAGAAACGTGTTTTAAGGTGTCTTGCGTTTGAAGTACCCACCTTTGCAACGATATATTTTGAAATTATGAAATCTCAATTTTACCAAGCTAATTTATTTTTGAAATGTATATACCGGGTGGTATACTTTAGACTTTCAACGTATATGTTTCAGTCACAATAGGATGTAATCAAACAAAATTTAGAGTAAGCACATGAGGTACAGCTTTTTATCTCATGGTAGATTGTCACGTATAGTTCATATCACGAATTTTGGACGTTCACTTCATCGATTTAAAATTTCTAAATCTATCAATTGCTACTTTATTTGAGAGCGGTTGGCACTGCTTCCATAGCCCCAGAAGACATACATTTCTGTTATTTGCTATAATTTTGTCCATGTATAATAAAATAAACTGATAGAAACACGTCTTTAAAATGTACATAAATTAATGACGTGAACGCCAACATCCGTGAATAAACCAGTGGCGGTTCGTGGGTCAAGAGATAGGGAGGTCAATTAGAAAAGTTTACTGTATTACCTACCTTTTAAAGTGATTTAAATTCCAAGTCGATCCTCCGGTCTTTTTGAGATGCAAAGTGGTCAATTACTTTTTCATTATAGTCTTATCTTCTTTATTAATGCCCTTTCTATGGTAAGCATAGCTAAAGAAGATAACCTTTCCTAACCCATGGTATTTCTTAAAAATGTCTTTATTCTTTTTAAGGTGGAGAAACAACGTTCACTTTCTACGGTAGTCATAGGGAGAGTACACAAGATTTTTAACAGTTTGACAATTTCAGAAAAAGTATTGAACAAATTGAAAATGGTCATTTTGTAAGTAGTTTTTTAAACCAATATCTTGGTTTAGAGTGTTGTTTTCTGATTCATTATCAATGATTTTTTTCTAAACCATCTAATAATTCTGTTCGATAGGTATAAACAGTCTCTATGCACTTTGTATTAAAATTCCATCATGTTGGAGCCGCTTTAGGTTATAACGCAGGGGTTTCCCTCGCTATTTTAATTACCTTACTGTAGTTCTTTAATGAAACAAAAAAAGATTAACAAAATACATATATTCGTTATTTATTATACAAAAACTCTTTCAGGGAGTGAGAACAAGTAATAAACCTTTCAAAAAAAACTTAAAACTAAAACCACAGAAATGTTTCTTTTTCTTTTCCACTTAAGGTGTTTGTGTAGGGCGCCACCCGCCTTTCTGTATTGTTCACATATATATAATCCAAAAAAAGTTACAAAGCACTAATGCCGTCGAAAGGGGGAAAGAACGGTTATTCTTTACTAAAATGTCTCACACAGCTCAGTCACAAGTTAAAAAAAGTCTAGGGGGCTTTTTCCCGCTCTAGGTCGGTGGACAGGCATATCAGCCCATTTATACAAATTGAATTTCAAATTTACAGCTCACACTCAGAATGGAAGCTGGTGTTTTATTAATTAATAGGTACCTATTATAACAATAATTAGAAGGGATCCTACCTTCTCACTTAGCTTTCCTTTGTCACATCCGTAGTAACTACTTTACCATAACAGCTTAACCAGACGAAATCCAAGTCTCCAACGCAACAAAATAACATACTCAAATCACACAAAATTATAAGATAACGTACTCATAACGTAACATACCAAAACACATCCTCTCGCTGCCGTGGCTCGGCCGAGAGTCCCCAAAACCTAACCGGCTTCGTACTAGCGTTCCCCCTTTGTCCCCACATACCGCAAATGTTCGCGCTGATGCACTAAAGGTCCAGTGGTCGCACAAATTATCAAAGATTTACCAGTTAGTAAAGTCGGTTCAAGAATTTATAAGGTTGACCTCCAACCAAATAATGCAATTAGCATTAAATAAAACGCAAGTTAATTAAATCTAGAAATGGACCCGTTACAAGGTAATCTCACCTTAACAACATTATCTAACACGGCTGTTCTTTTTGGCGATTTTCCAAAGAATGAAGAAAAGCTATGTAAATTAGCAAAAAAAATTTTTATGCTTTTATCCTGACTTGATACTGTTTGTAAAATTAAATGTAGTTGATGAGCGTAACAATGAATAAAATTTGCTGAAGGATAACTTTTTTTAATTTTGGCTTATACGCCTCCAAAAGCACCACTCATTACTGATGCTCCATCGTAACTTTGTGCTATCAATTTTTCAGGACTTTCATTAATTCTCAGACATTCTAACTCTTTTAAAATTACATCTGTCAAATGCTGCGATGTCGTTCCTTGAAGCTGAATAAATTTCCAAAATCTCTCACATACAACACCGTCTAAAACGTATCTAAACACAAAAAACTACTTGTACTTTATTATGTCCATCTTTCAGTTTTAATAAATATATTTTGTACAACACTCATATTTAATAGTAAACACCAAAAACACTGCTTTACTTAATTTCACGACAAGTAGAGATTTACTAATAAAATGTTCACAAATAAAAACATTAAAAATAACGCGATAGAATTTATCGACCAACGCGTACCTAGTCTACATTAACACGGCTGACTGGCGACTGGCTTCACTAAGCTTCGTACCTTACCGGGTCGTCAGGGACATTGTCCTCGCCAGTGTTTTCTGCCTCTTTTGCTTTCTGACGATTCGCGCATAAGTCAATTTCACTATAATTCGTTGTAAATTCGGTCCGTAGCTAGCTTTGAGGACACGTTGTGGATTGACCCAAGATTTTTAAATTCTATAAATGAATAATGTAATGATCTAGATATTTGAATAGTATTGTGCATAGAATGAACTAGAGACTTTAATATATTTTTTAAGAATATTAAAAATATATATATTATATATTTTTAAACTTCAGAAAATAAATAGCTCTATTTTTTTATTTGTATGTGGGAGGTCATTGATCAAATGACCCTATAGAAGAACCGCCAGTGGAATGAACTCTATTCATCATTTTCCGTTTTCCAAGATATTACAGCAACTTGTAATTTTTCACCTAACAGTTTTGAATTTTACATATACATTACAGAAAAAAATATTTAAATGCATTTGTTACTTAATAAATTACTTAAACAAAATTTTTACTAGTATTTGAAAATATTCACTGTTACATTTTTAAATTTAACAATTGCTACAAAAATCATAAATTCAAACTTATTTATACGAAATTCATATTATTTGTTTGTTTCTAGTTTGGTTTTCTTTTGGATGTAACGTTGAAATCTCCTGATGTCTCCCCTATATCCTCTTAAACTAACATTTTTCATTGGAAGATCCTGTTAAATGATTTTATTGTTTTGACTGTTGTTACTAAATAACAATAAATTTTTATAACACATTTTGGTGAATTAGTTATTACCAAATCAAAAACATAATTTTTCATAAAATTGAAAAACGAACATTTTTTGACCACACCATACCATATGAAATCATCCTTTTTAAATATTTTTTCCAAATTTTAATTAACTATCTGTTATAGCAGACAAGTTTAAGTAAAGACGGTTAAATGTGCGATTTCCAGACTTCCATCAGTTATGCACTTTTTCAGATCACGCAGTTTTTTAATATCTGGACTTTTATTTAATACGTCTTGAAGTTTCTTAGCAACATGAATACCAGGATCATCTGTTAACGTCTGTAATGCCAATTTTATTTCATCCACTATTTCCAAAGAGTGAGATAAGAATAAACTACTTTGAAATTTGTTTTACCTGTGCATTGTTTATTGCTCATTAGAGTTAAAGTCTTGGAGTTGAATGTGAAGATTACAGATTTAACGTGTTAAAAATATTTATTATAATAAAATGACGCTTGCAACCATGTTCCCTATTATAGGTTCTCTACCTACCACTGGCCAGCAAATATGAGGTCGACGGCCCATTAAAAATCTAATTAACACATTGCTCCCTTTGTTAATTCTTGCATTAGGGGTTTCATCCACAGTTAGCCATATTTGTTTATCACGTACTTCATTCCTTATATTATTTTCAAAGCGTTTTTTAGCATGGGAAAGTTGCGATCTAACTTATTGTCTCGTAAGTAATGGCCACTCAGAATGATATACTTTTCAAAATAAACTATTGATACCTATTGTGAAATACCAACTCACAACATGAAAATTATGTCGAAAATGAGCACCCAGTACAAATATTTTAATTCATTGTTTTGTGTTTAAAGTTGCGATATATCACCTATAGTCATGTGCATTCCACCTATTCAAGTAGTGCTGGCAAATAAAACAGTATAATATCTGTAATGTCTTGATACCACAATTAAATAATGAATAAGTTAACTTTCATTAACGTATTTATTCTGTATTGGGATACACACTACTATTGCAGAATATCATAATACCACGGTACAATGCTATACATATTATAGGACCACGAATACCAGCCATGAGTGAGGCGGAGACGCGCGCCAATATCCTATTGGCTTGTTGACGGTCTCGGATGCTAGGGCCAGGCAGAACTATTGCCTTTTTACGCTAGTCATCGCTGTAGACTTGGACCGGCCTCGTGCAGGGTGGGTTAGCTTACTTTACAAACGGCCCCACTCACAAGTGTGAGCGGTGCCGCAGATTTCGGCCAACCTCCCTGGGTCCTGGCTGATGAACCCTGCTGGCTAGGGCCTCTTCTGGCGCTCTTCTGTCTTGGTCTTCTTTCTTCACCAGCTTGTCACCCCTGGGGGTAGTTATTTGTCTGTCAGGGACTGTTCGGATATTTTTGACTTGGGATTGACTGCCAGTAAACAAAGTGTCAATTGATATATTGTCGTCTGGATCATCGGACAAGGTGAGGATGAGCTCTGTAGCTCTAGGAGGTGAAGGCCTAAGTGCTTTTTTAGCACTTTCGTCCTTCATGGAGCCAGGGGGGACAACGGGCACTAGTCGGCTTACTGACCGGCGCCTGCAAGGTCTGTGGGAAGGTGGTTGGTTATGTCATGTCTCTTCCGTGGTTTGGTCCATCTGTAAGGAAAGGATTAGTTATACTCACCCATTATCCAGTAACTGTACTTTCGGCCTCTTGTGCCTCGGTGCGTCGGCCGGATTATAGGAGGTGGCCTCTTTGATCAGCGGGTTCCTGTGCTCCTCAGCTAAGGTGTACAGTTTCTTCGCACTATCCCGGATGATTTCGGTGACTGGAGTGTACTCCAGGTTCCTGAAGATGTCAGCGTTTCTAACATATCATGGTGCACTCACCGCCGTCCTGATGGCCACGTTTTCCATGGCTTGGATCTTCTTCAGATAGGTCTTCGCTTGGTATCCCCATGCTACGGAGGCGTAGATAAGCTGTGGTCTGATGAGGGCTTTGACTAGCAGAAGCTTGTTCCTCAGACTGAGCCTGCTCTGGTTCCCTACCATTGGGTAGTTCAGAGCTCTCATCCGCTTGGCCTTTACCACGATGGCTTCGGTGTTCTGTCTCCATGTCAGGCATTTGTCCATGATTACGCCAAGGTATTTGACGGAATCGTGCCATTGGGTGTCTTCACCAAACATGGAAACATGTCCTGTGGGGGTTTCCTTGCATCCTTTCCTGAAGAGAATCGTCTGGCTTTTCTCCGCGTTGACTGCGACTTTCCACTTAATGCACCATTCTTCCAGAAGAGAGGCTGCCTCTTGGAGTCTTCTGGTGGCTGTTCTCGCTCTCCAAGATCTGACCGTGAGGGCCGTGTTGTCCGCGTAGAGTGCCATAGCGGTGCCTTCGGCCCTTGGGAGATCAGAAGTGAAGACAGCGAACAGATGGGGGACAGTACAGAGCCTTGGGGGACTCCGGCTTCCATCAGTCGATAAGTGGACACACAGTCCCTGATCTTCACTCGCATCTGTCTCCCGTGCAGGTATGATCTAACTAGTTTGACGAGTGCAATGGGATAACCCATACTCATCATTTTAGCTAGTTGACCATCGTACCACACCCTGTCGAAAGCCTTCGCAACGTCCAGGAGTAGTGCCGCCGTGACCTGTCTTTGGTTGAAACCTTTGGTGTCTTCTTTGGTGATCCTGAGTACTTGGAGTTCCGTACTGTGTCCTGTCCTGTACGCGAACTGTTCATCTGGGATGATTTGGAGCTCTTCGGTTTCCTCTTCTATTCTTCTCAAGATGACGCGCTCGGCTACCTTGCTCACAGCTGAGAATAGGCTGATGGGGAGGCCGAGACATGCGTCTCATTACTATAATAATAACACCACATGTAATGACAACCCCCTTTATCCTTGAATGTCTGAAATGACATTGTGCGGGAGAGGGTTACACATTAAGAGACAACGAACATACATCCAATATCCGAGTATACTACGATTAATCTCTCTCACAGAAAAATCTTAGTGCCACGGCCGGGAATCGAACCCGGGACCCCGAGGTTTCAAGGCAAGTACGTTACCACTAGACCACGGAGCCATATACTATATATAGATTTATGTCCCTACAACCCCGCGCAGCGACGCATGCACCGTGTACCACACTACAATATCAGTCACTGTTCCAGTATAGCTATCTCAAGTCAGGAAATTCAGATATAAACTTATTTATATGCGACGGGAAAGGTAAATCCATATTACGCTTTAGTAAACAAACTGTATGCCGGGAGAAAGTGCACTGATGTAATGTGTCTACGTAAACCCTTAGAATAGCCGCATGTGTGCGGAGGCGACACTCTCTTGGTCGCTACACCTGAGTTTCGCAGATTCAACCGTCTTTAGTTATCAGCCATGAATGCCTTAGTTTGAACACCCCGTGCATGATTATAAAAACAGAAAGAATGTATTGTAAACAGTTACTAGCATGGATGCTAATACGAGAGAAAATATTATATTATTCAACGAGCGTGTAATGATATTGTCTGAACGTTATTTGTGGCTTTCTCTAAATTTTTCTTTTTCTTTCTTGGGACTTACTACTACATGAATAATTCTATCTAAAAAATATAGTTAGTTATCCAGTTACTCATGTTACTGAAAAAAATAAACCTCTGCGCTTGTGACTGTTTGTTAAAGGATTAGTCAGAGGGTGTCTTTCGATAACATATAAGTTACTTATCTTTTTTTAGAATGTCAGTCGTAAAACTTGACAGATATATTATTTGTTTATGTAATATCCATAGTCTCTATTTACTCAACACAAAATCCTAGGATTTTCTGGGAGTTACTTCGGTGACTTAAGGTTAAGAAAACGTCAGAAACATCAAGATACTTACATAGAACTGTAATGATATCTATTACTCATGAGGATGAAGTTTACGTAATCATTTTAGTTCATCCGAATAAGTAGCTATTGCACGCAAGTAGAATACTATACTTTTTCTACGACTACTTAATAGGAAGTTGCACATTTTTGTCTAGATATATATGACGAAAATAATTATTATTTGAACAATTTTATTTTTACTTCACACTTAATAACAAATATAATAGTAATGTTGGAACAATTTTTAAAATGTTGGATTTTTATAGCCCTACGTAGGTACTTGTATTTTGATGAAATGTTTGGATAATTTTATTTGGTATATCCAAATTATGTCAACACAGGTGACAACAATTTATGACATTTTTTGATTATTAAAATACTGAACCGCGTCATAAAATCCTCGATGATGCTGTAACTGTGAGATTTGTCAAAACCCGTGAGTAATAAAAGCATTGTACTCATTACCATAAATAATGAATCGCATTATCTACCAGAAATGCAAATACAATGAAAGTATTATTTAATATAGGAGTAGAAAATAGTATATTGTAAATCAAGTGTTGACAATAGCACTTTTCACACGAATGTGAAAAGTGCTTTCAAACGTGTTGTCACTATACATTTTCTACGACTGCATCAAATATACAGTGTGTCCAGAATAGTATACAACAAATGAGAAATTTATTATTGATTTCTGAGAAAATTTCTTTTTTGATAAAAGTTAGTGCTTGATGTCACACCTACTTTGAACATATTAGATTGAGCTTATGATATACAGGGTGCGAGAAAATTAAGAAAGTTTTGGTTCAGAAAACCAAAAATATTGGAATATTAAAAAAACTCATACTACAACAAACTCGTTAATGCACTATTGATTTTTCAACGAGAAATTCGTTTTGTTTAAAAAAAATATTAAATACCGTCGAGAGAAGAAAAATATTGAAAATTTCCACCGTTATTGTTCGACCGAAATATTCTAAATTAACGACCGAACAAGCTACGACCTTGACAATTTAACAGTAGGTATAAAGAAGTGTGATGAATATATCGGTAACAATAGCATAGTTGAACGACTCTTAATTTCAAGAGAAAAAAATTGCAAATTATAAATCTGTCGAAATTTATATTATTTTCATGTAAAAACCTAATTTTTTCTCTTAAACTATGTATCTTGGGACAAAACTAATATTACCACGGTATTCGGCAGATCAAATTATATAAATTTCGATCAAATTACCGAAAAGAAGAATTGGACATATTGTTTATAGACAAGAATAAAAGGAGCGTGTGAAATGTGTTCACACGCTGGTAGCGTGTGTTAGGAATTTATTACACGCTGTGTGAAATAAGTAATTTTCAAGCATAGTTACTAGTGCGTTTTTAAATACTTTTCAAATCAATTTTACAAAAACGTAACTCTCTTGTAACTTTTGCTAAACTGAAAATGGCTTTTTGAATCTTCTAAGTAGGAGATAAAATTTTTAACCTGCTTCATACAATTAAAATTGATCAAAAATAAATATTTGTTTAAAATTAAACTGTGAGATTTTTTACTTGGAAAGTGTATCTGAATCCTTTTGTGTGTCTTAGATTGTAAGTTTTGTGACACGTATAGTCTGAAGAAAAATAAGTTATTATTATTAGTTTCGTTAAATATTTGTTTCCCCTCCTTGATTACGCTTTGACAAGTACAAATTTAGTTATTGTTTTTGTATGTTTTTTTAACAATTAAAAACACAACGTTAGTGAATAAAAATTCTTTTTTTATTTTATGCTCTACCGTTGTGCATTAAAAACTAATCTAGTTGAATCAGCCATAAAATTCAATTACACAGTCCATTATCCAGCGCTTTTTTTAAATGATAATAAAAATCGCTGGTCTGTATTTATTAAACCGATGAGATTTAATATGTCACTCGCACTAATCCGTACATTTTTTTTACAGATTTTGCTGAGCGCGCCAATCAATTGTCCAAAAGAAATTTTTGACCTTATGTGTGAGTGCTGGCAAAGGAATGAATCTGACAGGCCAAACTTTCGAGAAATTCATTTATTTTTACAAAGGAAAAACTTAGGATACAATCCAGATCTCCACTGACATCTGCTAATGATGTTATTTATCGACAATAAAATGAAAGAATTGGGTGATATTTTACACCTCTATACAGTAAAGAATATTTCATCTTAAAACAATAAGACATGCAGACTAAATTTCCTTACTAAATCACAAAATCAAAATAAAAGTATTTTATACTACAAAAATATGTCACACTTAACAAAATAGATAAGCTAAGTTGGTAAAAATATATTATACACTTCATTTTCGAGTGTTAATACATAAACAGCTACTATATTTAGGGTCTTCCTTGTCCAAATTTAAGAATAGTTTGTCATGTAAATATTTGCCCATCTACGTTTCCAAGACATAAGGGGTTAAAGTATATAAAAAAACAAGAAATTTTTAAGAATGGTTTAAAATTATTGAGATATTTTTACAAGAAACTTCCCTGTATCTCAGTACACTTTTGAATACGTCTTCCCATAGATCTTCGCAATCTATCACCAATTCCTAGATTCTGACGAATTTGATGGCACCCTTTCTCGATCCTACAAAGAAGAGTTTGTTCATCAGGAATAGGAACAGCATGAATATAAGATTTTAAATGACCCCATAAATAGTAATCCAATGGATTAAGATCTGGGAGACTGATGGCCATGCTATCGGTAACCACGACCTATCCATTGAATAGGATGTTTCATTGAGATATTCTCGTATGACCAAGGAAATATAAAGTGTAGCACCATCGTGCATAAAAAAAATACGTTCTCTTGCTGCTCGTAGAACACCCTCTATTAGAGATGGCAAATCATTTTTAAGAAAACTGAGGTAGGATTCTTCATTAATCCTACGAGATAGATCAAATGGACCAATTAATAGAACGGCGACAATCCAGTCCAGATGTTAATCGAAAAACGTTGTTGGTGCCTCGACTCAATTATTCCGTGAGCATTTTCATCGGTCCATATGTGGTTGTTATGAAAATTTAAAATGTCGTCCCTGTTAAATTCAGCTTCATCCGTAAATAATACAGACGAATTTAATAAATTGTTTCGAATACATTTCCTTGCAAATCATGCGCAGGATCTCATACCTGGTAATGCATCCTCGGGATTCAGCGCTTGAACCCTTTAGACACTCCGGTTTCATTTGCGGTTTATCTCCACAGGTCAAATATGTGTGCTTTTGCTTAAACTGAGCGCTGTCTCCACACCACATAGGCTTTTAATTCTATTGAGAGTATAAGTTCAAAATACGACTGCGTAAGTTTAATCGCGAAATACTTTTATTAAGTGTTTTAACCGGTTGTGTTTGTGAGAAAAGAATAAAACTGATGAGAACTAATTAGGTGAAAAATTGGCTGTTGGTGAGATTTTTCTAAATTCTTTTGAATAGTTCCTACTGTCCATATTATTATCGCTAATAATTATAATCCACACAACTATAACGGAACTATAGAATTAATAAAACTGCGTTCTCGACCTGTGTCTCATTCACGTGCTCAGACTTGTCAGTTTGTATAGGCCAAACATCAAGCGACGCCAGAAGTTGCACGGACCAGGCCGAGAGCTCGCACAGGCGGCCTGTGTTACCTATACACATTCCGGTATGCTTTCGCAAACTGTCTCTGCGCAAGTAAACCGGAGTAAAACCCGGAGCTTGTGTAGGAGACCTATAGAAATACAATAGATTGCTTCTTAAAGTACGATGAACCATCATTTAACTCATATGTTCTGTTGCTGCAATTCTTCTTATACTAATACTATTCGCTTCAATTGTTTCAATTACCCTTTCCCCCTGTTAAACCATTCTTGCCATCGCTGTAAGTTGTCGTAGTCTAGAGCCATACATTCAAGACACTCCCTTGTTTTTTGTATTAAGATTTTTCTCTTTATTTCACATTTTATTTATATCTCATGATAATACTAAAGAGGATTCACAGGAAATAACCACTTCATAGTTTTAAACTAGTTTTTCAAAAGTACTTATTTCGTTTTAGTTTCTTTCTAAGATTCTCACAAACATTTTATTCAACAGGTTCATTCTTGTATACTCCCAGTGAATTATTATATAAAGGAAGTAGAATTATATTCAATTACATTGGCAAAAATCACCATCTTGCCTTTCAAACTGGCGAATGGAAAGTATTTAACATTGTTAAATCGTTGACCATTAAAATTTCAAAAACAAATTTTTTATCATAAAGTCTTACGTAGGTTATGAAATACACTTTAATCGAATAACTTCAAGCGAGTGAAAAAAAAGCAGCAATTAAACGTCACCAGAAAAACTTCTCAACTAACAAAACTCTTTAAAATGGACGCCCGTTGGAATTAAACCGAAAGCGACTCATAACAGAAGATCTGAAAAATATTATTTCATGTATCCTTGTCCTTACGATAATCAACTCCAAACATCATGAGAGATGCTAGTAGAAAAACTTTTGTTGGAATATTGGTACTAATGACAGAACATAGAACGTGAACTATTGGCCATGGTTAAAACACTAGACCAGTTTCGATATTATCTGATTGGCCACGATTTAAACGTAGTAAAGGACTCTAATATAAATTCTTTAAACGAATAGTCTGTAATAATAGAATGGCAAGATAGATATTATTTTTGCAACATTCTACATTTCAAGTAAAACATACCTGATTCTGGAATGAAAAGAATAAAATATCAAATACTCTATTGACTGTCTCAAAGAGAGATCTAAGATACCGACGAGAATATTAAAAATCTTTAAGAAATTGTAGAATTTCTGTGTGGAGAGTACTCCACAGAGAAACTAATTGGACCATACTTAAGGACTACGGCTTATGAGTGAAGGTTGAGCGATCATGTTAGAAAAAGGGTGGAAGAAATGCAGATGGCAAAATGTCAATCACGACGATGAGATATTGGTCATTTCGCTTGTGATAAAACAGTGGAAGGAATAAAATAAATGTGTGAGATACTTTGTTACAAAGTATATGAAAGCTTGGGTTCTTGTGTTCCCAAAACCAGGTGGAAGAAAGCCAGGGTTCCTTCATTGAATTCCAATGTATGCCAGACCACACCATAGTGATCATTTGGAGCAAGGAAACAAACATTTATTAGTCTTAGGTTTTACCAAGTGTGTCAACTTAAAAATTTGTCCAGATAAACCAACTAAATACTTATAATTTGTGGTAAGGCTAAAAAAATAAACAGCAACACTTGGATTTTTTGATGTCTCAACTGTTTTGTTATGGCTTTCTTATGTAATGAAAAATTAAGAAATGTACAGAATGTATTATAATTGATTAAATTGTCGAAGTTATTGAGTGTTAGAAAATATTAAGCTCTATAGAATTTATAATTTATGACATACGTAGGCGGCACATAATGGTAAAAACATATTATTTGCAATAACCTATTTATTTCATTCTGATTTAAATTTTACTAGAAAACAGACTTTTACGACGAAGTTCTTGTAAATATCAAGGGGAAGACTTGAGGGACTTTTTAGCGCACTATGGTTATAAATTTGTCTCTCTAGAAAGCGAACCGTTACAGAGACAAACGAAAAATTATCATGTCTTTGTAAACAAATGAGTTTTCAATATGTTTTTCAGAATATTTTTGGCTTATACTTAGATATCAGTAAACTCGTCATTAGATCTAAATTTATTTTAATTATTTTCAATACGAAAATAAATAATTTTACAAGAAATTTAAATATACAGACTGTTTGTTGCTCGAAATACAGTTTACAAAAACATGATAGGCAGATGTTGTTAAGTGTTATAACATATTTTATTTGTATATTATAGATACTGATTTAGTACAGAACGGCATGTATTGTAAATATAGATGAATGATTCTACTTTTTATTGTGTATGAGGTTAAAGTCAGTTTTAATTCTAAATGTGTAAAATATAGTGATATTATTATATGGATTGTTCTCAAATTATACATACATATATAAATAATACCTGTTATACCTGCTAAATATTAATAGTATAACGTATGTTTTAAATTGATAAAAGGTAGGTAAATAATGTAGAATTCTATAAATTTTAAAGATTTGAGATACAATTTTTTTGATATTAACTTTTGGAAGCTGTTCTGCTCAAAGAAAAATCTTTAAAAGTTATTGAAGTTTCTAAAATACTTATATCGTAATAGATAAAATGCTTATAAGCCTGCTTTGGTGCCTTTTTATCCACATATTTCTGCTATTACTGAAATTCCCAAACTGAAATACATTTGTTAATCAAACGTTGCATAAAAATCTGTTTCCCTTGTAAAAGTTATACATAGTGTTTTAGGAAGTACTTAAAACTGGTCCATTCAAGGTTTTTTCAAATCATGTTTTATTGTCAACTGGAATATTTCCAGTGATGCAACTGACTGTGAGATGCTATCATACATTTTTCTATAGTCTCGTATCACGATGTGATTATTTAACAAAATAAAAAATGTATTAATTTTTACAATTTTTATATTGTGGATGTATGTGTAATAATTGATGCGTACCAAAATTAAATATCAAAACTTGTATTAGACAATTATATTGATACTGATAAAACCAAAATAATAGTAATAAAATATACATTAACGGTTATTAAATATGTTTTAGATTTTGTCATATTTCACAGAATAGTATAGTTTGTATAATAAGGACTTGTGTTGCTAAAAGAACATATAAAAAAAAAACTAAACTTTCAGTGTTACTTTTTCCAATCGTGTTTTCCTTTTAGTAATATTACTAACAAGCAATGTTATCTTATCTAATGAGAGGAGAGACAGACGCAGACGTTCAGGTCTCGAATTCAAACGAAACTTGTAGCTTATAAGGCCATAAAATATTTAATCTGTCACAAACCGCAGGTAGCTGGGTAACAATGGCGCTAGATTCCAGAGCGCTAGATCGCTAGTACAATTCCCAACCAATGGTTTTTCTTTCAATTTTTTTAATGCGTCATGCGTAATGATACATAGAATTGCCCAACATAGTTAAACATGAATGGGAATGAATAAAAATTACTTGTAAACGACATGGAAGAATAACATTTATTACTTTATACTTTTCCATCCATTATTTGAATACATTAATCTTTGCATTGATTGGCATCATGAGTACATGAGCTATGGCTATACTTAATATAGAAATAAGAAAAACATAGAGTACTGCTCTCCGAATTGTGCTATTTCTACTACATACCATAAAACTACGTACTCGCCCACAGTATAATACTATATATTAGTACGTATAAGGTAATAAAAAAATTTAAAGAAAATGCAAGCAAATTACATTGGCTGGAAGTCGATCAAGCGATCTAGCTGTCTGGAGTCTAGCGCCTCAATTCTTAATTCAATTCGGCAATCCTTAGTCACTGGGCTACCTGCGGTTCGTGGTGGACCGAAAATTCCAAAGCCTTAAACGCTAAACGTTGAATGTTCAGAGGTCTGTTTCTCGGAAAAGCTTGAGAGGCGCGCCCTATTATTTGGATAAATAGTTGTTTGTATTGAGGACTGCAGGTTCACGAAGTTTTGTTCGAATAGAAGATTTGAACATCTGACCCTCGCTTGTAAATAGTCAGTTCTAAATTGTAGTTGAATGCCTTCTATTTGTTTGATTAGTAATAAATATATATTTTTTAAATATTGATAGAAAGCGCTTCAACTCCTGAGGATATATTGATGGCTTGAACGCAAAATACTTTTTTTATAAAGAAACACAAATTACTTAAGGAATGTTTGCCAGTTTTGAGAAAATAAATAAAAAATAACATCTTTGAAAATTGTCATACATTTACATAATTTTGAGAATATTATGAGATTTATATGGAAATTTTATCCCATTTTAAAGAAACATCAAGGAGGAGTCGGAATAATTTAGTTTTATTAGTTTATAAAATATGATGTGATTTTAATCAAGATTTACTATTACAGTGTATTCTACAATACAACTGTTATTGTTGATCAAATTAGTATTGGACACAGGAATGAGACAATTCAGAATGTTTGTTAAAAAACAGTATGTAATATAATTTTTTTCGCGTAATTTTCGAATAAAAACATAATGTATTTATGTCAATTTATCATTACTCTAGTATATTAAAAATTTATTTATATTATAAAGTTAGCACTGTATATACAAATTTTATTATATATCATTCCCAAGCGTCCCCACATACACATGTCTTATTTTCGCCAAAAAAAAGTTTTTTAACCTGTAATTCTTTCTTTAATTTTTATATATTTTGGCAACTATTTGGTCCAATCATTTGCAACGATTTTTCAAAATTATGTGTTAAGATAATAACAATAATGCGCAACATTTTTTAAACTATCCTCATTTCGTAATCCTCATCATAGTCATCAGCATCACTCATCATACACTTTATAACTAGGCTTGACCCAATATCGATGTCGATTACATTACTTTAAACACGTAGTCATAGGCAGCAACTCATCCAATTACACCTTTGTCATTCCAAATCTTGTAGGTCACTAACTACATTGTTTTCCTAGTGGATAGAAACTTCTGGATTTGTGTCAAAAATTTTTTACAAAAACCTCATCCAAAGGCAACGACTTTGTCGATGATATTAGTTTCATGCGATTAAATAGAAGTTGTTTTCACAAGAAACGAACACCTTAATCAAGTGGGTAGTGGCGCTTATCTACTTACGTGGTAGTGAAAATCAACGTTTCGACTCCATCTCAAAACGAAAATTGATTTAATGCAACTGTTGATGCCCTAGATG
The DNA here is from genome assembly GCA_029963845.1 of Rhamnusium bicolor. Taxonomy (NCBI): domain Eukaryota; kingdom Metazoa; phylum Arthropoda; class Insecta; order Coleoptera; family Cerambycidae; genus Rhamnusium; species Rhamnusium bicolor. Next base: position 264,842 of record JANEYF010004784.1, on the reverse strand, counting down.
TGATTTGAGCTTCACGAGGTTGTAGAACCTCGTCTCTCTTACCTATCACCAAATCTCCGATTATCAGTGGATTACTTCGGTGACTAGAGGGCCGTTAAGAAAACACTTTAAAAAAAACACAATATAAGTTGTACAAAAAATTAAGCTAACTTTCTTTTTATGCTTTCCCTAAATTGATCATTTATTGTTTATTTATTTATTTTTTTTAGTTAATCAATAAATATAACTCACATTAAATTAAACTCTTTATTGAAATATGCAAATTAGTTATTTGTTATTTGTTTTAATTAATTATCTACCCTCGTGTATCAGTTTAATGTTTAGGTAATTTTAAATGAAATTATCACAAATTGATTTCGTATTTGTACTTCAATTGGCAATACTGGATTATCCACTCAATTATATCATTTTTCATTTAATTACTTCTCTATATAGCAAGGGTTAAATTGAAAGAGTCACGAATCCATCCAGCGAGTGCTATCCATTCTATTCTTTGCATGTGTCGTGAAAGAATCACATACAAATGTACGTAACGTAGCATCAGCGAGGAAGTATTGCATATCATTCTGGCTGCGAAATAATGCAAATGCTAATTCACAGTTTACATTAGGGGTAGGGTATACACATGATTCTTTGAAGATATTCGAATGTCTATACAACTTTATAATTCGTAAACAGTTTTCTATTATTAAACGAAATTTGATTTATAATCGAGCTAATTATTTTAGATACATAGAAGGTTTTCTTAATTACATGATTAATGAAATTGCATAAAAGAATTATGCAGTATGCGGTAGACACACCCATGATAACTGACGGTAAAAATATACTGTGTAATATGATTCTGTTATATATGTAGATGTGACAAACATCGTTGTAACTATATTAGTCATAACATCGCATATATTTGGACAAAATGGACAAGTAAATTCTTCCTATATACATTATCGTAAATAGAATAATGTATTGATTTAAAATCAATCTGCTAGTGACATCGCCTCGTCGACGTTCTTATTGCTTTGATGATGATATTATGTAGTACTTCACAAACCTCAAGACTAGCCAATTTCTTTCACATTAAATAGGAACAAGGCACTATCAAGAGCGTTTATGTTTTGTGGCTAGATAGATAACTTCCTCTGATATGCGGATCAATTTCAACGTGGAGCTATCAAAATACAGGGTGGCCCGTCCAAAATAGTCCACCCGGGTGACATATACGTTTCTACTGCAGTGTATCATATTGCGAAGTTTTCTGAATAATCCGTGTGCGACAAACCACTGTTTTGCGCAGTTATGGTAGTAGGGAAATTACTCATTTTTTGTTATTATATTTTTTTTATACATTGTTAATTTTGTCTTGTAATATCATGATTGTAATCACAAAATCAGTGAAGTGTAGGGTTTATGAATAATAAAATTTGAATTTGGCGCATTTGGTTGACAGTAGTGACAGTTGTTCAGAATAGCAGTTGGTATTAGGGATTGGAAGGAGTGGGGGATTGAACAATTATTATGACGGCGGTCGACAGACACGAAAAAAGTTAACACGAATAGTGCATTCTCGCTCGCGAGATTCCTGATCGTAGCTGGGAGTGCCCGGAAAACTTCATGTTGCGATACGCTACGATAGATGCGAATATGCACCCGGGAGGACTGTTTTAGGTGCGCAAACTTCATGTTGCGATACGCTACGGTAGATGCGAATATGCACCCGGTAGGACTGTTTTAGGTGTGCCACCCATAGAGGGTGGCATTTTGTGCAAATATGGTAGTGAAGTAACTGATATAAATTATAGATTCCTCAAATCAATGGATCAATTGCAGTGTGGGGTTGTTTTAAAATATAAATCTTACACTTAGTTTGCGACTGCGTGAAGTCCGTTTTAAAATTCTGTGCAAGGTTTAGATTTTAGTAATATTATGAAATAAGGGGTTTACTGAGGATTATAAAACTAACTAATGATCATTTAGTTGCTCTTTATATACTCCATTCCACAATTCATTCCTTAAGCTACGTTGTGCTGATGAGGAACAATAATATCGAAATATCGGTGTCCGTAGCTACTTTGTCCTTTTTAGGGTATATGAGCAATTCGCTTTTGGTTAATTCTTGAACATCTATAGTTACTTACTAGTATTAAACATTGAAGTTGTCACACTTAAAATTTTAACTTCAAATTTAGTATATAATGAACTTCGGTAAAAAGAAAATTTAAGTAAATTATGTTTGCTGTATCGGAATAAAACTTCAGTTAGAAACGTATGACTACAATTTAAAACTTCTGTGATGTCACATAATTTTCCAAGAAATATATAGTTGTTGCAGATTCCTTAAATTGTTTGGTAGGTAAACAAAATTATATGAAGAAATAAATGGCACATTTTGTTTTAAATTCATCCGCCTTATTAAAATCACAAGAAAATCCCTTGATATACGTAATGTTTAAAATATTAAATAAAATGAACTCCTATTAAATACCCTACAAAGCCGCAAAGAGACAAAATAATTTAAAATTTGTTTCAATTTAATGTAGTAAAATAAAAATTTTTACGATAAGTTTACAATGACGTCTCAGTAAAATTTAGGAATATTACATCGAGTGCACTTAATTACTAAATGTGATGTCATTGCAAATGTATCGTAAAAATTACTTTGTCATGTTTTATGAAATTTTAAAAACCCACGCATGGCTGTAAATAGAGATAGAGTAAAAATGTAAGTATGTTAGCTCTATACCTACATAAACGGATATAACATAAGAATAACTATATAATCAAGACAGATAATTCATATAAATCTAACCTACTCTACTGATTACATTTAGAGGGTGCTGATATGTTAATTTGATATATTATTGTACATAAAATAAAAGCAATGTCGTGTTACTTAATTATTAGTAAATACATTTCAATTCTACCATCCACAAAAATTACGAATTTCCTCAAATACGTCAAACTTGTTTAAAGTGTCCGTCATAATAATTGCAAATCCATATTATTTTCTAAAATTACTAAGTTCTGTAGTCTCATCTAAAGGTGCGTATTGACTCGAGCATATTACTCCGAACGAACCAAACGAATCGACCACGCAGATCAGAAATCAGCTAGTCAGTATGTGTCTCTGAGCCGAGTGGAGCTCACCAGACATTATCGTCTCATGTCGGTAAATAGTTTGTGATCAAAAGAATTAAATTACTTTTTAATACAGTCAGGATTGGTAGTATTCGTATTACTCGATGTGAAATCACAGAATTAGACAGAGAGAAATAAGTAACATTTTCGTGCAAAATACCCATGTTACAAACAAAAAGAAAAATCTTGAATACAACAACTTAGTTTTGAAACTAGATTTAAACATTTATATTAAGAGACAAGACCAACAGAACATTCCTTTACCTTTATTAAGTTTGTGTTTAAGGATGATACAAATTTAAAAGTTTCGAACCTAATTAAACAACGAGTTGTGTGATTCAAGACATTTTCATTCCATTCCAGAGGATCCAGAGCTTGCAAAGAAAAAGTAAACATGCTATAGAATGAAGAAAGTAAAGACAAAGAAACCATCGGCAAAGGTAACGAAATAATAAATAACGAAGAAAGCACTTGATTTCACTGTCAAATCCATCGGTGAAATATTCGGAATAACAGGGCACATACACAGAATAAAGTGAGCTTGCGTTCAGGCTGTTAGTTTGGTTCTTTCGTATGCATTCGACCCGCGTCGCGTCGTCGATATAAAACGATAAAGACAAGACGCAACAAAATTTGTTTTTGTAGAATTAGGAAGTAAAACAAAAATAAACATACTAAATCACATTATTATTGCAATGTGTTCATTCATTATATAAATAAATTAGTCACAGCTTACTTTTTTACATTATTATGTGATAATTCTATGTATATTTAAAATGCAAAAACATTTTATATTTGTTTCGTTAAATATTTTATGGACCATGTTTATGAGATTACATGTATACAACGTTATTTTTGGAATATATTATTATTTGAGGCAAAAAGATTTGACTTTCTCCATTTTAATTGAAATAATAGTTGCAAATGCGTTATCTGTCTTGTTATTGAAAAATCAATGTTAATAAAAAAGAATACTATTAAATATCATTAACATAACTTAAATGTAGCTTTGCTTTTTTTTTGTAAATAATTTCTACTGTTTCCTCATAGGCCTAAAATGCGTTACAAAATAGCTACTGTATTGTAGGTAAATGCATGCAGTATTATATGGTATATAGTGGACTACTGAATCATTATATAAATCATGTCTAGCGTTTTTCCTGGAACAAGGATTGCTCAATAAGTTTCTTTTTTATAGGAATATCAATTATTCTTGTTCTTCAAGGCGATGACAACACATTATACTCCCATAGATTAATTGAGGGAGAAGAGGGTTAGAACCTTTGATGACACGTTATAATCGACGCACGTTTCGATAACCATGTCGGCATCTGAGGAAGATCTCCAGATGATGCAAATGTGGTTGGACAAGTACTTGTATGCCGTTTGCAGAAAATAGTTCACACTTGATTACAAAAAAATATATTTTTTTCTAAAAACTCATTAATGTGGGGGTGCACTTGATTTTTCGGACAGAGCTCTTAAAATTTACTCAAAACAGAAGATGAAGCTCTACTTTCTGTCTAAGTTTAAGTGGAACCAGTTGTGGTATTAATTCCAGTAAACACAAGTTGTCCAAACGTTTAACAATATTATTTTTAGTTAGAAAAACGTGCTTTAATTTTGGTGCAAAAGTTGCGACATATCGAGCAACTTTAGAACACACAACTTCAGAGGCACAAAATGCTGCTTGGGAAAACATCGATTTTTTCCTTCTTTCTAGCTTGTTTCTAAGTTGTACACCTCTAGACACAAAATCTTGGCTACCACTGGGCCGCAAAATTTGGATATTGTTAGATATTAAAAGTAAATTTTCATTTGTGGTGGATTAAAACAATCATGTATTATATATTTTCTAATTTATTAATTTATTGATTGAACAAAATAAATCCCTTGGGGGGAGCGCCCCCCTCTAAATCCGCTACTGTTGCTGGATAGTTGCATGCCTGCCGGGCATTTGAAATAGTAATGCACCGTTTGTCAACGGTATCCAATAGCTGTAGTACACATTACACATTTTGAAGTTACCAAAGTTACTGTAATAAGTAGATGGCTGTGAAGTTTTCCCTCATATTCAAATGGCTTCGTAGAGTTAGTGGAAGTAATGGTGTTGAGGTACAATCTTTGCATTAATATTTCCAGTGGGGAAACTAGCCAAATTAAAAGGTGGTCCCCTGACTGGTCCACAAGTATTTCTGTTTTGCCAATAAGCAATATATTATTATGTGACAATGAGTATGAATTAAATATTTACTGACCTAAACTCGCAAAATTAATAATCCATCTATAAGAAAATTTTAAAATGTCATAACTTTACAAAAAAAAGAAACGTTTTTTTTTAACGAAATCCAAAACCTGTCGAGAATTTCCTCCGCTGATTATGAATAAAAATGTTTTGCTAATATTTTACAAATTGTCTATAAAATAACCTGGGTAGGGCAAGCCATTTTTGCAATTTATTTTCGCAAACTCCAATCTCATTTTTTTTTGCAAAACTTCTTTATTTGTCTTGGTAGTTATTATCTTAAAATATTACATGGGTGTCATGCTACAATTGTTAGATATAGCATAACCTATAATTCACCAACCGCTGTTGAACGACCTGTCGCTTCATCAATGCATCTGTCGTGTTGCAATTTTTTTCATAGTCGGGTTAAGTTAGATCTAGAAATCAAACAAAAGAAGTTGAAACTCTCCTTCCATCAGCTACAAGGGGCGGCAAAAAAACTTTCTTGACCTATGGGCGCAAAACTATAAATGTATTTTTTTGACTAGCAGGTGGGCAATAGGATAAGTCATAGATTTTTTGGGTGGGAGAGTGGGTTGAATATTTCTAACAGTATATGGTGGGATCTTATATAATATCCAGAAAATTCTCTACAAATACCACGAATGTCACATTTAGCTTGTTTGTTATATTGAGTTATAGATATGAACCAGATTTTTTTTCGGCGACGTAAATGTCTGTTACCTTCGTTTAAGGCGACGTTATCATGCCCTTGTCGCCAGTATTGCCAACATAAAACTAATCGCACTTAAAATTTTTCTCTTGATGAGAATAAAAACAATATTAATTTGATATATAAAATTACACGCAATATTGAAGCGTTTCTTTTTTTATTAATAGAAATACGAATATATTTATTCTGTGTCATTTTATGAAACTAAATATATGTATTTCATAATGATATAAAAAGAACGCATCTGTATTGCCTGTAATTTTATACATCTATAATATGGTATTTATGATGAACCTCTTATTTTCGTTTTTCGATATTACTAACAAAAACATTTTTAACAGCGATTTACAGATTTATGTTGGATAACTGGCGAAAGCGCAGTCTTAAAAGAAACTGATACAAGTAAAAAAATATTTCTATCTACAATGACAATTAATTTTCAGTCTGTTTTAAAAAAATTCAAAACTATTTTTTTTTAATTTTTGTAAATATATATATATTTCTTTATAAATTCTTAATGACAATGGAAATTGTACATTCGTATCGTTAATATGGAAAAAAAATGTTAATATGAAAAAGTAACTCTTGATGGTCCACTATGTATGCTACATCGTTTTGTTTATATTTTTATTGTTATAAACGTAAGGTAGATTAATTAATTACCTATGTAAGCTTATGTATTTTAAACTTATTGTTATACTGCCTATGTATTATCGACTGAAAAAAGAATAGTGCAAATAAATACGAATGCATTTTACGTTATATTATATTTTTAGGAGTAAGCTGTGTAAATATGTATTTAAAACTATATTTAAGCTGTGTTTTTCTGTTTTTGTACATTGATACGGATTATCTTACACAATAATTATTTGTTAAAAACTGGTAAATTGGACCAAATGAAAATAAATAATTGAGATTTTCTCGTTGTTTTATTTTACGTCAGTTTAAAATATACGAAATTTGAATAGATAACAAATATTTCTCTCTTGCTTTGTGATAACCAATGGACAAGGTCGGTTTTACGGGGGGGCCCGGAGGTCCCAAGGCCCTCAACTTCTTGAGCTGCGATTATAAATTAAATAAGTAAATTGCGTTAGCAACAAGAAATTGCCAGGAGCTAGGATATACAGATGCGACGATTTTATGTACCGGGTGATCCAAATAAGCCTCCCACCCCCATTTTCTCGGTTATTTGGAAAATACGAAAAAAATGAAATATGCTTTTTTGTAGGGTTTTTAAAAAAGAAATCCAGACACATTAACAGAAAAACAACTGAACATCAAATAAAAAAGATGGAGGCCGAAGTTACTTTTTTTTAAATGGAAATACCAAAGTAGTTTTCCATATTTGAATAGAACGTCTTATTCTGATTTCAAATATGTATACTTTTTATATAGTATCTTCAGTATATATTCCGCTAATCGATTTTTTTTAATATAAATTATGTTACTTAACAGATATCAAGAAATACTATCTAGGTGGCTGTGATAGTAAAACAAAAGTGTTAGTTTGACAGTTTGACTATTATAACTATTAACTTTTTGCCTAATTTACCTATATTTAATTTCCAAGTTGTTGCTTCTTTCCTTATAAACAATATTTTTTAAATGGCCCCAAAGAAACGTGTCTAATGGAGTTAGGTCCGGACTACGAGGTGACCAAGCAATAGTTCCTCGTTTTCCTATCCATTCTTGATATGTTGTGTTTAAGTAATTTGTAACATCATTAATATTATGTGGGGGTGCCCGTCCTGCTGCCAAATAACAACGAATTGAAATTGCATTTCTTCTAATAAATTATTTACATCATTTCTTAACATATCTAAATACAATGGTCCTCTAAGGGACCTTTCGTGAAAAATAGGCCCTATAATTTTTATATTTACTATTCCACACCAAACATTTATGGATTTCTTTCCTTGGAATTGAATATCTTCAGAAATGTGAGGATTTTCCGAAGATCAAAAATGTGAATTTCTTCTGTTGAAGATACCAGATGTGTTGAATGATGCCTCATCGGTCCAACATATTTTATTAAATATATTATTATCAATGTCATACCTGTTGATCATATTTCTACAAATTATTGCGTTTTCTTATTCTTGAGGGAATAATTTTTGAACAGGCAATATACTACTACTTTTTTAAGTTCTCTGTATGGTCCCAAAAGAAAAATTCAAATACCTCATTTCGTCTCTTATTGAATTTCTTGGATTCTCTTGAAAATAGAGTAAAATACTGAATTCTCTATCTTCGTTGACTTTTCCTCGTTTCTTTTTATTTTGAATTGCTCCTGTATGTTTTAATAAATTATCTTCCAACTTAATAGTTTTCCTGTCAGGCAATTTCCTATTCGGATATATTTGTCCATATTCTCGCTGGGCAGCACAAGCGTTTTTATTATTTTTAAAATATAAGTTTACCATATCGTATTTTTCTCCTAAAGTATAATGATTATTCATATTGGTTATTCTTGGTCAACTTCAAAAGCAGTTGTTGGCAAACTGTTGAATTATTAAAAAGAAAACTGTCAAAATATTAATTGTTTTTTGTTTATCACGAATATTTAAAATCCAATAAGACGCCTTATTCAAATATGGAAGAATATTTGGGTACTTCCATTTAAAAAATATAACTTGGGGCCCCCCCTTTTTTTTGTGGGGGGGGGGGGGGGTGTGGGGGGGGGGGGGGGTGTTTCCCCAAAACACACCCAAAAATTTTTTTTTTTTTTGGGGTTCTCCCCCCCGGGGGGGGGGGGGGGGGGGGGGGGGGTTGTGGGGGGCGCCGGGGGGGGGGGGGGGGGGGGGGGAACCCCCCCCCCCGCGCCCCAAAAAAAAAGGGGGGAAAAAAAAATGGGGGGGGGGGGGGGGGGGGGGGGGGTGTGGGGGTTTTTGGGGAATTTTTTTTTTTTTTGCCCGCCCCGCCCTCCTTTGGACATTTTTTTGGGGTTTTTTTTTGCCTAATTTTTTTTATTAATAATTTTTTTTTATATTTCATTTTCTGGTTTATTTATTTACTTTTCATACATCAAGAAGGGATCTGTAAGACCTTCAGCTACTGACCATTCCGGTGTATTAGATCTTATACTGCAATTTAAGATCACAATACATGTTTAAAATTTTTAATATAACAAAGTAAAAGGACTCAAAATTAGCAGCGTTACAAATTGAATCATAATTTTCGATTAGTGCCACAGCTAGAAAGGTCTAAATCTTATTTAATTTTAATATATTTAAAAAGAGTCTCTTTTTCACAGAAAATGTGTTTGTAATGTCCCATCATGGTCATTATAACTTTATCTATTACTGAAAGCATTATATATCCGCATTGAATCTATTTAACTACTTTTGATATAAATCAACTAATGAACCTAAAACTAAATTTCCTTGTAAAAATTGCTTATTTCACTGAATTAAACTCTCATTTTCATTTAGCATCACTTGACAGAGTAGAGATTACAAGTCTGATAATGTAAAAATAATCTTTCTATTAGAAATCTCGTTAGTCTGCCTTTTCCAATGCATTAACAAACTGATAGAAATATTACAAATTACTGAAGCATCAGTTATAAATGAACGGAGGAATTGCATCTAAACCCAAGCTTTATGTAAACATACAAAAAGAATATAAAAGAATACAATTGAGTTAACAAATGTTATGAATTGGTTCAGATATTTACATTGAGACTACATCTGATATTTGAATTAGAATCAGAACAGCATCAGAATAGCAAACGTAAATCACTCATTGGTTTTTGCTTTAGGAAATATAGGACATAATAAGGCAATAACAGTAAAAGACAATATATGCATTGTAGCAGTAGAACTTGGTTTGATCTTACTGAACTAAAAAAAAGTTGTTATAAAAAAATGTGTGATTATTGCTTCATTTCACTGATTGATTATGATAAAATTAGGAGCCTTCAATACATTTCCTTGAAATTTAATATATGTGTGTCTGATGAACTTCCTCAGGGTATGTTCTAATTGAAGAAAATCGTTTAATATAAAATGTAAGTATGAGGAGAATTGCCCTAATTACAGAGTTATCATCAAAGAGTGGAAGAGGATAAAAATTTTACTTCTTACAAGCAAATATTTGCATTTTTTTTAACAAGAGCTATTTTGAGCATATAAACAGAAGTGGCTAAATTAATTTAGTAGAAGCAATGCCCATTAAACATGAAACATCACATACCGGTTACACAACGTACATTTTCTTCATAAGAAAGTCTATCTAAAAATATATGAATTGTAATATCAATAGAACGACTAATCTATACTTTTTTATTATACCAATGCAATGATTTAATTCGGTTTAAATCACATTCCACTATTTCCATTAAGATAATTGAGTAGTGGTGAGAGGTACGTGAAACTTCTCATATGGTCCAAATGCTACTATCCGACCGACATCATAGATGTCTCTGTGGCGGATGGCAACTTGCGAAGCAAGCACCGAGGGCGGCGAAGTTGAAACTCTCCTTCCATCAGCTACAAGGGGCGGCAAAAAACTTTCTTGGCCTATGGGCGCAAAACTATAAATGTATTTATTTGACTAGCAGGTGGGCAATAGAGTGGGCCATAGATTTTTTGAGTGGGCGGGTGAGTATTTCTAACAGTATATGGTGGGAGCTTATATAATATCCAGAAAATTCTCTACAAATACCACGAATGTCACTTTTAGCTTGTTTGTTATATTAACTCTATACTCTAGCAAGAGGACATTATAATTATGTAGTAATTCTTCATATGCATTATGCACCTTCTTGGAGATTTCCTTTATTTATGGATGGAATGTTTTCCACATTTCCTATAGAAATAATGGACTTAAAATTTATTTAACGATCTCTTTGCGCTCTAGTTTTAACACGTTCATCTCTTGCAGTTGGGCTGGACATTTTTGTCAAAGTTTCAGGCGACAAATTAAGTGATGGAATAGCTAAAACATAATAAAATTAGCCACCAACTATTTTTTGGTAGATAAATTTTATATCGCCTACCAGTTTTTTTTTTTAGTTTTTTGGCAATACATTCATCAATTTTGATTTCATTCCATCTTCAAAATCATCAATTGTAACATGTTTATTGCTAAGCCTTTTATTGTCGAGGTTAAATTTTCGTTTTCTTTAACATTTTATAATACACTCTTTCCTAATTAAAATGTCAGTAGGAAACGAGAAAAATGACTTTTTTCTCCATTCTTCTTTGCCCTCTCAGCATCACTCTTACAAATAGCAACACTGCATATAGTTTCAGTCAACTTAAAACAATTATTTATTATTAACTGGATATTTCTTCTCCTCAAAATAAATATACTTCAGATTATTGTACATACCTTCTCAAAATAAATGTAATTTAAACCAAATATTGTCTTTTATATAAAAATCCAAATGTCACGTAAAATATTAAAAAAGCACGTAAAAACTATAAAAAGGAGTCCATAACAATATAACTAATAATAACCATAAGCAAAATAATAGCAAATAACCACACAAAACGATTATAAAATTAGCACAACAAACATGATTCACAACACAGCATAAACTATAACGTATTACATTCCCCTTCCGTCTCTGCTCACCCAAGTTAAGCGGTAGTCTACTCCTTAACGGACCTCGGAAAATAGCTACTTACGATGATGCAATTATTTCATCAGATGTTTTGCCAATTTTATCACAACGGATGATATGATTACCAACTTATGATTAGAGTTAGCAAATCGGTCCGCAAGTCACGGTCGGTGCCAGGTAGAGAAATACCCAAATACGAGCCTCGTTAGCAAAGACTAACATTTGATTTTAGTCTATTGTTATGCCTCGTTGTGTGTACAACGTAATTAATTCTTCTCTATTGTATTGTTGATAATTTTATTTATTGTATTTTATTCTTGATATTAATTTAATAATAAAGTATGTCAGACCTGCCCAAGGGTAAAAATGGCCATACGCTGATAAAGTGAATATATTTATCAGTGGATCCCCGGATTTATTCTACAATAGTGCTATAATAATTTGTAAGGTGTGCGCGACAGACCTGATGTGCTGGAACAAACGTGATTGTAAACGTCACCTAAATTCTGTGCAATATAAAATTTAAAAAAATGGTGTGCCTTTGACAACACAGTTTATATTCGATTTACTCTTAATGCTGAATGCATGTAATGATCCGCTGCAGATACTCGATAAACAACCACTTCAGGAGTTCTGGAATAATTACAATCTCATGGTGACATTACCAAGTGGCACAACGTTGTGTAACTATGTATCAACTGTAAGCGAAAATATTGTAAATAAAATTAAATGTGTACTAAAAAATACACGGCTGTGGTTATGTGTTGACGAGACGACAGATTGTAAAAAAAATTCTATTTTAAATGTTATAATACGTATACTGGACCCTCTTAAACCGACATTTTCACTGTTACTAGCTAGCAAAAAACTAATTGAGTGTACTGACCAAACAATTACGCGGGTGGTGCTGGAGACGTTAGAAAAATTTGACCCATCAAAAAGTCAAGTGTTGATATTTATGACCGATAGTGCCGCGACAACGGGTTTGGTAGGCCGTTCTCTTCAAGAACATGAGTGTAGGTTGGTACATGTTACGTGTAAAGTGCATACTTTACACCTTGTAGCAGAAACTATTCAACAAGGTTTTTCAGCGGTAGATGCATTAATAACAAGTACAGAAAAAGTGTTTATTAAATCTCTTAAACGTCTTCACGCATTTCATAGCAAGTGTCTCAGTATTCCCGAACCACCACAGCCCATTCTTACAAGTTGAGGAACATGGTTGAAGGCAGTTTTTTATTATGCTGAATATTTACAACAAATAAAAGCTGTGCTACTACAATTCAATCCAGACGAGGCTGCAGCTATTATGGAAAGCCAGACAAAATTCGAGGATGTTTCTGTTCAAGCAGCTGTAAAAGCTATTCATCAGAGCTATAAAGGATTACATGACGGCATACAAAACTTACATAACAGTGCGTTGGCGTTAGCGGAATCACTGTAAATAGTAGACGAAGTAAATCTACTGCTACACTCTATAGGTGATGCAAAAAATGAGCCCGTTGGAGAAAAGTTCGCACGTGTTAAAGCAAGACACCAGATTAAGATACATTTGTGATGGTACTGATAGTGCATATGCAGATCCGTTAAGTGAATTCAGACTGTTTTAAGTCTGTTTGTATTACATTAATAGATGTAGAACGGTCGTTCTCAAAATATAAGCATATTTATTTTTTTACCACATCGAACATTATCCTCGGAGACAACCATAGAAACATACATAATGCTGCAAAATTTTTGGAGATCTTTTCCAGTTTGTGAAAACCTAGCAAGTTAAGAGGGTAAGTTGTGCATACATTGTTATAAATTGTAACAGTTTATTGCTTTTATTACTAGTTAATTTCTTTTTTACACTTATTATGATTCGTACGCTTATGTCCTGCGGCGCATTTTTGCCAACTCCACTTATGACTCATCACTCATAAAAAAAGCTTTTTTAAAAATGTGAAAATTCAATATGGCACCCATATAAAAAAATTAAGTTGATGAGGGTTCTGAAGAACCAAAACGTTGAAGAGCAAATATAATTAAAGAGGATTATTTTGTTTAAAATGTTGATTTAGAAGAGTTATTACGAATTTGAAAAATAATCAAAAATAAAAAAGTTATGGGGAAAAATAGAAAACAATAAATTTAACTTTTTTTAATTTTTCAAAATCTGTAGCAGATGGAAAATGTTTTTAAGTGGTCCTGATTTTATCATGAAATTTTTCAAAACTTTACCCATTTGACCGAACCTGTATCTCTTGTAATAACAGTGATGAAATAGTGAGCCTCGAATTTGGGACATGTATGTTGCATATTTTAGAAGGATTCATACAGGTTGCCGAGGTTGCATTACCTAACACCACTGTTTTTTAAAGACCAGCTCGTACATAACAAACATACATACTGTTGTCCACCATTGAGAAGTTAACAAAAATTGAAGTGGAAAAAAATTCGAATTTAGGAGATTCTGATCATTCGAACTATGCTACTTTTAATTTAAAACCGCTAAAGTAATCACACTATGGTGTGTTGACAGTTAAATCACTCAAATTTGCGTATCCATGAAAAAAAGACAACTTTTTTTTCTAAAAACTCAGCAATTTGAGGGTGCACTTGTTTTTTCGGCCTACAATGTCCACATTTTACCATGAACTGGTCCTCCTTGAAAAAATTTCGTACCACAAATCTCCTAAATGTTACTGAAAACATCACAAGAAAACACAGAAGGTGAAATTATACTTTCCATTGTTCTAAGCATAGATTCATAGTTCTAAGTTTAGGCGGGAGTGGCAGAGTTGATTAAAGGAAACTAAATTAATTTATCAGGCAATTCACTTGCACTAAATGCATCTGAAAACCATTTTAACGTGCATGCGCCCACTTGTTTCTAAAAAGTACAATCTGAGAGATTGTTTTAACATTAATATTGAAACATTAAATGGGAGAAACAAACAAGAGATTGTTTCAATTTTCTTGAAACGGCGTTAAAGCGAAGATCTCACTTACTCTGACATAAGAGCTTTATAGTAATATAATAATTATTATAAAATGTATATTAATTACATTAAGTTAAAAAGTAAATTATGTAACGAGAATTGATCACTTTTGTATACGAGGAATGATGTAGATTTAGATTTAAATATGAAACTATTCATTAATATTTTTAAAAACATATTGAACATTGTAGTAAAAAAAATAGAATTGAGAGAAAGAAAGTAAAAAGAAGTCCTAGGATTTCAAATGGTTCAGTCAACTCAATATGTAAAAAAAAACGATATGTGCAAGAAGGTAAAAAGAAACCGGGAAGCTAATGTACTTGCTAATGAGTGGAAAACCTACAGTAATAGAGTTAAAGAACTAATTAAAATAGCAAAAAAAGATATTCTATAGTTGAATCAAATAAAAAAAAATTGCAAATACTTTTAATTCGTATTTCATTAGTGTAGGTGTGAATATAGCAGAAAATATTAAAACGACAAATAAAAAATGTTCTCGCACAAACATATTAAATTCCTTTTATCTCCAACTAATGAACATGAAGTGAAAAATATCATATTAAAACTGAAATTAAAAAAGTACCTGGCAAAGATGGAATACTAACTGAAATTTTAAAATAATGTGCGGACTTTGCTGTGGGCCCCCTTACTAATTTAATAAAAAAAAACGTTTCAAGTAGGAGTTTTTGCAAAATTATTAAAAGTAGCTGTAATCAAACCAATCTACAAGTCTGGTAATAAAATTTTAGTGAAAAATTATAGGCCTATTTCTTTAATTAGCAGCATTGCCAAAGTTTTTGAAAAAAATAATAAAGAGAATCCAAGATTATCTAAAAAATACATTGTTATCTCAGACCCGCAATATGGAGTTAGAGAGGCCAAATCAACATAGGATGCAACGGCTGACTTAATCTCTAATGTATATAAAGCATGTATGTATCTATTACCATAAAAACAAGAACACCTGTCAAATTGTCAATCATGTTAACGAAACTAGATCAAAATGAAATTCTATTATGGTACCAAAAATGAGAAAACGTTGCCATACTTACATTGATCGAAAATTGTATAACATTGTTCCTCAACATATCAAGACCATTAATTCCTTATTTGAAATGCCTAATCATATTAATTTGACCAGCATAACTAGAATGTACAGGTAATCTGAAATAGAGAGCTAATAAAGCCAAAGTGAAAAAAAAATCATAAAAACATAAATAATATAACAAATAATGAATAAATACATAAATAAATAAATTAAATAATGGAATGTTCTCTAATTATTATTATTATTATTATTATTATAGTACGTTAAGGCGACGTTAATACAATTATTAAAAAGGCGTTACATTGTTATTATGTTTTGCATAGTGGGATGTGACTAAAGTGTATGACACAAACTGCATTTTTGAACACGACGAAACATCTCCTAACGAACTAATACGTCCCCTACTTTAATCCTAATAAAATATTGAATATGTAGTCATAACAGCAAAAGTTGTTGTCCCTCTTGCTATAACAAACAACGAAAAAAAGTGTTGAATATTAATCTCAGACATGGAATGGTATCTTCAAGTGCAGACTTCCAAGGCAATAGGAACTTATCGCAGCATCTTTAATTTCCTTTTTGCATATCGTTAGGGGTAAATATGCCGCCAAAATCCATCATACTGATAACACTGATGTGTCTTGCCATCAGCGAACTGTGTGTGTACTGTAGAACACCGTTGAGACGACCCAGCAAATTATTTATCAAAACATTGCTTATTATATTATACATATAGTAAGTTAATGAACCAATTGGGGTTGATAAGGGGCGTTGTATGCTATCTTGATAGATCGTATTCTCTGCAGAATATTTCATAAAAAATTATTAGCGGTTTCTAAATCTATATAAAGCATAATTTCAATGAATTTGTAAGTCGCGCACGATGCAGCAAATATTCAAGAAAGAACCATTATGTTACTTTTTTATTAATTTTATCTTTGGTTTTATCTTATTCAAGTATGCCAAACTAAATACAGAGTTTCGTTAAAGACATGCTAATTAGAGCCGTACTTAATGGCTTTTTTGGGTGTAATTTATATAAATATACCATAAAAGTATAAAGGTAATTCGATACAACGAAATCTTTATAGGTTGTTTCTTGTTGTCTCTGGAAAATTGTATGCGGAGTGTCAGAGTAGTCATATAGGCAAAATTTCGCACTAAATATATGTATTGCAACACAATTGCTGGCATAACATAATTAGTTAAGGGTTGTACTTATTGACTGGTAGCTCAGTTAGCAGGGGCAGGGCTTAGAATGATTTGAGTTGTCACCAAAATCTAGGCTCGGCGCCAGGACTTTTGCAAGTACCAAATAATTAAAAGTTTACTTTAAAAGATAAAGATAACGTTAATACTTGATTTCTGTTTCAAGGGAAGTCGTATAAAAAAGATATTATTTAATAAAAAGTATAATAAACTTGTAAGAATTTGTACAAAAATTTACAAAAGCTAAGATGGCCTCTTTTAGTTAAAAAAAAACCTAGTTTTGGTTGAAGATCAAGCAATAAATAAAAAAAAAGGTGACTGAGCTCTTATTCTTCTGGCCAAATATAAATGTATACTGGGGACGAAGATCTTACGTAACTTCAAATGGGTTAGTCCAGCGAAGAATCCAGCAACGGCTAAGCTCTTAATGGGTTCGGTGTCAGTTTCAATCACCACTGTCAGTACTGCAGTTACCATTGAGAAGAAATGCCAGCTGCATAAAATATCGTTTCCCGGCTCCACCCAGTATAGAATGATCAGATCGATCCATCAGTTATCCTCTTCTCTTGGTCAAGGTATTTACATAAAAAGGGGAGAGTTTTATGAGATCAGTATTACAGGCAAAACAAAGTAAAAAGCTGTGACGTTTGAATTGTCCAGCTACGTAGAGAAAATATGAAAGTTAACACAAATTTACAGAGTAAATTGCAAACTAAACAAACTAGGATCGGTATCCCACAATATTTTAGTAAGTTGAAGACTTCAACTAACTTAAGTATCAATAAAAGTTATGTTAAATAGAAAAAATACTAGTCCAACAAATAAACTAGGTGTAGCTATGATAATAAACAAAGTGAAATAGGTATTTACTTTATGTCAAGATATTTTTTACTAGAAGAAGGTAATCTTCAAGAAAATAGAATTTAGAATGTCTGTATAAAGACAGACAACTAGAAAGATAACGTAAATAAATATTTGCTAAATATAAAACAATATGATAATTTCCTAATTAAAGGTAACGTTAAATTAAATTATTTATTAGTTCTTCGTAGAGAGGTAATAAGGAACTCCAGATAAAGTTAAATAAAGTTATATAGTTGACTATATGTTTACTGTAGGTAAAAAAATTTAATCAATTGCCAGACAACTAGGCAGGTATCTTTATCAGTGAACTAGGCAAGGCTCCACTAGAGCAGCGTTCCTGACTAAATACTAAGTAAACGTTCAAGTAAGCACTCGATATTTTAACTTTAGAAAAACCTTACGTTACTGAGGTCTGGTTGGTAAATATATGTATTAGTATAAAATTATCCACCACAAAACAAATGCACCACATTAGGTAATTCTCACAAAGGTTATAAACAAGTAGGTTTAGTCCAAAAAGGAGTACCAATCTTCAAATGTCATCAGTCACCACTTTTCACAGAGCTACCAACGTAGCCAAGTGACTTAAAACATCAACAGACAAAGACAGAAAACAACTAACTACGATACAAAATGGCGACATCCGTTGCCGTGTAAATCTAAAATTTACAATAACCAAAAGTTAGTTTAAATTACCACACGAAATTATTACAATACCAGAGGGATATTAGATAAATTGCCAACAAGGCACGATAAATCGATACTAATCAATATTAATGATGACTGTTCCAAAGAACAACCAAGGTAAACTGATCACCGAAAAGCAAATTCGCCCAAGGCGTAAATTAAGATAAAATTACACGATAATACCTGAAAACATATAAATTTTACCAGACCGCTAAACTAGAGATGTTGTCTTCAGAACGCTACACTAGTAAGAGGAAGTAGCACCGTAATGTTCTGCTAGCTAAACTCGAATATAGTTTCGAAAGAGACAAACATTTAAGAGTATGAGCAATAGTTACTTAGGCATTTTTTATAAGCGCAAAAATCTACCAAACCAATTGTTCCAGTAGAAATCAGTGGCGTCATCTGGACTAGACTGGCAGAAACAATTTTTCGCGGAATTTACACCTACTAAGGCCGGTTTCTATTATTATTATCAACGTCAAGGAATAGAAAAGCTATGACGATTGTATTATGAAATTGAATCTATTTGTTGTATGATTTTGTCAGAGATTACTGACTGAAAGCACTAATTATTCCATTATAGCTATAAAGTTTATGAGTAATAGTAAATAGATTGATTAATAGTCTTAAAAATTTGTATTTAGCCCACTTTCGTAAGTATCTCAATATCCTTATTTTTAATTGATTATGAACAGACACCGGACAATTTTCGTGCTTGCAAGGCCGGCATGGGGTATGAGATAATAATCATTTGTGAGGAGCAATTAAAATATATATCTGGAGTGTCTTAACATTTCATGAAATTCCTTGTACTGTGTTCGAGGCATTAGTATTGATTGCAAGGCATAGGTAAGATAAGTCATATTTGGGATACATGTATCGTAAAAACCAGGCAGTTTCCACATACAATGGTATTCCAGAATATATGTAACAAGAGGTCTTATCAACAACAAATTGTTAAATTTTGGAATGGCACTTGATGAATCAGCTCTGCTAAATGCATGCAAATTACATATCTTTAATATCAGAATAAATATAGTTTAAAAAAACTAAAAAACATGCTTTTAAAGCACATCAAACTAAAAAAGTGAAAAATAATTATTAATATAAACTGAAAACAATAATGAACGAAAAATACTAGTATTATTGTGAAAAAAGCGTGGGTTGCTCGATATACGAAAAATATGGCACAAAGCGCCCCACGCTTTTTTCACAATAATACTAGTATTTTTCGTTCATTATTGTTTTCAGTTTATATTAATAATTATTTTTCACTTTTTAGTTTGATGTGCTTTAAAAGCGTGTTTTTTAGTTTTTTTAAACTATATTAATTTTTCACTTTTTTAGTTTGATGTGCTATGAAAGCGTGTTTTTTAGTTTTTTTAAACTATATTTATATTGCTTATTGATGCTGATATTATAACATATTACGATCCAACAGATACTTCTGAAAAAATATATATATATTTTTTCAGCCATAGACGGGATTTGAACTCACGCCCGAGGAGTCCGTCGTTTCGCGTCGACTAAGACTTGCGCCTTAGCCCGCTCGGCCAACGAACGAACTGAGAATCACGGAATGTACTAACAGTAATAAGCCACTTGCTCTCACGCAGAGGATACGTGAGGAAATTATTTAATTCTGGCGATCCTGATCAGGATAATGATATAAACTTATCAAATTATTGTATTGTTACCGGTTCTTCGTAAGTGTACAAAGTTTCAATTAAATCTGTCCGTTTAAAGTGGGTCAAAATCGAGTCCAAAGAGTCGGTTAGAAACAAACAAACTCACAAACATACAGGTGAAGCTAATAAAAGCGTGTTAAAAAGAAGTTCTAACCAAATACGTAAAAATACGTATGATGTTCCATTTAAAAATAGGTAGCTCTACGTTGTATCTTTTTGATGATTTTCAATTGTTTTTTGAAAGCAATATAAGAACATGCTTTCAAAATACAATTGCAAATCTTACGAACCATGAGGTTCATAAGATATCCTACTACTTCATTTTTGATTTTTTTTTTAAATAAAGTCTGTGTACATAACTCAAAATATGAAGAAACACCCTGTAAATTAGTATGTTGACACTTGTACTGGATAATGTACGTGTCACTATTAGTTCTACAGTATATGCTGTGGTTTGTTGTACTCGTTTACTAGTTATTAAATCAGAGACGAAGCTTTTTGAACACTTAAAATTCTTAGTACAAAATTAACATCTTTATTATATCGGAGTCAGTTGTTTCATCCACTGTCACTCGCAAATATTTATTTCATACGTCCTCTATATTTCCCAAACATTTTTATACACACTTCATAGATATATTTTACGCAATGTCTGGCTATTAGGTAAAGGAAAAACCGGTACGTATTTCCTCTAGTCAGCATTGTCGATTACTTTCCAAGGCAGACTACATGTACATAACATAAAAAATTCCCCTTTTGTAACTGTAACTGCAATATTCTGTTGATGGATAGCCGGATTTACATCTCTTTCACAATTACGGCCTGTACGAAATAAGAAATGTCGATTGCATGGAGTACAGAGAATATGTACCCATCTGTTGTAAGGTCATCGTAGTTTTTAATAATTATTTGTAATTTGTGCACGAATTAGTGACTGACAATGATCTAATTAAAGACATAGTTGTGAAACAGTGCCATATTTATCTTCCAACATTAATAATTTGTATGTAAAGCGATAAAGGTAGGAATTCTGTAAATGTAAAACTTTAGACGACGATTTTTAAGTGTTAATGAAATAAATATCTAAAAACTCTATTAAACTTTCTCTATTTCAGTTATAAATTAATGTTGATACAAAACTCGCAGATATCGCAGCAAAAAATCAAATTCATAAACATGAACGTATTCTTAAATGACACAAAAGGACACCCGAACAGAGCTTTCAGCCGGGCACTGATGCGAGGAATCATTCATTCACGGACTTCATTCGACGAAAGCCACACTGGACTCGTTTTTTTTCTCTATAGCTTTCCATATTTGTCATAGTTCGTGACTGGCATCTATAAAATGTAGAAAACGTCTGGTATTTGGACATTTTCACATTTTTCACAATCATATTTATCGAGGTTATTTGCTTTCAAGTAGAAATGGATTTTAGAGTAATATAAAAAATACATTGTTGGTAGTACGTGGAGATAAATGGTAATATTATGTTTAAGGGCGAAATAAGTGTTGCTTAAATGAATGTACAGTAATTGCAAAATTTACGCGTCGTGAATTTACCACAAATTAAATAGTTGTCTCACATTTTTTTTAGTTACAATTTTATAAAGTTCTTTTAACTGTACCAAAAATTTATTGGAGTCAATATATCTTACAGGATATACTGAATTCATGAAACTTTGCACGTGCCAATACTATTTTCAATTCAACAATAATTTCTTCACATAACAGATACAATACGCATTGTATTGTATCTGTTTTCCAGAATTTTATAAATACAACTCATAGTGTATTTCAAAATTTTATAATGAAGCCATTACTAATATTGATATACACGTTGTATCAGCTACTTTTCAATATGACTGACAGAGATAGCCCATGCATTTAGTTTTGACATAAACATCATCGACACTCAGTGGAGATACTCAGTTCGCCGTAGTCGTCTGAGGATTTTCGGCTTTATAGCCGACCCCAGCCTAGCCATTCTGAGAGGCGTAAAGTGGGGAGCGTCGAGGCGCACGCATTATCTATTACTGCATATTCAAAAGTAGCTGATACAACGTGTATAGTTTATTTCAAACTTATTTGCAACATAAAAAACGTCGGCTTTTTTTATCCCATTATCGCTCTCAAGCCAGCGGTTTTTATGTTGCAAATAAGTTTGAAATAAATGTAAATTATCTCATAGTTGATTTGCCCCAAAAAATATATTTTTATTAACAGAAGACACCACATTTCTGTGTTAAGGTGAAAATAATCATAGTCTGATATAACTTGAAGAAGAGTGTCAAAATTCACATCCCTTGATAAGTGCGTTGAGAAATCGCAGATTCTTATTTAATTTTTTAATATGAATTTAAGTAAGTACGAACATATTACAAAAAGTCTACGAAATATCTCCCGGAATAATAAATTTTTGCAAAGATGCTCGGACATGTCCATTCTTAAATTCAATTTGCCATCTTCTGAAATAGTTAAGTAATTTGTACAGTGGAGTACTGCTGAGCTGGAAAAATAATTTTAATTTCTTTAATTTTTTTTTCTAAAATTTTAAAAACACATTTTTTTTAATACTGCAGTATAAAAATACGAAAAAGGCAGTTTTTCGTACGATTACGGAAAACTGCTGGACGGGGCGAAGCCGTGTGAGTACGAAAAATATTTTTGTCCGTGTATCATACACTATTTTTTATTCGATTGCCAGAAGAAAATAATAAATTTTTGTTCTTATATTTATTTTAATTGAAAGATGTGTTCGTAATCGACCTCACGTCACTTTGACACAATCTAATAAAAATATATCATGACAGTTTGTTTCATTTGATTATGGTATCCATTATTTTGTTCATAATTGTTTGTAGTTCAAAAAATATTTTTTGTCCTAGGACGAAATATTATAATTCATTAGGAGTCCAGAAAATAGGCTTTTCCAGTGCGCGCGTGTCATGCAAGCACGAGAAAAGCATTTATGGACGTGTAATGAACGATATTTTTCATTATACCTCTCTGAAAACAAAAAGTAAGGCAAAATTATTTGAAACTTTATTTTTAAACATGAACGAACAAAAACCTATATCTTTTTTTTACTAAATGAATATTTGTTACAATTTGTCACATACAAACAGAACAAGATAGATTTATTGGGGTTCAACATAAAACAACAGCGTAGCGTAATTAAGGAATTGGATCTAGGATGGGATAGATCAGGAACAAGAACAAAAATAAGGCTGGAGAGTACAGTACACAGTACTCAATTAGAGCCTTCATTTTTCCATGTGCCACAAATGGGGCCTCGATGAGCGCAGTCGACAAACAGAGCTCTATCTGCACTGCTCGTTTTCATCTGGCACGTACAAACAAAACAAAGATGGGATATAAAATAAAACAAAGAGAAAAAAAGAAATACAACTAAGCAGCTACGGACAAACGTGTTTCGGAGTTATTGATCTTCATCGGCGTATCGTAGCTAAGGAATTGGATCTAGGATAGGATAGATAAGGAATAAATATTAAGATAAGACTGGAAAGTACAGTACAGAGTAATATAATAATAACAATTTTTATTTTATGGATATGGACTAAACCTTGTTTGTGTTACAAGTTGTGTAACACAAATTGTAAATATGCAATCCTTTAGCAAGCACTTTATTTTGTAGAATTGTAGTAGTGAAGTTGAAGGTACTACATTAGAAATTATTTCTTGCTCTTCCTCAATTACAATGTTTTCTGGCGTTGGTGTTGTGTTTTCTATATTTGAAATACTGAACAATTTACCAGAAACTTCTGTCTTTCTGCTTACCGATTTTTTTATGTAGCCTTCAGCCGCAGTTGAGGATTGCCAACTTTCATGTATTTTTATAGTAAGCAAATTCCTTCCACCTTCGCCCAAAATAGATGCTGAAGATCTAGCGCACGGGAAATTCTTCCCTGTGCAGGCGCACAGGAAAGAAACATTTTCCGTGCGTTAAATAGGTATGTAAACATATTGTTTTCGGAGAGGTATAATGAAAAGTACTTTTCGGCCGAGAAAAATAGTCGCCTAGCAATCACAACAGAAAATAATACCTATTCAAAATAGGTGATCTTTTTGTGACGGTTCGTTGTGAAAAATGACAAAGTGTCTTAAAAACATGAGGCAGGTCATTCCAGCCCTATTGGAAAATAACTCAAACGGCCGCCAAACGACGCATTTAAGAGACGGGTAAAAAGCCAACCATTTAGCCGACCAATTTGAATCAATACACAATCAAAATTACCTAAATAACGAAGATCATGACCGCATTGAAAATACTACAATTTACCAAATATACGATCATGAAGTCCAAATTCCTATGACGCGACAGCAAATTTTAGCAACCATGACCACGCCCGCGGAGCTGAAAAAGCTTATCAAGACTCTTGCAAACAAGAAAGCGCCGGGATCGGACGGTATCGATCATAAGATACTTAAGAATCTGCCGAGAAAGGGGTATTGTCCAGCTTACGCACATTACCAATGGCATTCTTCGTCTGCAACACTGGCCTAGCCAGTGGAGGAGTGCGGTGGTGTATCCTATCTTGAAGCCGAACAAAAATCCGAAAACTGCTTCTAGTTACCGTCCGATATCTTTACTATCGGCGGTATCTAAGCTGGTCGAAAAAATCATTCTGAAGCGGCTAATCATCACTCAGGACGATCTTGAAATCAACGATGATTTTCAGTTCGATTTCAAGAAGGGACGCAGCACGACTTAGCAGATCGTCAGGATCGTCAATGATGTCAAGCGACAGTATAATCTCGATAAGAGCACCGCCATGGTACTCTTAGATATTGAGAAAACAATCGATACCATCTGGTTGCCCGGTATCATAAATAAACTGCATCGGTACGACTTTCCGGGCCGAAACAAGACATAAAATTTTAAGGCGTAACTTTGGATAAAGGTCTTTATTTTGGAAAACACATTAACGGGACGATACATAAAGTCTATTCCCTGTCCAGGAGTCTATACCCCCTGATGGCGAGGAAGAGCAGACTAAACAGTGATAATAAAAGATTAATTTATACGATGACAGTGAGACCAGCCCTAGTATATGCTGCACCGGCCTGGTGTTCTGCGAGCGCGACGACGTTACAAAAATTGCAGGTACTGGAAAACAAATTCATTCGCCTCATAAATAACTCAACAAGATATACCCCCCTAAGGGAATTACGACAACTTTGCAATGACATCGTACCCATAGTGGATTATATCAGAGATACCTCACAAAAATGTTATGAATTTAAACCCTCTGACTATCCACTAATAGCCAACATTACACAAATAAGGGAGTATACCGCGCCATTTCGAATAAAACACAAATTACCGTACCACACTTTACCAATTTCCCGAGACAAAAACTTTAGATCACGCTCTTCTCACAAAATGGGAGGACCGCCCACACTATAAAAGGGCCACCAAAATTCAAAAAAAAATTTGTTTCCACCTTTCTATTCTTTCTATTCCCCGCAAAATTTATTCCAAATTATAAGGCAACTATCAGTAAATTGTGGCACATTATTATATAGAAGGAATATGATTAAACATACCAAAAATAAGCGGAGTTGGACATTCCCGCTCCGCAGTTCTGTATTATTTAGAGGCGAGCGTTTTACTGTGCAGTTTGGCTCGTCGTAGTATCATCAAACTTCTAAATGTATGTACACAAATCTTTTACAGTTTATTTTTTGCATTGTTTTAAAATTTTACATCAACGACTCATGCTTTTGCATGCATCGTTGATTTCTAGTTCCTGTAAATATTATACAATTTAAAATGTTTGATTTTAGGTGTTGTATTGTTATTTAACGTTTTCTAGTTCGGACCGGCCCCGCTCCGCCCAACCTAACAATTGCCCTGTCGTCACCGTACGTGGAGATGCTAGGTCGGCAATGGACTGGGTGTCCGGCGAGAGCAAAATACATTGTGGTTTTTGATTTTAATTTAAATAAACTTGTTTTGAATTGAACTGAATTGGTGATCTTTTCGTCCAAATATTCGAACCAAAAAATACCACCTTTCATTCGAATAAAAAAAATTTCGAGATAAATGCAACTGAAATTTTAATATATTGAAAAAAAAAAGGGCTTAAAATAACAAACTGTCAATCAAAAGTTGTCAATTGTTTCCAAAAAGATTTTCCAGAATGACATTATTTTTTAAAATTTGGGAAAATATCGTTAAAAAGTTGTTTGTAATCAACTTTTAGTCCCGCATATAAATTTACAGCATAAAATTCGGCGTATAAATAATTCTCGATTTTTACTTTTGAAAAAAAAGACCTCAAAGATTTATCTTTTTTTAAGTGATACTGAAATGTTGCAAATCGTATTATTTGAGAAATGAATCGAATTTTTCGTTACAGTTTTATTGCGTAAAGACAAATTGATTGTTTTTCTATGAAATCCTCAACAACGTTGACGCAAACTGGATTATATTTATACACAACTCCATTCGTTAGGGTGAGAAAAAATAAAAACCATTTCTATTCGAAATTTTAACGACCTGTATCTCGGAAAAAAGGACTTTCCGATATACAGAATATAGAAGAAACTACCACTAATTTTTGATGCTCTATCACGTTCTAAAGTCCTACCCCTAAGAAATGGGACATAAAGAAGTTTTTAATTTTTATGTTTTATTTTTTTGGGAATTCTTCCTACCACATATTATAAGGAGGTTTGTAAGAATTTTTGTGAATACTAACTTTAGGCAACCCTGACAAAAATTATTTTTCTAAACTACTAAACTAAGCAAGATATGTCTAGTATTATTCTAAGGGCTGGTAGTTTCAGTCTCGGTTAACACTAATCGGATGATTACATGCAAGGAAACCATTGTTGTAGCAATGAGAGAGAGAGAGAGGGCAGTATCATTATATTAGTATTAACCGAGACTGAAAGTACCGGTCCTAATTTAATAATTTCTAAATTACCTGGATTATACATTAAATGGGTTTTCGGACACCATCAAAAAATAATTATAAATTTTTGAATTACAAATTACAATTTATTTTGCAAAAAATGTATTTCGATGTATGGAAATAATGAGATTATAAAAGTAACCTCATTTACAAAAATAAATGGACAGATTTAAGCACGTGTTTAGGTCAATAAAATACTAATCATCTAAATATTTCCAGTCGGCAGTTTTAAAAATTTTTGTTTGCCGCAGGTGGTGTCAAAAATCTAAAGCTTAAATCTTGGAGTTATGTCCAGTTTGCTATGTGGGTGAGCTATGCATTGATCTATCTTTCCTCAAAGATACCAGACTTCGATTTGATTGCTTTAAATTTATGGCAGTCTTTTGTCTCACATCAAATTAAACATGACCAATGAGCAGTGTACAAATCTGATTTGGAGAGTAAATTTAAATAAATACAGGATAAATCAAAAAGAAATATTTTAGTCATTGAAACAACTTATACGAATATTAGAAACTTCTATATTTCTTGTTTTTAATATCCAATAAACCCGTGATCGATACAATCAACTAGTAATATACCAACGGTGTTCAATGAATTTCGCAAGTGGATCGAGGCGGACACGTTTCTGTATTATATAAACACGACCAGGATATAGATGATAATATATGGCAAGTTATCTTATCCCTATAGCTGGTGCAGACATTAGCAGGGAGCACGTGACAGGACTACTGATGGCGTCCTCCCCAACCCTCTATAAATAACTATAATGGAAAAATAATATCGCTCAAGATCTTGCTACTAAATTATGCATTATTTAAAACTAATATGTAATGGTGATTCCTGTGAGGGACAAATTCGATGAGGCTTATCGTTGTTCTGCAGAAGTACTTCTCTATATTGCTTTTCAATATACAGGATGCGTCGTGATTTTATTTTCTATGCACTGTTTCAATTGTATATTTTATTCGCTTTTCAGATATCGGCAAAATTTGCCAACACTTTGACAATAATAATTCTATTGGCCCATTTAGTTTAATTCACAAGTTAAAAACGGTGCTAATTAGTGATAAATGTCGTAAAAATATGGGCGATAGCTCATTGGATTCGGAATGACATGCCTAGAAAAAAATGTATAAAATTGTTTACCAACACAAAAAGAATTGCTAAAATTATTAACAAATTAAGATTTAAAAAAAGGCATTTAGTTTTTCGCAAATAATTCAGAAACTATTAATAATTAAGAAATTTAAAAAAAAGATTCTGAAAGAGGACGAAATTTCCGATAAAAAAGTCCTAACTCCCGGAACTGTACCTCTATTATTAATAATTTTAATTTAATGGTGAAATTAGTGCTCCGCGCGGCGACCGCGACACTGCCGCAGACCTCAGAATTCGACCGTAGCAACAAAAAAAAATTTATTTAACTATAAAATAATAATCAAAAAAATTTCAAAAAATTATCGGCTCATCTAGACATCGTAAGGAACAATACCCACTTAAAAAAATTTTTTTCATCCATTTTTCATAAAATGCGCTTTTTGTTAACAAATTTATTTGCTGGTAAATAATTTTATACATTTTTTCTAGACGTCATTCGAATCCAATGAGCTATCGCCCATATTTTTACGATCTTTATCACTAATTCCAGCAATATTGTGTTTGCTGGGATGTTTATGAATTGATTTATTTTAATTGAGAAAATACAATATTTCATTCAAAAAATATTTATTAATTATATGAAAAGCTACTTAAAAAAATAACTGAATAATAATTACATTAGATAATGATTAATTGAAATTACATGAAAAATTATAAAACAGTTTCAAAAATGTCTTTATATTATGTTAAAAACAAGCCTGAATTTAGAAAATGACGAAAACGTACGAACTATGAAAGATAAGCCATTTTAAAAAATAAAAAATAGTAAATTTTTTTAAAATTCGCACCTGGGTTTTGATTTTGGTGTTTATGGACTTTTGTCAAATAAAATAATTAAAGTAAACGTAATAAGATAAATCGATTATACAGGGTGGTTCAAATTATGATCAAAAGAAATGTTGGCCAAAATCAATATAACGTCCTTTCAGTAACGAAGGACGATAGAATTATCCATTAATGATGGATAATTTGGAACTACCAAAGTGCCTTCTATCCAGAGATAACATATGCACATTTAACTTTCAAACACCCTGTATATCTACATAAACACTTCGTTTCTCCAAAGGACAAACATTTATAAATAACTTGTCTTATAAGCAGATAAGATATAAATTAAGACAATAAATATAGTAGGTATTTATTGTCTTAATAATAATAATAATAAACAATGGATTTTCACAAAGTAACTTCATCTTCAATCAACTTTTTTTTAATAATAATAATAATAAAAGTATTTTATTGGTTTCACCAAAAAGGCCATCGACCAACTGTTTAAAATAATTTACATACCATTTCATTTCATTACAGTATAAATATCTGTATTAAAAAAAAAAGAATTGTTTCATTGTATATTATTCAATGCGGTGATGTGTTCCCATAGGGATAGCTCTGGAAATTTTCTTCTGCTAGGTAATTCTTGTTCTCATGTTTTGCAAAGGGGTTGTATTATTTCTATGTTATTTATTTCCTTAGCAAATTTTGTGGCTAGGGATTGTAATCTTTGGTTGATTTATGTTATTTGCGTAATCTCATAGAGAAGGTTGTTGGGAGGGTTATGGAGAGGATTTCTGGGGTGTCTGATTTTGGTAATGGATCGCAATGTTGATGTTTCTGCTATTTCTAAGCTTTTTATGACTGGTCTCCTTGTATTAAGGTATAGTGGGTGGCTATATTCTAATAATGGACGGCAGATTAAATATGGGCAGCAGTTTTTTTGTTGATTCCTTGGTTTTTATATGTTAGGCTGCGGAAGTGTCTGTTTCTTGCAATATACTTCTTCTTAATTAGTTTGACATGTTCGTTGAAATTAAGCTTATTGTCTATTGTGACTCCAAGATATTTTACTGCCGGTTGACAATATATTGTGCTATTGTCAACAGTTATTGTTGGAGTGCTTGTGGATATATTATGGCTAAACACGATGTATTGAGATTTTACGGGATTTGGTTTCATTCGCCACTTATTGAACCACGTTAATGTTCTGTTCATCAGTTGCTGAATTGCCTCTGCTGTCTTGTAAATGTTCTTGATAAGGGCCACATTCACATTGAGATCTGTATCGATACATGTATCGATATAAATCTCATTGAGGTGTGTATCTAGTATCAAGTACCACATGCACACTGAGACGGAATCATAATATACACACTGAAACGGAATCATGAGACTCCATTTCAATTTCAAAGGCAAAGCCGAAATGTTAACTCAACCAGTGATGGTGGCAGTTGCAGTAGCACTATCGGAAGCTTTAAAGGAAAAAAGGCGTAGAAAGAGAATATGGCCCCAGCAATGGTTACGTGACAGAAATAAGTACACCGCTCAAAATTTACTTAAGGAATTAAAAAGACAATGAACCAAATGATTTAAAAAACTATTTGCGAATGGATAACACGGTGTTTAGTAATATATTACAAAGTATATTACGAGTGCAATATCATTGGCATATTGGAGAATATACAAATTCAGGTTTCAGTATTCTGGTTTTGAATTAAAGTTATATATATATATATCATATATGTATATATACATACATATATATATATATATATATATATATATATATATATATATATATATATATATATATATATATATATATATATATATATATATATATATATATATATATATATATATATATATATATATATATATATATATATATATATATATATATATATATATATATATATATATATATATATATATATATATATATATACTATATATATATATATATATATATATATATATATATATATATATATATATATATATATATATATATATATATATATATATATATATATATATATATATATATATATATATATATATATATATATATATATATATATATATATATATATATATATATATATATATATATATATATATATATATATATATATATATATATCATAACAATATGTAGAGCAAGGGCGAGGTGGAGAGCCTTGTGGAACACCTTGATGGATTGTAATGTTGGAGAAGAATCAGATATCTGGGACAGTTTATTGTCTTAATTTATATCTTATCTGCTTATAAAACAAGTTATTTATAAATGTTTGTCCACCTACTAAATTACAAATATCAATTTTAAAACAATAAATGAGTTGTTATTCCTTTTGAATACACTTAAAAAACAAAATGTGTGGTTTGAAGTACGTGATTTTCCTGTATCGGTGATAAAATATGAGCCTATGATCGATACACCCTTGTTTGGGTTTAGTAAGCAAATAGCCTTTGGGTCTTTCATCCATTTAAGCAGCGTGATAAACTTGGTATTTTTGTTAAAGGAAATTGGATACAGTGGCGCCTCAACACTTAAACTAAAGAGAAATGTACTTTTCTAATTGTGTGCTTGCCTATTTCTCGTATTTTAAAGTTCTGTAATTTGGTTAAGGCAATTTTATGTTTACAACAACGCAAGACGCAGTACTGTAGATTATCTATAAAGTGTATCTAAGGAAACATGAAATAAGCAGTTTTGGCTGAATACATGACAATATTCCAATGTTCAACCAACGTAGGTTACTTTACTATATTATAGAAAAATTTTATAAATCGTTCTCCCAGTCATAAATGACTTTTATTACTTATGATGTATGTACTTAACGTTATACTTTTGCCGTTAACATTAATTAATCTACTACAAACAGAAAGTATAGAGAATTGTCTCTTTCAATATTCCCACTCCCATGATTTGAGGGCATCGGGATGTTAAAGAATTTAATCACAAGAACCAGTAATCTAAGCATATTGGACAAATGAGTCAATCAATTCCAACAAGGTTTAAGGAGTACATAACACGATACGTATATTTGATTAATATATTATTTATCTTTACACTGTCGATACATTTTATTCCATCGTATCGGCCCACAGTGGTCCCAAATTTCAAAAACGTGTCCAAAATATGAAGGCGTTCTTCACTTTAAATTAAAATCAGTATACCACGGTTTTCGAGCTCGCTGATTACGAATCAAATGTCAACATTACAAAAAACGAAATGGCTGATGCAATATCGCGGACGTATATATTTAAAAAATTTCAGAATTAGCCTAAACTTGGTATTTAGCGATTG
>JANEYF010004784.1:0-227500 GCA_029963845.1 Rhamnusium bicolor | reverse complement strand
TAAAATTCTTTCCTTTTAGTTGGCGTACATAAATACAATAATAAACAACTAATGTTACCCTGAAAATAAAAGAAAGAGACCGGACTGAAACAATTATCGTAAGAACTAATTGTTCTTCCGAGTATTTGACATGAACTGAATTAATTCTTTATTTTTTTTTATAATAATAACACCACATGAATGTACAACCCCCTTTATCCCTGAAGGTCTGGAATGACCTTGTGTGGGAGAGGGCTACACATTTAGAGACAATGGACACACACCCAATATCCGAGTATACTACGATTAATCTCTCTCGCAGAAAAATCCCAGTTCCTCGACCGGGAATCGAACCCGGGACGGACCCCGAAGTTTCGAGGCAAGTACGTTCCCTCTAGACCACAAAGCAGTTTTTGAAATACATACTAATACAAGTTACAGGATACAGGGTATATCAAAGTGAAAGTGCGACCCAATTAGGTCTTATTATCACAGAAAACAGTCTACGGAAAAATCACTTCTTTACAATTGATCGATTAATCGATTAATTGATCATCGATTAATCGGAAATTATCAGTTATTTTTAGTAATCTGTTATCGATTATCAAATTTCATAATCGCTCAGCCCTACTGTACAAATACCTTACCTTAACCACTTTATTTCAGTAACTTCTATTATGATTTAAAAAATTATAAACACTTTTTTACTTGTCTAATTTTCACTTTATTTGTTATTTTACAACTAGTTTCATCCTATTCGGACATTTTCAAGTTACTTGAAAATGTCCGAATAGGATGAAACTAGTTGTAAAATAACAAATAAAGTGAAAATTAGACAAGTAAAAAAGTGTTTATAATTTTTTAAATCAAAATGGATTTTCACAAAGTAACTTCATCTTCAATCAACTTTTTTTAACTTCTATTATGTTGTAGTTGGCATTTGTCACATGTTTTACATGCAAGTTATATTGTTTTAGCGACCAAATTATTATATATCTTACTAAGGAGATCCAACAAGACCGCAATTTTAACACCACAAATTCTTCTGTTTTGATCAAAGACATCAATTTTCGTTAAATCATTTGTGAGGTTCACGGTTGTACACTGTTATTCCCTTGAATACCATGTATCGAGATTGAACCACATTACTTCCATGTATGACTTGATTTGATACATTTTTTAATCGCTTCCATACAAAAATTTCACTTTCCACTTATTCAGACTTTTTGACGAAGCTTTTCATATTCAATTTTTTTAAAATTTCCGTAAATTTTGTTTGAAAAATGTAAAAGTTATAAATTAATTCTAAAAAATATTTGATATTTATTCTCATTAGTTTGCAAGCAGTAATATTATATAATAAATGTAGTTTAAAAAAACTAAAAAACACGCTTTTAAAGCCCATCAAACTAAAAAGTGAAAAATAATTATTAATATAAACTGAAAACAATAATGAACGAAAAATACTAGTATTATTGTGAAAAAAGGCGTGGGGCGCTTTGTGCCATATTTTTTCGTATATCGAGCAACCCACGCTTTTTTCACAATAATACTAGTATTTTTTCGTTCATTATTGTTTTCAGTTTATATTAATAATTATTTTTCACATTGATGTGCTTTAAAAGCGTGTTTTTTAGTTTTTTTAAACTATATTTATTTTTCACTTTTTAGTTTGATGTGCTATGAAAGCGTGTTTTGTAGTTTTTTTAAACTATAGTTATATTGCTTATTGATGCTGATATTATAACATATTACGATCCAACAGATACTTCTGAAAAAAAAAATATATTTTTTTTCAGCCATAGACGGGATTTGAACTCACGCCCGAGTAGTCCGTCGTTTCGCGTCGACTAAGACTTGTGCCTTAGCCCGCTCGGCCAACGAACGAACTGAGAATCACGGCATGTACTAACAGTAATAAGCCACTTGCTCTCACGCAGAGGATACGTGAGGAAAGGAAATTATTTAATTCTGGCGATCCTGATCAGGATAATGATATAAACTTATCAAATTATTGTATTGTTACCGGTTCTTCGTAAGTGTACAAAGTTTCAATTAAATCTGTCCGTTTAAAGTGGGTCAAAATCGAGTCCAAAGAGTCGGTTACAAACAAACAAACAAACATGCAGGTGAAGCTAATAAAAGCGTGTTAAATAAATATAGTTTAAAAAAACTAAAAAACACGCTTTTAAAGCACATCAAACTAAAAAAGTGAAAAATAATTATTAATATAAACTGAAAATAATAATGAACGAAAAATACTAGTATTATTGTGAAAAAAGCGTGGGGTGCTTTGTGCAATATTTTTCGTATATCGAGCACACCACGCTTTTTTCACAATAATACTAGTATTTTTTCGTTCATTATTATTTTCAGTTTATATTAATAATTATTTTTCACTTTTTAGTTTGATGTGCTTTAAAAGCGTGTTTTTTAGTTTTTTTAAACTATATTTATTTTTAACTTTTTAGTTTGATGTGCTATGAAAGCGTGTTTTTTAGTTGTTTTAAACTATATTTATATTGCTTATTGATGCTGATATTATAACATATTACGATCCAACAGATATTTCTGAAAAAAAAAAAAAATTTATTTCAGCCGTGAGGTTCGAACTCACGCCGGAGGAGTCTGTCGTTTCGCGTCGACTGCCTTAACCCACTCGACCACCGGGTTAATTAACAATTATGGAATCTACTGACATATTAAGCCTTTGCTTTCACGCAGGGATACGTGAGGAAAGGATTGGCGATCCTGAACAGGATAATGATATAAACTTATCAAATTATTGTATTGTTACCGGTTCTTAATAAGTGTACAAAGTTTCAATTAAATCTGTCCGTTTAAAGTGGGTTAAAATCGAGTCCAAAGAGTCGGTTACAAACAAACAAGCAAACAAACAAACAAACAAGCAAACATACAAGTGAAGCTAATAAAAGCGTGTTAAAAATAAGTGACCATAACATATTATCCTAATAAATATAGGTGTGTCAAATATTATAAGAATATTGGATACTACAAATTAAATGCGAAAAGTATTATTGATGTAATAATAGTGTGAAAATGTCTAAAAAAATCAAAGTACATAATCGAAATTTCTGTTATTTGCTATAACACAAAGCTTTATGGTTTATTAAAATAGTAATAAACACATTAGATTTACTTACGAGTACATGCTAGTTCGAGCAACGTTTGCAAGAAACAATACTCCGCCACTGAATAGTTGATTTGATTTCCATACACCTAAGCCAGATCGACATATTGTGGCCACAATAGCAAAGTAGACATAGATCCATCTCGTGGTCTTCTTCCCTCAAGCTATGTTTCGGACAACCCTGCTTTTAATGCCATTATACAATAGGCTTTAGGCGGCATGCAACCAATATGGAACGAGTGGATTTTAAAAGCATATTGGTGTGAAGATGGAAATCTCATTCCTCCATCAATATTTTTTTTTATTATTGCTGAAACAGCTGAACATGATGGGGTTTTATTTATTAACATCTGCCATGTCAGTGTTAAAGGCTGGGATTTGACTTTTAACTAAAATCGAAAAATGGTGCTGTAGATTATGTTTATATTTTAGATAACAAAAAGTCATTGTATTTATTTTTATAATCAATTACACTGGCCGACACAATTTTTGTAACATAGTTCATACTACTGTTTTTATATTAACTGAAAAAAAAATCCTAATACGTACCATTTTTTGTGTGAACACAATAGACCCTATTATATTGCGAGGTAATAAATTTTATGATGGGTCGGTAATTTTAGAAAAGCAAGTTAAAGTAAAGTGGGACATTTTCAGTATCAGTCTTGTTTTGACCTTCTAAATGCCCAATGGTGCCTGTTATGTTTTCGTTTGTCTACATAACTCTGTTATGAAAAAAGTGTTCAGACAAACGCGCCAAAGTTACAAAACCTCACCTAAAAAGTTTTGTAATATTTGTGGAGAATTCCTTGTGGTCACAAGTAAGACTATTGTCTGAAAATGTGAAAAACGCGTATTTTCTATATTTTGGAGTTTTAGTTGGAGATCAAGACAAGCAATGGGCTCCCCACGGTTGTTGTGTTAGTTGTAGCGGGTCACTAGTGCGGTGGACGAAATGGAAAAGAAAAAGCATGCATTTTGCGGTCCTAATGGTATGGTGAGAACCCACCAATTATTTCGATGACTGCTATTTTTGTGTAACAAGGACTGAGGGATATTTCAAAAAAGAAAATAATAAATCAAATGTCCGAATACGCCATCAGCCCTAAGACCTGTTCTTCACAATGCATCAGACTTACTAGTGTTAACTACGCCTTTAGCTTGGCAATATATTGTTTTGAAGGTAATGGAAATAGTAACGACCCTTCAGACAGCCCAGACCAGTATGCCTACGCATTGTATATTCCAGAAAGTTTTAGTGACCCTCACTTATTTGCTCAAAATGAATTGAATGATTTGGAACGTGACTTGGGGCTGTCAAAACAACAAGCAGTACTTCTTGGTTCCCGACTTAAGGAGTTGAACTTACTGGCTAAATAAACAAAAATTACAACTTTTAGAAAAAGAAATGCAACATTCTCCGCACTTTATAATATGGAAAACTGACTATGCGCATGTAGTAATATTGATGGTTTAACGCAGACGCTTAATATCGAGCATTCTCCTTCTGAGTGGCGCTTATTCATAGATTTCTCCAAATATAGTTTAAAAGTTGTATTACTACATAAATAACGCTGCAGACACATCTGTTTTGGAGTTAGTGATCCTCGTCGTGTGTGTCAGGTGAAAACGGGCAGAGCTCTATGTGATACTGCTTTAATTGAGGCCCCAAATATAGCACATGGAAACATGAAAACATGAGTTCAGTAATGTATCTTGTTTTATTCCAGATCTATCCATTTCTAAATCAAATTTCCTATCTGCGCTGCATTGACCAGGAGCGATGACAACGAAATGTCTCCCTGTCTCGTAGTTTCTTTTTTTGGTACATAGCACTAGTTCTTGCTTTATTTAATTTCTGAATCCAACAAGCCCATTGTTACTTTTGTTGTATCTGCTAGATGAAAATGGGCTCTTTGCGTTGATTGCACTCATTGTGGCTCCAAATTTGACACGTGGGAACATGATGGCATAAATTAAGCACTGCGTAGTGTACTTTCTAAATTAGTGTTAGTTCTTGTTCCTGATCTAATCGTGTCCATGGCTGCATTCTTGTTTCTATTGTTTGGGGAATATTAATTTTTGAATCACACTAGCCCTTCCTTTCTTTTGTTTATAAAACAAAATATAATTAGATATAATAAAATGTGACCCAAGTTTCAAGATATCTATATCGAAATATTTTTATTACTGTTTGCATTATTTTATTAGTATGTATCCCTGGGCATTTTTAGTACATTAAAGTATCTATAAACACTAAAAAGACACAATTGAAACGTTTCTTGCTGTTTTTGGATAAATTTGTACTTTTATTTTTAAAAAAATAAAAGTACCTTGATAAAGAAAATGAATAAAAAATATAGGTACCTAACGCATTTGTCTAAATGAAAAAAATAGTAGTTAGCAAAATTTACAATAATTAGCGAATTTTCATGATTTCTGTTATTTAAAAAATATATCCAAAAACACGATGTTGAAAAAAATTTTACAAACCTGCATGAATTGTTTGTCTTCGTCTTTCTAGTGAGTTTATTTTTTTCAAAGTAATATGATAGTTTACTAAAAACATTAACTATCTCATATGTGATTTTTGATATTTTTATGTAATATTATAGCAGGTATTAATAATGTCTGAGGTACAGAGGCGATGCCGACTTTTAAGATGGAATGTTACAATCTGTAAAGTTGCAATTAATGACTAACTATTTTTTTACCGTCCTATTTTACAGTGGCGGCTGGTGAAATTTAGGCTATGTTATATCTCAGTATTGGAGCATGGGACCCAAGCGATACTTAAAAGGCGTAACTATCAGGACTAAATGAAGAAGTTTTGCAGAAAAAAAATTGCGCTTGAAATTTGCGAAAAAAAGTTGGAAAAATTAGTGCCCCCCCCAGGTTATTTTTTTAAACGATTTATAAAATATTTGTGAAACATTTTTTTTCAGAATCAGGTGGAAAATATAAGTTCACATTTCAAATTTCATCGAAAAATATTGGTTTTCTATAAAGTTACACCGTTTTGAAATTTTATTTTAGATTCATTTTTCACTTTGCAAACTTCAAAACGGTGTAACTTTATAGAAAACCAATATTTTTCGATGAAATTTGAAATGTGAACTTATATTTTCCACCTGATTCTGAAAAAAAATGTTTCACAAATATTTTACAAATCGTTTAAAAAATAACCTGGGGGCACTAATTTTTTCCAACTTTTTTCGCAAATTTCAAGCGCAATTTTTTTTCTGCAAAACTTCTTCATTTAGTCCTGATAGTTACGCCTTTAAGTATCGCTTGGGTCCCATGCTCCAATACTGAGATATGACATAGCCTAAATTTCACCAGCCGCCACTGCTTATTTATATTAAAATCCTCCTGGAGTTTATCACGTTACCACTCCACCACTCAACCAGGACCGACACACACATCAACTATTCCCTCCGACATTTGCCAGATACCACAGCACAATATTTTAGTAATAAAATTAAACTTATCGATTTTCCATAAATAGCAAAAATCATATCGTGCCATATCTCACTGATCCCAATTTGTTAAGTTTAATAATGCTAGTTCAAATTTATTAAATATTAAATTTGGTGCACTTCAAGGTTCAGTTTTAGATCCAGTACTATTTTTTATCTATCTCCTTTGCTTTAGAGAAATTTACCCTACTTGCTGATGACACAAGTTTGGCTCACACCCATAGAATATCACTATTCTCTCATCCAAAGCTTGCAACACTGAGGACTGATTTTTGAACAATTAGTCCTGAGTAAAGATAAAACTGTAACAATTCCTCTCATGCATCGTGTTAAATTTTTGGACGTTACTTTAAATAATGATAACTTGTCAATAACAGAGGGATTGTAATTACGATTAAGAGCAATGTATTTTATGATATTAACTTGTTTTTTAAAGTCAACCTCGGAAAGAGGAATTTTTTAAGTCACATAACTACTAATTGCTGACATTTTGTGGCACCAAAGTGTTCATAGATCTAGTTCTAGTACTACGTCAGTATACAAATGTTAACGATATATGAATTTACATTCTACTTTAACATTTTTTATAATGAGATTCAAAAAAATTATGTTATTATTAAATCTTGAATTTTCAATGTCACTTTAATTTTATTATGCAGAATTCATATACCAATTGTAAAAAAATCTAATAATGTTTCTTTCGTACTGTTCCAAAGACAAATATTATCGTTTATACAGGGTGTTTCAATGATGTCACGACAAACTTCGAAGATAATTCCTCTTAACGCAAAAAAAGCAAGAATAACAATTTTTCCTAAAAATGCTTTATAAGCGGTCTACGATACTTTGAAAGTATAACATCAAACAGGGTTTTTAAATAAATTGAATTCTTCTGTTACTTTGATACCCCTGCATTATATTACTGGTATTAATATTTCTTTTAAAATCGTTTTGAATCAAACTTAAATTTATTAGCATTTGGAATAACAATTATTTTCCAGACATAATTGTTTCAGACCGGTTACTTTTCAGGGTAATCTTAGTTTGTTTTATTATCTTAATGATAAAACAATTATTGTGTTTATACTTAACAGCCACTCGCTGAAGCCAAGAGGAAAGTATTATATTTTAAATAGTTTAATCCTTCAGTAATAACGTGAAATTTTATCACACGAGTAATAACATCGGTCTGACAGACCGATATTGATACTAGTCCTAGTAATGGACCTACATGTATGTATAAATACAAAAATAGCAGTGTATAAAAAAATAAAGACCAACTAACTTTCTAAAAACTTTTATTAACCTATTTATGCAGCCTTAAGTAACAAATTAACGGAAACACAACAAAACGAAAACACTGAAGATATTGAAACATTAACTCAAATTAAATTATTGCAGTATGCGTTAGCAACATTGTTTTTAATTTATTTTAACCTAGGAAAGTAAAAGTAACATATTTTGACACTTTGAAAATAATTAGCACAAAATATAACATTTATTCAGTGCCAATTTCATTTCCATTATTGCAGTCTTGGCACATCATCAAACAATATTCTAAACACATAAATTTGCCACATTTCTGGCAGGAATATTTTGTTCTTCGATTATTTTTTTTTTTTTTTGATGAACAATAATAACACTTGCCAGGAAGATTATTTTTTTGTTGTGGGGCATCCTTATTAGGCAGGTTTAGAACTTCTTTTATTCTTAGCTTTATTAGTTTGGAAAGATGCTGATTTATTGATCTTCTTTGCAAATGATCATCTAGCAATGACAACGCCAATTGTTCTAAAAACTGACTGCAACGTATGTTGAATGAGCTATTATTTGCAACATATATAACGAAAGCATTTATAGCTGCAACATTCAGGACACTATAGAAAATTACCATACGCCACCTTCTCGTTGATCATGCTGTATTATAACCTGCACAAAGTTTATCTACGACGTCTACCCCACCTTTTGTAGAATTGTACATCATAATTATTTCAGGATTTCCAGTTTGTGGGTCTATAGTATCATCATGATATAATGTAGATAAAAGTAGTTCATTTTTGTTCCGTTTGGGGATATATGACATTAAGGTACAGCTTTCTTGAAATCCAAACATAGATGAAGAAACCGGCCGTTTTCCCTGAACAAATTCGCTGGGCAACTGACGTTTGTTTTTTCTCAAGGTTCCAACTACTGTTAATTTATGATTCTTGAGTAACGAGTCTACTAATTCTTTACTGGTAAACCAGTTATCAATTATCAGATTTCTCTTTGTGCCTGAAATTGGTCTGCATAATCTTTCTACGACAGCGGATGGACTATTAGAGACATTTGCTTGAAATATAAACTCGAAAACCACAACGACCTCCAAACGCTTCTGATTTTTCATCTGTGGTGACATACTCCGACAAAGAGTAGTTTTTCTGACAGAATTGAAGTTATCAAATAGTTCTCTAATAGGACATAATTTATCTAATTCTCTTCCTTCACATCGTGTCAATTTATCATCAAATCTGACGTGTCTTACCAAAAATTTAAATCTGTCAAGTGATATTGTAATACGAAATAGTTCGATTGCCGTTTCATTTTTTTCCACAGATCAGAGGCATTTAGGTGATTAATTTTTCTTACCCCTGAGAGGTACAGTAAGCCTAGTAATGGTTTCAATTCAATTTTATCGGTTAGTCGAGCAGTTCTGTTTGAAAGTGGATATTGTCAGTCGAGATAATCTTATTAGTATTTTCAACAATCATGTCCAGAAT
Source organism: Rhamnusium bicolor (assembly GCA_029963845.1). Classification (NCBI taxonomy): domain Eukaryota; kingdom Metazoa; phylum Arthropoda; class Insecta; order Coleoptera; family Cerambycidae; genus Rhamnusium; species Rhamnusium bicolor. Next base: position 218,132 of record JANEYF010004784.1, on the reverse strand, counting down.
ATCTTCATCTATAAAACATTTCCATATGTTTATAAGTGATTTCAACTTCTTGGTATCCCCTTTCACTCCTGGTAAATGAGTTATTATGTTTTTAGAACGAGTCCTCACGTTTTTATGAGGAAAATGTTTTTTCCACTTTGTTGATCCATCTTTACCAAGGAAGTAACAGTACTATCCCTTTCGGAATCTGACAACTCTTGTTCATAATCCGTATTTATGTCAAGTACTTCATCGTTATCTGGTTCTTTCTCATCCGCAGAGTCGTCGTATTCACTAACGTACGGATTTGTTTCTTCCACTAAATATAAAAGTCTGGCCTGATCTGCCTCGTAAGACATTCATGTTAAAGAAAAAATCGTTTCAGTGATACATTATATGCAAAATAACAAGAATAGTACTTACCTACTTGTGAAATTATTTTGTGGCACAAATAATAACGTTGTCATCATGTCCCTCGAAGGTACTGTGATTACCGCCCGCCCCTCCACTAAAGATGAGTTAAATAAATAAGAAAACTGATTGTGTCGGTCTGACCGAACGTTATTACTGGAGGGTTAATTTCAAACCAAGTTGAAAACATTTATTAATGGTAAAGAAATGTTTCTATTTGTTTTTAATAATTTACCGGATAAGTTATTAGTTGACTTATATTAAATATTAGTACATGGCCGTTTTAAATTATTTCTTCTTAGAAATATAGTTTTAAAACTATGAGAAAGCGATTTCCAACTTTAGAATATTTTATAAATATTTATTTATATGAATTAACGCAGGGAATTTGTTTAAGTGTGATGCACTTAAATAACGATTGCAACGTATAGTAGCTGTCAACTTCGTGGAGTCGCGCAGATTCAACGTCACTGTTTCCGTCACAATTTGGGTATAAATCTAAACGCGCCAATTATAACAGACACTACAGATAGTTCTTAAGTCAGTGCTCGACCTAACAACACGCTGCTCCAGATCTCCAGTGTGCTCCTCCGCAACTAGGTAGTGGTAAGAATTACTTTGACCATTTTACTGTTTTATTGGTATTTCCGATTGTGTCCGAACTTTCTGCTGTATTATTTCATCTGTCCGTTATCTACGAAGTGCCTGCTTTTTCTAATAGACCAGAGATATTCGGGAAATTTCGTTATTCATTAATAAAAGTGTGTTATCTGTTCAGTAACAAGCATCGGGAATATTCGGTTGTCATCTTTATTTATTAATGACGTGAAGATAGGACTTTTAAGCCTTGATCTGTGAAAAGGATTCCATCTCCGTCGTAGGTAGGGTCTCATTTCAGTTTAATTGAACCAGTACTGGTGAAATTTGTAAGCCTCGATCTCTGGAAGGAATTTCGTCAGGTGCACTCGAAGTGGCTGAGGTGAGGTTTTTAATCCTCGATTTGAGGAAGGAATCTCATTAAGTGCCCCGGGCTGTAATATAAAAACCATTCCGTCCACCACACTTGGTCAAGAAACTATAATAAAGGACATTAGGAGCTAATATAAAGATATAGTGTACTCGCGATTAGACGTCATATATACCGCCTGTTCCAGGACTTACATCCTGTACTTCTGTTAGGTCTGTACTTCGCAACCATTTATTACTGAATATACCTGCTGCACTGACCACCTGCCGTGATTCCGCTTTAAGCACTAGTGAGTATAGAGTCATTAACCGCTTACTATAAATACCAGTAGTAGTAGTTGCCGTAGCTTTACTTTATTTCGAACCACCTATTGCTTGCTTTTTTAGATGCTTTTAGTAAACATTTGATGTTGCTTGCTGATAGTAATATCGTAGCAGTAACTTTCGTAACTTTGCTATACTTGATATAACTGTTCACTGTTCTTGCAATCGCATAACCTCTTGCTTGGTGGCTTGGATGCTTATTTTTAATATAGGTTAATATCTACGTTGCATTATAACATAACTGTTGTGTCTCTATTTATTTTTAACACGCTTTTATTAGCTTCACTTGTATGTTTGTTTGTTTGTTTGTTTGTTTGTTTATTTGTTTATATTAAGTTTATATATCATTATCCTGATCAGGATCGCCAGTCCTTTCCTCACGTATCCTCTGCGTGAGAGCAAGAGGCTTAATATTGTAAGTATATTCTGTGATTCTCAGTTCGGTCGTTGGCCGAGCGGGCAAGTCTTAGTCGACGTGAAACGACGGACTTCTCGGGAGTGAGTTCAAATCCCATGGCTGAAATAAAAAAATATTTTTTTTTTCAGAAATATCTGTTGGATCGTAATATGTTATAATATCAGCATCAATAAGCAATATGAATATAGTTTAAAAAAACTACAAAACACGCTTTCATAGCACATCAAACTAAAAAGTGAAAAATAAATATAGTTTAAAAAAACTAAAAAACACGCTTTTAAAGCACATCAAACTAAAAAGTGAAAAATAATTATTAATATAAACTGAAAACAATAATGAACGAAAAATACTAGTATTATTGTGAAAAAAGCATGGGGCGCTTTGTGCCATATTTTTCGTATATCGAGCAACCCACGCTTTTTTCACAATAATGCTAGTATTTTTCGTTCATTATTGTTTTCAGTTTATATTAATAATTATTTTTCACTTTTTTAGTTTGATGTGCTTTAAAAGCGTGTTTTTTAGTTTTTTTAAACTATATTTATTTTATTCTTCTGTGAAGCAGTCTTAAATAAAATAGAGTAAGAAAAGTTGAAGTTCTGCCTTTTATTTAGAGCAAACGTATAAGTAATAAATCTTTTGTACATCGAGAATAATTTTTTCTGCGGGTAAATTGAAGTTGTCCAGTACTACGCAACCGACAACCATAGACACAGACCCCTGGACATACCGTTTCTTTACTAAATTATCCTAGTTTCTATCATACCGCTGATATAAAAAAGTGGGGTTTCTTCACTTTAAAGCAGAAACTGATGCTCTAAACAATATGTAATAAAAAGTTCAAAGTACCACTGCTGTACTAAAGGGTGCCAAAGTGACAAATAAACAATTTTTTTGTTGTTGTGTCACAATGCTTGAAAGTATCGGCTTCAAACTTTGTAGGGAAAATTATTTTCATAGTTTCATTAAATTCTAACCAGTCACATCGGATTTAGGGCGGGTTGAGGTGATAGAATCTTACATAAAAAAGTCATCTGCGACCGAACGGATTTTCGGATGCACCATTTTGAACTAAACATTTCCCATTCAGTTTCTTTCGTACATCGTACCATTCACGAGTAAAAATTAAAAAATCGTAGAAATGTCGTGGGCACGGTTAGCAGCGAATCTAGAATCATTTTTCTCTAACTCCTCAGCCACTGCACAGTAAATGTCTGTAAAAGTAAAATCGGGTTTAAGTTGTTGAAAAATCCATTAATTTAGGAAAAAATTAAAATTTATTATTATGTTATTAAAAATTACAACGAAATTTATATTAAAATTTTTAATTCATTTATTATTTTTCAGGTTTTATTACAGTGTGGTATTATTTATCTAACAAATTTAAATACATACAATAGATATTTATAATAAATGTTGTATCTGCTGCTTTGCTTTGAAAAATTTATAAAAGTAAATAAAACTTGGAGGAAAACACAACTGTTCCTTTGTAGTTTCTACTTTGTATAAAGCCACAACACTATCAGGTCTTGGATGAAATTCATAGAATTTAAACTAAATGTTCAGATATTCATGGCCTAGGCCGACTAAAATTTATTCTAAAATTTAATTCGACCCAATGGACAGCTTTATATGTTCGTTGTGCCGTTCCAGCTTGTTTAATCAAATTGGGTAGTTGTATAGGCTCAAAATTGCAGCACATAGCTTCGGTTAAATGGGTACATAAAGCTTGAATTATGTAGTTTCTTTTACATTTGTTAGTAGGTATCACAATATAGCTAAATTGAAAACAATTGGAGAAAACTTTAACAATTAGGTATAGAACCTTGTTAGTGGTTTTAATTATGTCATAACCGTGACAAAAACTTTTTATAAAATAAGAGCTGAGAATTAGCAATAAGTTAAACAGTTTTTTTTCCATTTAAATAGAATATAATAGAAGAAAGTTTATTTACGACGAAAAGTATACAAAGAAAAAAATAAGTAAATAAAATACAATATGTAAATAAAATTGACCACTTCTCAAAAGTGCAGGGGAGCACTGTACATGAAGAAGGGAACGTATTCTTAATAATTACATATACATTCTAAATAACAATAAAAAAAAATAATAATAAAATAACTTAATAATAACATAAAAACATTTAAAGATTTAAGAAAAAAAGAACATATAATATAATTCACATGTTCATATCTACTTATACATCGTGCACAAATACATATATTAATTTAGAATAGTATTATTGAAATAAGTCTAAAATTTAAAATAGCCTATTATGATATGGTTTCTGATTAACAACATTATGGATTTCTTCTCTAGGTTTTTCTTGAATGTATTGTTTAATTTCAGAGGTATTGTTTAGATTACCTCTAGTTCTATGCATTTCGTTGCCTTTTTGCATATTAGATTGCCATTGATGTAAAACGCACTGATAAAAGAACGGCAACCTAACATTCATTACATTACCATCTTTAAATACTTGATTTGAAGGGTAAGTAGGTTATTTGTTTATTATAATCTTTAGTAATCTTTTTTGTAATGAATTTAAATGTTTTAAATGGGACTCAAGAACTTCTCCCCAACCTAGAATTCCATACATTAGGTGATATTCAACAAGTGATTGATACAATATTTTGATTTGTTTAAAATCTATAATTTCTTTTAAACATTTGTATATTAGTTTTTTTTATTTCCTCACCCCTCAGGAAGTGTCACATCTTGTTTAAATGTAATATATATGTCAAATTCTTTCTCGTTATTTTCTACCATTTGAACTATCATTAAATTTATTATATTTTCCGTCTTAGATTTTCTACAAAAAGTTTTTTGAAAAATTGCATGACCTTCGTAGAAAACAAGGATCTTCCTCGCTCTAATAATACCTTATGTTTTGTTGTTAACGTTGCTGTTGTGAGCGAGTGTAGATCCGACTCGTCTTTCAATACGAAAACTTTGGCAACGGTAGTCTCAATCAGTAATTTGATGGTAACCCAAACGAAACTCGACGACCTCGTCCCATCTTCTAGAGGCTTGTATATCATCCTATACACAGAAACTATGCAATATTTAGCAAGGGTTGTGTAGGTAATATATCATCCTTAGGAGGGGATTAAAGGCAGTCGGTCCCTTGTTATTATACAATGTGGAAATAACGCATAAATTCAGTAATTCCGTTGATATTAATTTTTTTGGAAAAAATCTCGAAGGGGTATAGCGATTTTATCTTCAGCAAATATTTTCATTCTATTTTCAGTTTCTTATATCATTTATTTTTTAAGTTATGACATCATCAACTTTTTTTTTTAAATGACAACCTATATTTTTTATTACTGATTTTGGTAGTAGTTTTTATTCCGGTTCCGATGGTATAAAATTTTCAATATATTATTATTTGAAAAAAAATCGAGAAAAACAGTCTTAAAATTCAAATAACAAAAATTCATTAAATTGGGAAAATTTATCTAGTTGCCAGCATATCACAGTTCGATTTTTCAACTATTTGCGTAATTTCAAAATAAAAACGAATGTGCCGTCGATAACTTTCCGTCAAATAAATTAATTGCCAATGTCAATATTTCTGTTCACATTTTTAGATATTTTTGAACTCTGGGATACAGTTTTCGAAAAAATATTGTTTGATATTCGATTGCGAAATTCCTTTGCATTCTCGAATGATTTTTTTTTAATTCTCGAATGCAAAAATGGCATTTCGCAATCTAGCATCAAAAATACCTATTCTTGTACTGTTTTATGATGGTTGCTTAGTAACGGACTAAAATACTAGAATAGCTTACTTTGGGATCTGGAACTCCGCTGAGAAAGTAGACAATCTTGAGCGATTTCAGAAAAAAAATTCTTGATATAATTTGAATTTTGTGCACTTATTCATAATTTTGCAAAAGTCAATTTGTCTCTCCGGATCGTCTTTGGTAGGTTTGTGTAAAATTTTCAACTTATAAAGTACAATTTGTGATTCTTTAAAACCTATTTGACACTTATCGAGGACACGTCACAAGTTAATGCCACATGAGAAGCGGATTATTGCGGGTTATCAACCATTTTACCGACCATTTCAATTTGTTTTTTTCCTTAAAAAGCAGTATTTTTTAACTTTGGACACTTTTAGTTTTAGGTTTAGTGTCATATTTTTGTGTTTCTTTTTCAATACATATCTTTTTATAGTTTTATTGGTAGTTGTCTCCTACTTTCCGTATCTTCCTCAATTTTCCTTAGTGATAAACCGTTATTGACAAGCATTGTAATGGAATAACGTTGAGATATAAAACATCATTAATTTGGAAAGAGAACTTTCGAAGAGAGCGTAGGAATGTCCAGTAAAAAGTGTCTAGCCAAGAATCCAATGTGGATGGAGGTTTCTGTAACTCTTTAATTGCTGCCGAGAGAGGAAATAAATCAATTACGTGCAAGGACTGATAACCCAATTACGGAAATAGTAGTGGGCCACATGCGGGAACACGTAATTTGCACTGCTGGTTTGACTAGATTTGTAAAAGTTGTGGCATAAAAATAATTGCAACAGTGCTCCTAAAAAAGAATAAAACATATGGGAAACATTTTTGTTACTGATCTCACCCTCGCAAAAAAAGAATAAATTCTCTCACTCTAGATAATGCTTGTTCATATAACCCTATGAAAAAAATCACAGTGATTTAAGTCTAGAGGTCTAGCTGGCAATCTATCTGTAATAATGTGGTGACGCTCACCCCATGAAAATACCATATTTGTCGTCACGCTTCATTCCATCAAGTCAGGTAGAAGGTTACTAAAAAAGATATTCCTGATCATTAAGTCTATTAGGCAATAAATAAGGATTCTATTTAGTTATCTTCGACGTTTCCTGCCAAAACATTTATTGATAATAACTTTTGATCTTTGCCCTCGATTATTTCATGGGGATGTTCTCATTCCAAATGTGTGTATTATGCACATTAATACCCCCATTAGTGTAAAGCCAACTTCGTCGTAAATATTACAACATTTAAAAATTGGATTGATCGACATATTTACGCAACAGCCATACGCGTAATTCTTACCGACGAACGTCATCATGTGATTGTAAACTTTGCACTTTTTGTACATGATAAGGATGCAGTCCTTGTTCCTTTAAACTGTTACAAATAATAAACTGCGAATCTTCATGTTGATGAGCTAATCTTCGAGTACTTTTCGCAGAAAGTTCCTATACAGCATCTAAAATTTGAAGTACTGAAGATCTGTATTTAATATATTCCACGAGTAGGTTCGCCCTCGATCCTGGGCTGCAGGTTTGAAATTGCCACGACTTCCTAAGTGCTGCACTAGAGACGTAAAAGGTCTGGAGTCGGGAATATGGCGTTCAGTGAAGATTTTCCTAGCTGATTCTCCATACGTTAATACAACGTCAGTCCATTCCCTGTTTGTTAAAAACATAGCATTGTCTATTGAATAATTAAGTAACTAAAGAACTAATATTGAAGAAAATGAAAATGACATACCACCAAAGAATATTTTAAACGTAAATATTCTTTGATACCACAATATTTAGCGAAATCTGAAGCAATAAAATATACGAGACCTGAACGCAAACTAAAAGTCTGCGTCGAAACTACATCGGTTTAAAAGTAAGGGTACATTTACAACCAATTTGGTACGGGCACATTCTGCTGATGGATTGTAAATTGAGTTTTAAGCATATCTGGTTGAATGTATTTACACTAAAATTTTAAGTCGGCACGACCTTGAATTTCATTTCAGGTTTGAATTAGATACTTGCAAATCGCAAATATTCAACTCAATTGCGGTACGAATTTTTAAACTGCGCATGCGTAGTACGACACAAATTTATTGTTTATATTTAAAGTCGGTTTGTGATTTGAAATTGGAAGATTAGATCTTTTAGTATTAGAAAATGTGATATTGTTAGAAGTTATGTTAAATAATTGTAATAATTTAATCAAACTGAATTTACACACACGTAATATTAAAAAATCTCAACAGATGAAAGCTTCTAACTCATTATAAATGACCTAAATTTTATCTTGGCACAATTCACAATCCGTTAGTAAATTGTGCCTGTAGCGAATTGGTTGTAAATGTACTTTAATTAGAAATCTGCTGAGGAATGTCGTGGATACTTTAGGACAGGTCAAAATTCGATAATTTTTTTCTTGAATGGTTTTGACATTTTATGAACAAATATTTTTAAGAATTTTAGGAGTTATAAAGCTCAACCGATTCAAATATTAACGTGTAATTCTATTTCACCTGAACTTTTTTTTATTGTGATGTCACTCTGTTGAACATGCTAATAATTCGATTAGTGTATACGAGCATAGAGTAAGCGATAACACAAAACTTTATGTGGCATGAAAATTACCAAGGATTGTTTCTGCTGAAATTTTATATTACTATACTATTGGGGATTTACAATTTGTACTTTACGAACTATTTAATAATCAATATTTTGTTATTTTAGTAACCTAATTTTTATGGTTAGGCTTATTTAAAAAAATAGCAAATATACTCATTTTTCGTTTATTGGTTTTTGAATTTATCACTACAATATCAATTCCGAAAATTTTAATCTATTAACCCTTGGACAAAATTTTGCTTTTTTTTCTCTTCCTGTGAGTGCAATATCTATGAATAAGCCAAATCTCAACCTCCTACCTCTAGAAAGTTCTTATTGAATTTTCCAGCACTACTGGAATTGGACAGAATTTTATTTTTTTTTCTCTATCGATTTATAAAGGTGATAGATAACTTAATAAACTTTGTGGTAAAATATTTTTGTTTGCATTCTGATCAGAATTTATTTACAGGGTATCTAACGAACTAGTCTCTGGAAATACCGATACTTCAAAGATGGCCTCCGGAAGTGGGTTTTTAGAATAATAATAATTATGAACCCGTTTCCAGCAATTTTTTTCACACATCTATAATATGTTGAAAATCCGTTGAGAGAAAAAATATTTAATGAAATAGTACCCTATTTGTTCAGAAATTAGCGTCTAATGCTCAGTCACATTCTCCAGTCCTAACTAACAATAGATTTTCGCGTAAAGTTGGCAATATATTTTTTTAATTAAGTAATGTCATTAACGGTACAACATAAAGGAGGACTGATACTGGCATCATTTTGTAATTAAAAAGGGATTTATTTTCGAACTTAACGTGTAAATCTACCTTCAGGTAGGACTACAGGCAGTGACTTTTGTGTTGTTAATTTGGCAATACTTTTTTAGGTTAAGTAATGACATTAGCGGCAAAATATATATAAAAAACAACGGGACTGACACTGACAGTAGTTTGTAATTAAAAGGGATTTTCCTTTCCTACTTAATACAATGTGAAAATCTACTTCCAGTTACAACTATAGAATATGAATGGATTTTACACAAATTAACAAATCAAGTAAAAATAATTGTACGTATTTAATGATAGAAACTGCTCAAAATCAATCCATTCCGCATATTATTTTATTCTTGTATACCAGTCGCTTCCTGCAGCCCCAGAGATAAAAATCTAAACATGATAAATCCGGTGACTTAGGAGGCCATACCACAGGACCATTTCGCCCAGTCCACCTTTCTTGGTAGTTCTCGTTGAGCCAGGTTTTCTTCCAAAGTGAACTGATGTTCCATCCATTTGAAATATTATATTTTTCTGCAACATCATCAAGTAAATCGTTCAAATGATTCTGTAGAAAATCTAAATAGCTGTTGGCGTTTAGACGATCGGGTATTGTCCAATTAATTAATTATTATACCGGCCCATAAATGTACAGAGAACCTGTGTTGAAAATCGTGTTTTTGAATTACGTGGGGGTTTTCGTCACTTCAAAAAGAATATTATTACGGAAGTTTTTATTTTTGTTATTAATAAATTTTCTTTCTTTAGTCCAAAGCACATTATTTAATATGCCTCTAAATATTTTATTCTTTTTTATACATTGTACTGATTCTGGGTTGGTTCCTTGTGAAACATTATTAAATATTTTAAATAAACAAAGAAAATTTTTTTAAATTTCAAAATTATATTTTCACTCTAATTTAAGCCTCATTTCTTAAAATCTAATTGTAAAACGTAATGCCATGGCCCAAAATACGTTTCTTGTAAACCTTGCAATCGTTGATGATGATAGGGATGGACCAATTGTCGCTTTAATATGCACCATACTTGACTTTTAGGAATATATCGTGAAATTTAGTGAATACTAACCTGAGCATTATTTTCAACATCAAGAGTTACCTCTCCTTCATCTTCAACGTTTGCATTATTAGGTCTCCGATAGTATTTATGCTGTTGAAATCACATTTTCCAACAAATGTCGGTGTAGTCTTTCAAAAACACTAGGATGAGAAATTTTTCCGTTTGAATGGCACGCCGATATTTAGCTATTGTATGTCTCGACTGTTGTTACAAAAACCATAAATGAAATGAATATCGCCTACCCCTGTTCTCCAATGTGAATCTTAGCATATGGAAGAATTTCTATTACTAACGCTAAATACTGTAACTTTGACAGTTGTAAACTAATAAGACTGGTATCGTTGACATCATGCAAATATTGTTTTTGTGTAAAAAGTATGCACGGCGTACTTGAACATTTAACTTGAATGGTTCCGAGCGGTGATACAAAACAAATACACAATTCGACAGGCCATTTTTGAAGGGATATGGTATGCCTAGGAAGAACTTCCGATTACTAGTTGATAATAGACATTTTTTTGCTCAAAATTGAGTTTCCTATCCATGGATGTCGTATGGACGGTTACTTTTGGGACACCCTGTACATAATGTTTCTTCTTTTCTTAACCACTTCCCAAGTCAGCTAAGTAAACCACTGAAAATCTAAGACGATGTATTTGGTAAAAGGAAAAGGGGACCTAACTTTTTTATGGAGTTCAAACTGCATCTAGGGCATCAACAGGTCCGTTACTATTTTACTGGGAAAAAATTTCAAATAGAAGAGTAACTGTTTCCTGCGGTGGAATCGATTTATTGATTTTCGATACCAAATAAGTAGATATAGTGCACTTCCCAGTCGGATACGTAATCATAAGAACGGAGTTGGATCTGTTATAACGTTTTAATATTTGACCAGCCACGAGAAAGTGCAACTGTGATGTTATCTAATAATTGTTTCCTTGTCAAATCAAATTTAAAATTTAGGATTTATATTTTCTCAATTACAATTTTTTTTTCACAGCAACATAAAATTGTACTATACGATTTCTTTAGGTGCAGTGGTGCAAATGGGAGAAACCCAACTTCGCGAAAATGTGGCTGGCTATGTGCACTCTCTAAGGTTCGGGCGTTAAACAAATGTACAAAATCAGTTAGTAGAGCAAACCAAGAGAGAATCTCATTAGGAAAATTTAATGATATCTTAAACCAGAAATAACCGAAACAGGGATTAATAATTTTAATTCATTTAAGATTTTCATCGAGATATTTCCAGAATTAAATTAAAATTTCAGATCTGTTTTATGCTTCGAGTGTTCAAAAATTACTACGGAGATGATTAATGTTTTCGTTATGATTAAATTTGAATACAAAATGAAGTTACAGACATATTTTCTCTTATAGGGTCTCATAATAAAAGCATTAAATTTGACAACAGCGTAAGTATTCATAAAACATACGCTGTTACTCAGCTAGGTGCCTGTAAAATAATATGCATACAACAAAACTTCTCATATTACATTTTAAAAGTCAAAGAAACTTTACATATGTATAAACAAATAAACTAATTATAATAGTAAAGTGTTGGTGAGGTGACGGACAGTGACGCATCTTCGTACCGCAATGACCCGGTTATACATCCGGGTCGTATATACAGTAACAGCATGCACACTGGGAACTTCGTTTGACTTCGGTAAGCCAGTAAAGACACCTGTGCTACCTGGACATTCCCGGAAACAGTACGCGATCCAGATTAGTTCAGAGATAATTATAGAATTATTAGACTGAAATTATGCAATAAATTAGATATTGGTGGTCAACAATTTATTCATTTGATTGGTTTATATGTCAAAAAAAATTTATCAACAATGTTTACTAAATGATCACAAAGTGAAAAGTTATAATGTGGGTAATCTCGAATGGGGTGAGAGATTTGGTATATTGTTGTAAATTTAATACTGCTCTTATTTATTTATTACACTCCGATCAACTGGAAAGGAGACAACAACATGTAAATCATGCTGGTGTACGATTAAGATATATGTTAACGCACTGGGTTCACGAACGTTCCAAGGAAACAGTTGCCTTGATATCTGAAGATCAGATGGTGGGTAGGTGGTGTATTCTCATTTGAAGGCCTTCCTGCTTCATCGGTGACCTAAAACGGATAAATGATATTGTACAATCTATTGGAATGTATATCTTCGGCATCTCTTATTTTGGAATGTTTATGGGATCTTAACCTGCCTCCGTTTGGCAAGATAATTGTTGTGATCCTCCACACATATCTAGAGAATTTTCTTTCGATTTTGAATTAGCTTTATAAAGGCTGTTTATTTTAAGTTCGTGAAGATATTTTTCATATGCCTCACAAGCCATTTTGCTTCCACAGCTCACCTCATCGCCCCGTTTTCCAAGATTTGTATGCTCTCTATTATATGTAAGATTTTGCAATATAAACCTCAGCTACACCTCTTGCTGTAAATATTAGATATTGGTATCTATTACTAGGATAGGACTATTATAGCAGGGGTAAATGTAGTGATAGATAGGATAAATTATAGTTCTTGGAGCACTCCATTCACTGTGGGTATGCAATTTACTTTTGATCGTGGTTTCCTCCATCGAAGGTAGGACCTAATTAACTTGACGATCACGACAGAATAATCTGTATTAATTACGTTTCCTAGCTGTCCAGTGTACTGGACCTAGTTGAAAGCTTGATGACTTCCTTAATATTGCACTGTTGATCTAGTTTTAGTTGATTTTGTCTTGTATTTTGAATGGAATTATTCTTTCTATGAGCCAAATGTCGTCGGTTGTCATCGCCAGGTTTGCCCGAAGTATGTTGAGGATCAATCTTAAACTTTTATTCTAGCACATTCTACTCTAGCACATTCAGATAAGAATGACAGCATAAAATATAAAAACTATGGATATTTATTACTTTTATCATGTTAGGTTTCAAATGATGGTTATGTAATACCCAATAGTTATTTTTTTTCTAGAAATGCGGAAATACGAAGCAAATAATATGGCAAATTTTTTAAAAAGAGGCAACAAAGGCACGTCCAGGATGTAAAACAAATAAAGGATTCTCTCAGAAGCAAGTCGTTTCCGAAAGATTTAGTATTCCGAACTTTCGGGGAAGAATAAGGTGAGGTCGCAAGTCACAAGTCGCTATCCGCCACAGAGACATCTATGATGTCGGTCGGATAGTAGCATTTGGACCATATGAGAAGTTTCACATATCTCTCACCACTACTCAATTTACCTTAGTCAGTATATGACTAGCAGGTTGGCCACTATCATTTGTCTGTTCCATAACCTATGGCATACTTAGGAGAACTAATAAGTTCGAAACCGGTCTATGTCTGGTTATGAATTTACAAATGATATTGGCTACCAATCTATCATGATTTGAAGGTGTAATCCAATGCAGGTCTGGGTATTTGCCCGCTGAGTAGTTGTTTCGTTCAAATCATATTTAATAAGGCATTTTACTATTGAAGAAACAATCGTAATGGAGTAACATAAACGTATGCGACATAGAGATAATATCATTGAGCTAAATTAGCATTGTTTTTTTAAATTACAATTTTTATTATTTTATTAGTAATTTATTGTAGACGTTAATGGCTGATTGTTCATTTAATCATAAGGGTAATAGTAAAATAAAAAAAAATAATGAAACAGCAATAATCAGAAATAAAAGTTTTATTAATTTTTCCAAATAATTAACTTATTTTTTCGACAAGTTCTATTAATAAATTAGTTTTGTAAATAGTTTTGTATATAAACATTTGCCTTAAATCAGTTCATACTAAAAAAAGCGAAATTATTTTTGTAAAGGTATGTGCAGTTACCTATCGTTTATTGTATACCCATCCTGTATTGCAATATTTAAATACAAATAACTCCAAAGCGATAGCTTTTATCGACATTTAGTAGGAGGACCTTTTTTCATGCAGTTTTAACACTGGAGTTTCTTTCCGCTATAAATGTGTAAAAAAATTAAGACAAAAAGTTATGGCGAAAATTCACCCCCACCCTTTTATAATTACCCCAACAAATCATTATATTTAGATAAAAAAATAACAAAATATGTAACATTACAATGTTAATAAATGGTCCAAATTTTATTTTTGCAACTTAAAACGTTTCAAATTTATTGGCAAATAACTATGTTGTACTTCAGTTCATAAGGGATTGTAGCTCCCTTATGAACTGACTTAAGGCAAATGTATATACACAAAACTCAACTTATTTTTTATAATTTTGTCACCCCCTTGAAAGAGAGCATTCACTTATAGGATACCCTGTATAAGCTTTAACTTTATTGGACCCTTTCAATGTTTTATGATTGCATAATATAATAGTTTTTCATTTACCTTTAGGTATCATGACGAAATAAATAAAATTTTTCATTACTACAATAGTTTTTTTTTGTACACCCTTTACATGAGTAAACCATTCCCCCTTTTTCTTATCGTCCCCCATTAGAAAATAAAATAAAATGCATACTATTGTCACAGTAAAACAATTACGCGTAATGAACTTACAACATGAGTTATTTTTTAATTCGCTGATAACATACACTCCGCTCAGACGGTCACTACTACACTGATGCTTTTCAAAGTAGATTTCAGAGTAGGGGCTCTTGAAGATCTCCGGCGGTTAGGCCTGGGAGAGATAAGCTACTGGAGGTGTAGTGCATGTTTTCGTTACTTCAGTAGCATTATGTACTATTTAGGTTGGGCAGTTTGAAGTTTTTCTTATAAACAACTATACAAAGATTATTTTAATATTAATGTTTATTATTATCAATAAGCACTTCTTATTCTGAATTTCTTTAAAATATATGTTTGATTGCGCGGTTAAAGGTTTCACCTATTCCTAAATCTTAAATTGTGTAATGTTGAAAAAACTGGATTGCCTAACCTAACTTATATTATACAGGGTGTTATTGAATTTATATTACAAATCTCGGTTGTTAATTTCTAACAAAATTTTTGGATATACAGAGTGTATCCGTGCTGTCATTTTTTTAGTTTTTCTCATATAAAGGGACTCGTGGTACACAGAGCAACAGTGGACTTCTGATATCGAAATATTACAGAATATATACATATGTGTTACATTACGGTAATAATGAACAAAAAAATACAAAAATAGCGGACATTTTGTACGTTACCCATGAATGGGATATAAAATGGTAAGTGATAGTAAAAGTAGTAATATGTTATTGGTGTTATAAATTTGCTAATATTCTAGATCAGTTTTATAAATAGGTAATTTATTTTATTTATTTGTTTATTCATTTATTTAAAATACTCAACAGGTTAACAACTCAATAACAGAGCAGGCACATGATTAATTAAAAACAATACAAAAAATAAAAACGGGAAATAAATTGAAAAACGAAATATTTGATAAAAAATTTTTTAATGCTGCAACTGAAAACATCAGAACACTTATGAATTTCATTAAAATTATTGCACATATTGTATAAAGGAGAGTACTGTTTTATGTTGGTTCTAACAGTTGCCAGCTAAAAATATTAATTTGTCTTGATGCAAGTCTGGGAATATAGAAATTAATTTCTTAAAATTGTTTTACAATCGATATTATCATGTAAGAGCTTATGTAGAAATATTAAATATGTTTTGGATTATAAAGATTGCAAGGAGAGTATATTGAGAATTTCATCTTTCTGACCTATTATATTAGTTAAATATTAAGGAAATTACTCTACACTTTCTCTAAAGTCTCAGTATACACTAGACAGTTAGGATAACATATTATGGACGCATACTCCAGTTAGATCTGAAAATAGTTGTGTATAACAATTTTATTGTATCGATATTCTTAAAACGTATAGAGCTTTTAAATATGAAGCCAAGAGAATTATAAGTTTTAGTATGAATAATGTGTATGGAGCAGTCACTTTCATTTGATATTTCTGAGTAAATTTTCAAATCGTCTTCATATAGAAGACAACAGATCCTGCATCATTAATAAATAAATTAAATATTAGTGGTCCTAGATTGGACCACTGGGAGACATCTAAAGTCGCTCGAACTTCGACGGACTTAAAACCACAGTATACAATATATTGAACCCTATTCAATAAATAGAATGAAAATAAATTAAGCAGGTTAGGTGAAAACCGAAAGCATGGTTTTAGAGAAGTCTGTGAAAATTATGTCCGTTTGTGTTTCTCTGTTGATGGCATCAAAAATAAATTCCATTATACAAAATAAATTGATAACTGTTGACCTATCTTTAAAAAACCAATGTTCAAGTTCAGGTTATCATGAAGGATTCGTTCACTCTTCTTAAAAAGCGGTGTAATTTTCGTGCTTCTACTGGGATGGAAATGTACTAGTTTTGAAAAGGATATAAAGTGGTGTAGAGAATATTATAGCACAATTTTTTAAGCACATTTAAAGTAGGGGATTTCACTCTGTACCCAACAGTTCAAATAAAAATAATAAATTTCTTCTTTTATGCATCTCTTAATCATCAAGTTTTTATTAAAAAACACTCACACACACACAAACATACAATAATGGATTCTTAGATTAAAAATCTCGACAGGTGTATTATTTATTCAGGTGAACATAAGACATCAAACAGAAAAGATAGGTCTTAGTATGTATATTATATAATATAATACATTTGCATACTGCATCTGAACTAAACCCAGTATACATGCATCTTAATTATTTACGAAGTTATGAATAACAAGAGATGATGAATATTTAATCAACATATCAGTATGCATTTGTAGTGCTAGCTACTAGAAAACTTATATCATAATAGGATATAAACAATTTGACACATAAAGGACATTAGTTTGAGAATATAAATAAGATTTTGTATTGAGTATTGTATTATACATGAATTTAAGATTTTCACTTTAACCAGTTCTATAAGAATTTGTTTAATACTTGTTAAAGGATGCTGTAAACAATATAATAGTTCTAATCGTTCGTAAATTAATGAAAATTTAACAAAAAATAAGCGTCTATATATATTGACGTATGACTGTTCATAAGCCACAAGCCCTTGCATCCTAAGCATAGACTTTATTCAGAGGCGTTCTCTGGGGTTTTTGGGGGTTTCTAAATTTAATAAATAAAGAACAACGTAGAGTTTTACAATAAAACCTGATGACGGAAAGCTACCAAGCCAAAATCTACGAATGATAAAAGCTGTCGAAGAAGTGCTTCTGGTTTTCTTGGGTGAATGTTGTAGAAATATTTTATGTGGTGGACGCTGTCTTCGTATCTTGAGTACCAAAAAATATCCCAGCCTCGTGCGTGGAGAAATTTCTTAGTGCCTATCTTAAGACTTCTAGGGCCCGTGAAGATGTAATTATCTATGAAACTGCCAACGAAAGACTGCTTATAGGGCTTTAGATCAGTTGGTGGTTCACAACCGGTTTTAGATTTATTAATTATCGTTCCCGAAGGGACATCAAGTCTGTTTTAATATAAAAGTTAAAAATTTAAAGTTTGAAAATAATTTTACTATTACAACGTGCTCGCGTGGGTACTGGGTGGAGAATTGTCTCGACTTGTCTGAAATTTTATATTTATAAGAGTTGTGTCGACATCCACTACGATGTTAGCATGATGTAATGTTTTGTTGATTTGTCCTTGCAAAAATCCTTTTCGTGCTACTAGCATCGTTTAAAATTTATTCGATACGAATGCTGAAATTTGGCTTTTACTATTTTAAAATTTTGTATGGCTTCTCGGTGTGCAATCAAATCGTTCAGATCTGTTTGTAATTGATGTTTATGAATTTTTCTAGAAGTTCTGGTCCATTTTACTTCTTCGAATGTGTGGCGACGCCTGCCGTTGTATTTATACTGCGGGGCGGTTTTTTTTAATGAAAATAAATTTTACTGTTTTGGCGGACAATTGAGATAAAAAATTGAGGTTTGAAGTTTTGAATATGGTTTTTTATTCTTTATCTAATTCACTGAAAAAAAGTAGTGACTTTTTGTACTTTGAGCTCTTTTAGTTTCTGTCTCGGGCATTTTTTAAATGTTTCTTATGGCTGAGGGCCTTTTATGTGATTTGGGTGATTTTGTGATAATATTATTTTGTCGAATTTTATAAGTTTTTTGTAGAATTTTGGTTCTACAACAATATGTCAAGGGAGCAGATCAAGCAAATCTTCCATTGCTGCTGTTGAACAGATCCTCATTGTTCCTGTGATTCCAGGACATACTAACTGTTGCACTTTTAGCAACATATTTTGTGCTGTTTTATCTTTTGCTTTTTGCCGCCATACTAGTGACAGTGGATCTGACAACTGTTAAGTATGACCAATAGATCATTTTCAGTTTTGAATCCCAAGTTTTTCCGAAGAACCTGAGGGTCTCTGACATCTTTCAGTAACTATTGTGAAGTGTTTGTTCCAGGTGATTATTGGTCTAGGATTACACCTAGATATTTTGCCTCATCAGATAAATCAATTTGTACACCATTCATTTTTGAGGTTATTTAGGAAAGCTTCCTTTTGTCAATGGTATGACTGTTTTGCTTGGATTAATGTATAAACCTTCACCCGAGCACCAGATTTTGATAATGTTGAGTACAATTTGCATTAGACTTTATACCATAACTAGATCATTAGCGTATCCTTGGATGTAGCATCCAGAGTCGCTTAATTTTGTGAGAAGTTCAGCAATAGCTATAGACCATAGCGAGGGCAGTAGGACCCCTCCTTGTAGGCATCCCTTGATGGTTGTTACTGTTACTGAATCCTTTCCCATTATCACCATTATTCGTCAGCTATTCACCATGGATATTATCCATCTTACTGTTGAAAATTTAAGGCTTTTTCTTTCTGCAGTTCTTTTTATTGATTCATAGGATGTGTTATCAAAAGGCGGTTTCTGTAGATTTTCCTGCTCGATAGACAAACTGATTTCTGTGAAGCGCTGTGTTTAGTAGGATTTAGCATCATAGATATTGATCGAAGATTTTCTCCTTTATTTTTAAGAGAAACAAGGTTAGACTTATAAGGCGATACGATTTAGGCTGGCAGCTTAGTCACCTTCCTGCATTTGATATAAACGCTACTTTTATCTTTCGCCATGCTTGGGGAATATAACACAAGTTGTAGCTGGTTCTAAAGATTCAAATTAGGATGAGCGTTATGCATCATCTCCTCGACTCCTTGCTGTGATAGAGCTGGAAAGATGTGCCTTAAAAGATATTGAACATTTGAGCCACACTAATATTCAAAATTATGAAAAGATAAAAGATGTACAGGCTCTTAATGGGTTGTAAGCCTCAAGGGGCGATGTTTATTATGGGCTCATTCTGTGTTGTTTCTGTGGTATAAATAGTGCCTTTTATAATGTTTTTAAGGTTAAAGATGAAGGTAAACTACACCTGAAATTTCTATATTACAAGTAAAAATAAGAGTTCATTTAGAGGAAGACCGTAAAAATTTTATTTATTTTTTTCCAGGAGTTTATTACAAATGATTTTTCATTTTGGGGGTTATACAAGGAATAAAGACAATGATAATATTATTGTTTGATTGAGTGAATGTAACATGAATTAATTTAATACCAATATTGCAAATGAGAACTATTAGGTACTAAAAATTATGGAATTTAATGTTTGACTTCCCTTTTCAAATCAAATTACTCTAATTAACACATTTACCAAACGCCATTTTTTTCATCAAAAATCATCTAAAGTAGCCTATTGTAATAATCGAGTGGCCAAATTTTGATTATAAATAGGTACCAATTTAAATATCTTGTGGTATTTTATTATTTCTGACTTGATACGGCCCTGTTTCTCACCAAGAGCAATTTCACAATTCATTTCATTACTTTAACCGAAACAATGCAATCTGTCAAGAAACCAATTATATGATTATTTGTCTCTTACTGTCACTTACAACACCATCCCTTGCTGCAATTGCATATCCACAACCCTACTGCTTATAATTTCTCATTAAGTCAAACAAATGAGAGCCATTTCAGCTCTTATGAATAACAATTAAGGAAAATTTAATTTAAAGTCTACTCCATCCAAGTCTGTAATTTTTTTCTTTTCAGATTGTTAGGCTATGAATTTTTGAGATATGACATTGACGCGCCATTTTTTATGTTGCCAAAGTATTATTTCATAAAAAGAAATAGAACTTGGCCTGGCTATTTCTTTCAGATATGTCCAATCAGTCATGAAAAAATGAAATGGAAAACGTTGAGAGAAAGATACATTTTGGTTGATATAGTATGTACTTTACAACATAATAGTAATAATTTTAACAGATAGTGACAATAATTGATTTATTAAGAATGTAGCAGTAAATTTATCCTTGTGTCTTATGATACAAACAATTTTATTAAAAACTGATACTGATGATGGCTGCAACATAATATAGTAAAATTAAGTATAAATTATTGCTCTTATGTGGCAAAAATTAATGTAACGTTCAATGTAGAATGTTACCTTTGGAACAATTAATTATAATAATATGCTAAAGTTGTCACCACGGAAAAACCACCATAGACAATTCAGTTTGATATATATATTTTTTAAATAATCACTAAAATTATTAAAAGTTGTATAGAAAGGCAGTTTGAATAATCTATATTTTGAAAATTTCGTTTAATTTAAATAAATGTTCAAGTTTGTGGTAATCAATAACATAAATAATTTCTCTGTAAAACCTATCATCAAGCTCTGTAACTTTTTGACATGTGTACCAACTGCAAATTTCATCATAGAATTACAATGGTTCTTAATACATTTAGCAATTTTACTTCAAGCAGTACCCATTTTAAAGACTTTTTAAGCCAAGGCATATGTAATATTCTGTACGTTGTTAAAAAAAAAAATAATTATTAAATTATCTGATACAATCCACTATAATGCATTTCTTGAAAACTGTGCATTTTTTTCAAACTTTACGACACGACGAGCAGTTCTTTCTATATTTTTTTATTTATAATAACAAACTATATACACTTTTTGGGGATATCCAACTCCTTCATCGAAACGTATATTTTTAGCAAATAATATGTGAAATTATACTAAATTTTAAATTAAATGTAAGAAAATTTTCTCCACATTTTTTTAGAAAATTTCAATTTTTGTCGCTTCTTTAAGAAAGTTTTCAAAGAGAAAAATAAAACTAATGCTGTTTTCTGCGATATCCTTCATGAATATTTTAAACAGATATACAGGGTGTTTGGAAAAAGGAGGCCAATACGGTAACCATGGATTCCTTGAGCAAAAATAATAGGACTTTCATAATGCCATTTTTCATTTAAGACTCACATGTTTGATATTTCAAGTTTGAAGTTTAAAAAATAATTTTTTTAAAAAACTCAAATGTTTCGTAAGATATTTATTTAAAATTTAAAATTTTTACAGTGCTTCAACTTAAATAGTCGCATTTTTTGAAGAAAAAACAAACAAAAATTAATTGTCAAATATTCAAAATATAGGGGTTCCAGTACCCACTGACCCACCAGTTTTTTAATACCTGCGCCAATGACTTTTTAAGTTAACCATCCATTTTGAATTATTTTATGTCTCTTAACAAATTTCGAGAAAATGCTTCGTTTTAGATTTAAGTTGAAAAATATTGATGCATACGCGGCTTCCGGTAATCTCATAATTTTCAAATACTAAAACTAAACAATTTATTCAAATTTTGCAATAGGTATAAAAATATTAATAATAAAAGACAGGTCAAAAATAACTATTTCTAAAGTCAAGGGCGCCCAAACAAAAAATTGGTAGGCGCAATGGATTCAACAATCTACAATTATTTATAAATTAGCATTATAACAAGATAACAAATTTAACACACCTTATTTTCTTAAAATTATTCATAATTCGTTAGTAACAAAAAAAAACAGTAGAAATAAAAAAAATAGCCAGTCTCAAGAAATTGTTCGATATGATCTCCATGTCTTTGTAAACACATATGAGATCTCTTTATGAAAGAAAATCTTAGACTTTGAAAAATATTTGGCTTCAACCTGAACTGCCCTCCAGCTGAAAGGATTCTTTCTCTTAAATAATCCTCGCTCAAAATCGGAACCATACACACAAAATCTTTAATAAATCCCCAGAATGAATAGTCCAAGGTAGTAATCTCAGGGGAACGGGGTGGCCTCTTAACAGAAGCATCTCAATCCTGACAAATCCAGCGATCAAGAAAGATTTCATTCAAACAGTTTCTAATATTTCTAGTAAATTGAGGAGGAGTGCCGTCTAGTTTAAACCAAATATTTTGTGTCACATGTAAAGGCAATTCATTTAATAAATCGGGCAGTGTGTTTTGAAGAAATGGCAAAAATGAATGACCAATCAAGTTTCCTAGTAACAATACAAATCCAATAGAACATTATCTACGACACCTGCCCACATATTGACTTGATGATGCGTCTCTACTATGGCTTTAGGATTTTCTTCAGCACATATGTGCGTGTTATGAATATTTATCATCCCGTTTCTCGTACAATCAGTAAACAAAATGTTTCTGATAAAACGTAGATCTCGGTTATTCATTTCACATAACCATCTACATAATAATAGTCTTGCTTCGAAGTCTTGAGTCAAAACAACCTGTACTTTTTGGAGATGAAATGAGTTCAGCTGCTGACTCCATAAAATAGTGTGTACCTGAGTTTTACCTATGTTTTCGACCTGCTTAGCCAACAACCTGGTACTAATTTTCGGTGTTTCCTCAGTGTTCAGTGTTTCCTGTTCAGGTTGAATCGTACGAAGTCGTCCGCAATTACCCCTCCGTCTTTCCCTTAAATTTCCAGCTTCTCTTATATGGTTAACCATATTTGAAAATATTTTCTTTTTGGATGAAATCGATTGGGAAATTTTTCAGCAGCTAAACTAGTATTGGAATCACATTTTCCTAATCGAGAAATAGAAATAAATGTTTACAGTTTACAGTAATATTTCAATCTAACTCATGATATAAATCATATCCGTCATTTTGGAAACGGATACAATTTCTTGTCTACGAGGCATGTTGGTTTTTATACTTACAAGAACACTTCTAGCTTTTAAAAAATTTTTAACATGTAAAAAATAAGGATTTACTTTGACAGTAAACAAACAATTCTATCGTATCCAGGGTATTGCCATTTATTTACGAATGCGGCTGCCTTGATTTAGAAATATTTGAAAATTATGAGATTGCCGTAAGCTGCGTATTCACCCATATTTTTCAATTAATTTCTAAAACGAAGCATTTTTTTCGAAATTTGTTAAGAGACATAAAATAATCCAAAATGAATGGTTAATTTAAAAAAAGATAGTTTGTGAGTCATTGGCGCAGGTACTAAAAAATTGGTGGTCAGTGGTTACTGGAACCCCTCTATTTTAAATATTAATTTGACCATTAATTTTTGTTTTTTTTTACGATGTGACTCTTTAAGTTGAAGCAATGTATCAAATTTTAAATAAATATATTAAGAAACACTCGAGTTATTAAAAAAAAAAATTTTTTTTTTAAACCTCAGGCTTTGACACCCTGAACATGAAAAATGGCATTGTGGAAGTCCTATTATTTTTGCTCAAGGAATCCGTGATTACCGAATTGGCCTCCTTTTTCCGGGCACCCTGTATACAGTAAGGTCATTTCGATAATACATGTATTGAGATCTCGGAAAATATCAGAGATAGAAAAACGGTTAAATAGGGAAAGTCTTAGACAATTTTGTTACCAACTAAAAGCCGTCGTCAAAATTGGACTAGCTGTTGAGGGTATTAAAATATTGTCGAAAAAGTTATTTGTTGGGTTTTCTAAAATAATCTATAATTTTTTATTTTTTAATATTTTTTTTAATCTGTAAAAATATTCTCAAAGCAAATTTTTCCGTGGAATTTAACTGAGGGTAACTCTTTGAAAGTTTAGTGCACAAGTATATGGAATTTTTTGAAATTCTCTGGAATTTGCTTGGAACTACCTGGAATTATTTTGGAATTCCTTAGCATTTCGTGGATTTCCTTGGAATTCCCTGAAACTCCTAGCCAGAATAGTGGAATTCCGCGGAAGTACTTCGGTAGTAAAAGTTTGGTGTACAGAATTTTGTCGATAGGTTTACTCCTCGAATTTAACTATCTGGTCAGATTTTAGTGCCAACTTTTCGATTATTTAAGACCATCATCAGGTTAATTTTTTCCTTATGGATGCCATATTGGATTTTTCACTCATAGAAAAGAGAGCGATTTTAGCTTTTCAACGATGTATCACTACTTGTTGACAACCTAAAACTTCCACATCTAACTGTTTGTCTACTTCTTATTGTTTCCGAGATCCCAATGCGTGTATCACCAAAATGGCCCACACTAACACATAAATAAAAAACAGCAAAACACCTTAATCAAAGCACTTATGAGTATATTCATTCACTCATTCAATAAATTAATTAAGTATAGAAAATTTGATAAAATATTTTAACATATTTCTAGATATTTCTGAAAAACTGACCTTCATTCAGTCGAGTTTACTTGAAGGATGAAGTGCGAAGTATTATTAGGCATATTATACCGATATTTACTTTTTAATTGATTTTGATGCGGGAATTGTTAAACTTCCAGGATAAATAGCATTCCTAACAAAAGTTATTTAATAACATGTTGGTTCACCTTGAATTTCAACGCCTTCTCTAATTATGTGAGGCATACTTTGAATAAGGCGGTCGTTATTTCATGAGGTGGGTTTGTGTCCGAGGTTGACCCAGAATTATAATTTTATTTTAATTTTTCTGACTAGGTATAATTCCGGAACTGATCAATTTAGAGAGAATTGTGAAAATGGATTAATATATTGCAAATTATTAATGAACGTTTTTAAACATTGTGCTACCCTTTTTTCTACCCCTACCCAAAAGGTAGGGTATATGATCACAAAACTTACTGGGCGTGGGGATGTAGCAAGCCGAAGCACTACTTAGCCCGGATAAGTCAACGAGTGCTCCGACAAAATAAAACTAGCTCAGACCTCAGGGCGTTACACCCAGTATATCTGAATAATAATTAAAATCTTTAACTAACTTACTTTCCTTACTGGTTCTCGTTATTGGGTGGTGCTGGGAAATAAAATATCGAATTCAATGCCTATATAATATATAGATTATATCTACTAAATACAAACAAAAGAAAATAATGTGCAGCTTGGGGACGTCAGCTACAAGAACATCCTATAAACAATGATTACAAAATAAACTTGACTTAATCATATGCTGTTACTTCACATTTGATAACCTGTTGCTCATATGTTGAAAAGGGATACTAACACTTTAGTACCCAAAATGTGGCCACACCCTGGGTTTACATGTACTTACACTTTATAATGGCCTAGGTTATCTCTGTTAATACACCAAAGAAAAAAAGACAAAGAAAATGTAAATTTTAAAAACTAGGGGTTGATAAGCACAGATGGTTGGTTTTCCATAACCTTTTAATTACTCTCTACTAACTTGTCTTGGTCGGCACTTAGTTTAGCTGCTAGGCAGGCTTCGCCCTCAGATGCACAGGGCTCCCGACTCTGCGTGGCTTTGGTCTTGCCCCGAGCGTGGACAATGGACCATCTACCGGGGATCCTCTACCGTGGACCCTCTAACGTGATCCCTTCCGTGGACCCTAAAGAAATATGTATTTCATGTTACATTCCTATTGAGTACTTACTGGAAAACCAGTGGCATGCTGAAAACGTGAGCTTAACGAAACTATTAATTTTAAGTATTTACCTCTAGCCAAGAGGGTGCAGGAATTCTACAAAATAACTACCACGTCCAAATCAGCTTAACCTCACTCTCTGCTACCAGTTAGCATAAATCGTAATTAGATCCTGTTGCCAGAAATCAGTCTCTTCTAACCATTCACACAGTCTTTATTGCGACCCAAAACAAGAGAACGAAAATTGGAACGACTTCTCAGATATCCCTTGCGGATGACTTTAGATTAGTCTGTTGAGAGTCACTCCTTACGACTTGTGCGTTTCACTGTCAAGCAATCAACAATGGCGAACTTCCGGAGGACGGAAAATACGTCAGCAGAATTTCGCCCAGAAATATTCGCCGTGAGTGCCAACTGGGAGTAAGTAGCGGTACTACTTTGCTACGAGTACAGTAGGTACTGTTAGTTGCATATAGTTAAGGAGTTTTATACTGAATAAATGCCTACTGCGATTTTGGAATGTAACAATTGTTTCTAAGTACAAATTTGTTTTTAAATACTTTAGTATTTACAAAATACACATAGAATGATCTATGTATTTTTATGTTTTACATGTCCCTTATTTAGGTTTAATTTTAAAATGAATCTGGCTTACCACAAAAGAAGTTCTTTATTTAAAATAGTTAAGTTGTTATTTTAATTCTAAAGTCGTATTTTGTATAACTACATTATTTTCCAAAAGTTCCCTAGTCATTTCTGATTTATTAAAATGAGTTTTACCAGAACTTTACATTAAGTATGCTTTGTTGTTTCTTTTCTCATTATATCATCGTATATTGGCTACCAAATAAATATGTAGATAATACAAATGATATTGCATTTTCCTCGCTTTCCGAGGAACTGAGGAACTCTATAATTTATTTAGACTAAGAATACATGTATATCTCACCTGAATAAAAGTTAGCAAATAAAAGAGTAGCCAGGCATGCGGAGTCGAAATGAAGATATCCTTATCATCCTTTCTCACCTGATACTACCATAATAAAATAAACAGTTTGAAATGGAAAATATAGGGGAAACAGGACCCGAATCTTCTTATACAGGTGTATATTACCATATTGTTACTTATATCATTGTCATAGTTATACTTTTTGATAGACAAATGTCAGCATAATCGATATGCTATTTTGAAGAGGGTTGTATCCTTACAGCAGATATGTCGTTTTATCCTTTTGAATTATAGACTAATATCTTAATTAGTTAGCGCAGCAATTAATTACCTACCATTTATTTTATATACAAGATGTCCCATAAATTGAATGCCCAACTGTAAGAGGTGATAGAATAAAATCGTGGGCGCGTCACATTTCTATTATCTACAGTCAACCGCTCATATCATTATATGCTTTGGATGCATCTTCTCAATAGACAACTTAAGCAAAATGTGTGTAAAAGTAAATCCGTCACTATCATCGTGCGACATCACAGAACGATCTTTTACATATATATTCGAGTTACGCTACGCCCCACGATTTTATTTTAGTCTGATCAATGCTCTAGATTGATGAGGAGAGTGGTGTGATGACTGGTACCTGGTACCTACCTAATTGTTTTTTCGCTTTTAGTGTATTATCTGCATCATTATTATGTTTCTTTACAATAAAACCGTTTAACTTAAAAAAATTTTTTACTTATTTTTCTTTTATTCTTCATTTTGCTCCAACGGAATCCAATTTTTTTATCTCTTTTCTAAAAGATTCAACACTTCTCTGGTAGTCATAATTTTCGCACATTTTTTTATAAATTCGCCGTAAGGTGGGGACTTGTCTTTCTGTGATGTGAAAATTGTGTATCGTTCTTCGTAATAAACATTGATCGAAATCATCCATAACTATTTTACTTTACTTTTCCGCGTTTTTTATTTGGCGTCGAAAACGATGCATTCAGTCCTTCCTCAATAGTTTTAGATTCTTGCTTTATCCGTTTTATTGTACTCAAACTGAAACCAGTTGCGGCAGCCACCCAGTAGCTGCCTCTACACCCAGTATATGTCTTGGTAGCGCCATCCCAGTACCGAAAACAGCTGATATGTATTTAGATAGGAACACCAGGTCTCGCATAAAGTTTAATGGTCGAAGGGTAAACATCATAACAATCAAAAATAAATGAATACTGGAAATACTAAATAACACCAACAAGAGTTAAAAATATAAACTTCTATTTATAATTTTTTTTCTGTTATCACCTATCACTAAAAACTGGAAACCAGAAAACAGCAGGTGGCTAGAGAGCGCTATGTGACAAGCTTCCTGATGGCTCCTGAATTCGAAGGTCAACTTCGGCAGATGGAAATGTCGGAGGGAATCATTGTTAGTGCATGCTTTTTCAATGTGTAACTCCTTCCCGTACAACTTCTGATTTAATATTTGGGTGTTGTATAATTCATGTATTGTGTTTTATATATTTAAAACTAAATTGTTAGTGTACTGATTTTCTATGATAATTTTACTACAGACATTTTTACAATCATTCCTTATGATCTGTTATTCCTTTTTAAAAATTTCTTCCAATTTGTCCTATGTATTTTTTGAAGTAAAATAAACATAGTACAAAGTTGATATCTTAAACAAAAAATAATATCTAAATTATGATGTACCTAACCTATCTTTTTTGCTTTCTGTTATTACAAGAAATTCTTCATTTTTGGTAAACTGTATAACTTCTTTAATATGTATTTTTGACCAAAAATTTGTATTTGTATTCATTTAGTTTTGAACCCTTCTAATTACTGTAAGAGTTTGGTTGCATAATTTTGGAACACCTTGAATATTACAGCCGACTGTCTGTCTATTGGAATATATTTTATTTTTTTTAACTTGGTAGATACCTGTTACCAACAGATGCAATTATCTGTAATGTAAGAAATACTGTAAAAAAATATATTTGATCATTAATATTTTACAATTTTTTTTTAATCGTACTAGTTTTCAAGAAACAGTCTCCGACTTTTCCTTCCACGTTTCATTTCTTTTCATTTTTTCATTAATTTACTGGATAAACATATATTTCTAAATATTATTCTGCCTTAGAATTATTCAAGTGGTAGAATGTTACAAGAAGAAAAAGGCAAAACAATACCTCGGCACGGGATTATTCCATTTTCCTCAGATATTTTGGCTTGTAGAGGTAGCTGATTAGATTTTCGAGTCTGTACGTTATCATTTATATTGTAGGTATTTGTAAGAACAAAACTAATATAAATTAATTCATTAAAGAACAATAGGTTCTCACAAATCTGCCAAAAACTCTGCGTTATACACCAGTCTTTAAATACAATAAATAGCTTTTTTATAAGCTAAAGCCTCTCTAACATTCTAGATATGGAGATTTTATGGTATGTGGGATATCAGATTTATTGACGTTTTTGTATCTACGTTATTTAAACTACTTGGCCAAGTCTGGAATATTAAACAAAGTAGGTCGGATATACATATGTTTACGCTGCACAAGAAAATGTATTTATTTTTAATACTCTTAACAATGAAAATTTGTATAATAACTCGAGCTCATACGGAAGTGTAGGTTTCTAGTGCTGGATTTTATGCAGGGATAATATTATATCGTAAACATCTACTGAAGCATTCCCAAACAGCAGAAAAACAGAAATTTATGCAACATGATAAAGTGAATTTCATTTCATTTTAAAATGTTAATACGTAAACTAGTTTTAACGGAAAACGTATGACAAAATATCTGATGGGGCCAGCACATAACTTTCTTAAACCAGTGTATATCATCCTGATCTAAAAAAATCATTCTATTTAATTCTTCACTTACCTCAATTAAATTTTAATAGCGTACCTTGAAATGTTTTGTTAAAATTTTTAAATAATTAATTATCAGCGTCATTAGATACTGTTCTCGCGGCAGCCGACAGAGGTTCTCACGGTCAAAATGGGTGGATATAGATAGAAATGAACTCCCACAGCCTTCATAAAACTCTCACGCCTAAGTGAGCCAATAGATACCTTCTAGTTTAACTCTAAAACATTTAGAAGATATTAGTAATATACTTTTATTCTTGTAGATAACTAGTATTAAAAAATAGTCATGCGTGTGTGTTAGTACAGCGTTACAACTTCGGATATTACGGAATTCGTTAAAAAAATATCAAGCGAGGTATCTTGCATCATACACGTATAAACATATTTACGCGCTGAAACATAATCTACAACCAGTCCTGGTTTTGACGTTACCAATATCTAAATTCCGAAATTCAATAATAACACATGATTTAAATTACAGCTACTTTGTACTTTTCTAATTACTAGATACTACTGTTACTATTACTATTTGTTTACGCTGGTTAAATAACATATCTTGTTATTTTCAATAGATGAATTTGTACATATAACAAATATACGATAGAATAATGCTATGCATTTGCCCGGTTCCGGCCGCAATAGGCAACACGTTTATTTCAAGCTTATAATGTGTGCTGATTGCCTATCATGACGGTGAATTGGTAAATACACCATATGAGCGAACTGATTAGGAGTTTTTTAGAAAAAGTTTTTTTTTGTTTTGCCTAGTATATCAAACAATATTAAAAAAATGTTTTACGTACTTTGCAAATTTTTCTATAATGTTAGAAAATTGACTTACTTAATTCAAAAAACCACTTCATCATTCAATCAAATGTTAATAACGCTACATCTACCCAGCAGAACAGTACGTACTTTTAGTAGTTGTCCCATGAGATTTTCCATAAATTTCCCTGCCTATTGAACGTATTCAACAAACTTTATATTAATTTATATTACTGCATTAAGCTCCAGTCTCCCCCATGAGGCAATGGTAAGGAAAGAGAAGGGTACATTTTAGTCGTCGCTCTGGGATAGACTTCCAATATTGTACACCATTGCAATTCACATCTCATCTGCAATATCATGAATTCTACATGGCGCCAAATAAAACCAGTATCGCCTTATTTTTGAATTGTACGATTCAATACAATTCTCAACACATCGGAAGACACCGTTCTTTTACTGTATTCAATCAACAGCTTCGCGACAATGTGACAAATACAATTTTCAAATTTCATTTCGTTTGCCGCACGCGAATACATTTTATTTAACATGTTATGGATGGAAATTTGCAAAAATTGATTGTAATTTGGGATCGGAATATTTTACTCTGTCTTGGTTCTTGTTCCTAAAGCTAGATAAGAATCGTTTTTTCTGTAAGGTTGTGATAGCACTTTATCGATGTTAAATATATTTCTCTATAGATAAAAGAATTGCAATTGTACAGGTTGTATTAAAAAAATATTTAATTTGCTATTTTAGTATTATGTGAAGGCGATGAGTTTAATTTAAACAAACTTTCGTGTCAAGTGAAAAAAAGGCTTCTTGATTGACTGTCAGATAAACCAACTGCGATAGCAAGTGTGATTAGCAATCTTCTATTGTATCTATGGTGTTTATTATTGTTGTTAATTATGCATTTCAAAAAAAAATATATATAATAAAATTATAATTAAATAATAATATTGGGTATTACAAAAGCATTCTTTCAAACTTAACATGATAACAATAATAAATACCTATATATTTTTATATTTTATAATGACATTCTTATCTGAATGTGCTAGTATCAAAGTTTTAGGCATATAATGAATCAAAAACAACACTTCCAATACATTTTATCATAGGAACTATTAAAATAACTACTCAGTCTGGGAGCAAGAACTGCATTGAATTAAATAACAGTGTACTCAGGATTAGAAGCAAAAAAATATTGAGATTGAAAAAAATATTAACACTCCTAAAGGGAAAATTTTCACACTCATGAAATGATTTTCTCCAGTTACAATACGAAAAACGAAAACTCCTAGTCCGATATATATATATATATATATATATATATATATATATATATATATATATATATATATATATATATAAATATGTTATTAAATATGATTTGAAGGAAACAACTACTCAGCGGGCAAATACCCCGACCTGCATTGAACTACACCTTCAAATCATGATAGATCGATAGCCAATATCATTTGTCTATTTCTAACCAGACATATATATATATATATATATATATATATATATATATATATATATATATATATATATATATATATATATATATATTATATAAAAAACACATTTAGCAATGTTATTAATTAATTTAAAAAGTTTAATAAATATAGTAGCATGCATACATTTAAAAATGAACAATTTCAGAAAACAATTTTAATTTAGTTGTTAACATATGTGTAGAATAATTAAGTATTCATTGTTCATATAAAAAGGTAGTTAGTTGTAAGGTATTTGCAAAGCCAAATTGGCCATAAAAATTAATGAAAAACAAATAAAAAACAAGAAAAAGGTGTCAAGTCGAAGTCCTGGATCTCCACTGGCAGAGCTGACGAGAGACTTATTGTGTATTTCCTGCCATCGAAAAGGTGTCACCAATGTAGTCCCATATAAAAATTTCACTTCAATTAACTCCAGTAGTATTAAAAGTTGCATAATTTCAGGGGAAAGATTTCACCTATAAAAGAGACAATTGTTATAGTATAAACTTTTAAAAGGGGAAATTTATGAAAATCTAGTGTAGAGTCAATGTAATTGAACTTTATACAAAAGTTAAATAAGCAACAATCAATAAACAGGGGAAAATATTGTAAATTATCTTAAAACTTTCATAACGAAACATAAAAAGTGCATGGTCTGTAAAAGTGAATATAAACTGAAATAAAACTTACCAAACAGGGGTGCAGTAATGTGTTTAGATCAATGCCATAATAATTTTTCCAATATTGGGGTTGAAACATAAACATTTCTTGATTTTTGTATGTGTGACAGCATAGTTGAACTATATTTTCATAAAAAACTAAACAGGAAATCCATTGATGTGCAAAAGATATGCCATGAGGACAAAGGAGAAACTCAGTGCTTCGTATGTGAGTGGGGGTAGTTCAAGACACAGTGAAAGTGTGGTAAAAGGGGTGAAACCAATTTCGACAGCCTACAAAATGTACAAACAAAAATATTAGTTTTTGAGTAAAGATATGTTAACCTAGATATAAAAAGATTTGTTATCAGTAGTTATTTAGTTCTAGTTATATAAAAAGGAGTTTGTTTAAAATGATAGGGCATTTGTTAAGAAAATTTTGAAAATGAGATGTGAAAGATAAAAATTTTTATACTGAACGTAACACATGCAAATTTACAGAAAATTCTCAGGAAAGTATCAAGAAAAGAATATTGTTTTAAAAAAGCAACAAAAAAAGTAGTATAAAAGTTTTTATTTTCAAAATTAAAAATATTTGACATTAAAAAATAATTTGTGACAACTAGTCAATTTTGAAATTTGGTGATTTTACTATATACAAAATTAAAGTAAGCAGAGAAAACAATGGATAGTGGTTGTTATTGATAAAAAAAGGAGGAGAGTTTTTGAAAATTAAGAAAGAATCGAAAAAATTAAAGAGAAGAGAGACGAATAAAATAAAGGTTAGGAGTAAAATATGGTAAATAGAAGCTTGTAAATTAAGATTCAAGCCAGAGAATTAAATAAAAGAAACAGTAAAAAAGTTTGTAAGTACTTACCAGTTATAAAAAATCCAGCTACACAAAACACAAAATTAAAGTAAATAAATATACAAGCATATCAGGAAATTGGAGCGGCCATATCCAAACATTAAACAGCTGAGAAGAAACGACAGGTCGGCCAACCGCCAGGATAAAAATATAAGGTAAAATCTCGAGATTTTAAAATTTGGTGGGCTAATTTAAGTTAAGATTTGTAAATACATTTGTTAAAATTTTTAAAAAATATTTTATTAAAACAAACTCCTAAATTGTTTTCTGAAAGTGTTTAGTTTTTTTTTTATGTGTACTGATTTTGTGAATTTAAATTTTGAAAATATACCAACTAGAAAGAACAAAATTGAACCTGCATCCTGAGAGAGAGTAAAAGAAAATAAAAGTAAGTAAAAACTTGTAAATTAAAATATGAGCTAGTCTGGGTACACAAGGGCATACATATAAAATAAATACAAATTTAAAATAAAGGCGCCAAGTTTCATAGATTTTAATAAAACACAAAATTTTCAATTCTATAACTATTTAATAAAAACAATTCAAAATTTTTACAAAATATATAAATAAATAAAAATACAATAAACCTTATTATCACAATAATATATATATATATATATATATATATATATATATATATATATATATATATATATATATATATATATATATATATATATATATATATATATATATATATATATATATATATATTTATATATATATATATACATATATATATATATATATACATATGTTGTTTTTCAGGTTTTCGCAGGTGGTGAATGTTAAATTCGTTTTCCGGGTATACTCCCGCGTAGGTGATAGGCCCCGAGAGGGACCGTGGTTGTCTGAACGACGTTTCGGCAGAATCTCATCTGCCATCTTCAGGTTCTAACAGATAACTGCTTACTGCGGCTTCTGGTAACTCGAACTGAAATGACGTTTTCTGGATCTGGCAGTTCTTTATATACTCTACCTATGTTACGCTCTGTTGCTCTCGACACACTCTCACATATATATATATATATATATATATATATATATATATATATATATATATATATATATATATATATATATATATATATATATATTCATTATTCTATATCGAACTTCTCTTCAAACTTTAGGGGGTTAAACTGTGTATAAATTATTTATAAAAATGATCATGACATCTAACCCACCTAAATACTAGGCCCCTTTTTTTTCTGTACATTTTAAAAACTCTGACATATTATTACTTCGTATTTATGCATTTCTAGAAAAAAAAAAAGATAATAATTATGGGGTATTAAATTTTGTCTTTTGTATTGCCTAAAAGTAATTTATTTCTGAACCGCTGTTATACTATTTAAAATAAAATTATTGAGGCAATCGTACTGAACATAGTGTGAACATCATCTTTTTTATAATCCAATATTCAGCGTTTAGAAAATAGCAAGGGAAAATAATTATTAAAAAAGATATATGTTATACTTACATATTATAAGTTTTTTGTAAAAGTTAGAAAATTACAATTTTTGTCGTTATTATATTTATTGCCATTTCATTCCTAATTCTAAGAAATTTTCATATTTTTTACCATATCTCTGCTCTAATAAGATAAGTTATAATAACGTGAAGGCTGCCAGTTTTAAGAAATTGACTGGCGTCAGTGAGCGCATGGTGTAACTTACAAAGACTTACCTCTTATATCATGTATATCAACAATGATCTATGGTTGTCAGCATATACTTGCATCACTAATAAATCCTCAATAATATCCTCTGTGTTTGTGCAGCCAAGCCATATATTTTAATTTTTTGAAACTTCAAATGTTCAAAATAAAAAATCTGCAGATTCTCTAGATAATGAAACTAAATACAAAATATTTTATTATTAATAATTGAATAATGAATGCTGAACAATTTTTAGGTTACAAAATAAAATAGCTAGGTATAAAAAAACAAATGCTTTACTGATGTTTCCAAATTATTATTTAGTGTTTTGTTTGCCAGTTTTAAAATGTTAGTAAATTTAAGAATGTAAAACATTCGTATTTTTTCTCGATATTTCAGAAAAGTTGCCGATACAGCGTTTCTATTCACATGATGGTGTGGAAGTAAAATAGCTTAAAATAAAAAAAATTGTTGAAAAAATATAAACTTCTTTCATATGAAAATAAAATATCGATGTCCTTGGTAATAATTAAATTTAATACATACTTAGTTTTGAATTCTCCATAATAATCTTGCTAATAGCAAGTGTTTTTTTTATTATCGAGTGATCTCTTTAATATAATAGTTATTAAGATTACTATAAATAACAAATTTATATTTTATATTTTGTACATACCTTTCAGGATCACAAGGAAGAGAAAAAATATTCTAATATTCTAAAGTACTTTTTGTATTTACAGCTTTTGTAACAACAAATGTGGCCTGCTATTTTCTTTGCTGCATCCATCACAGCACATTAAAAAATAAACGATATATATATAATAAATATGCACTAAAACCTGAAACCTGTTGAAATGCGTAATTCTCGGCCATATGTATGTAGGTTCCCGCTTTATCTTCGCTCGATAGAGTCCATTACAACGGGCCGGCTTTAATTATAAATTAAGAATTTTATATGGATAGAACTTTTCTTTGTGCGACTTTCCACCATAATAAATTTGACTTTTTTGTTTTGTGATGTGTGCCAATATTTTCT
The DNA here is from genome assembly GCA_029963845.1 of Rhamnusium bicolor. Classification (NCBI taxonomy): domain Eukaryota; kingdom Metazoa; phylum Arthropoda; class Insecta; order Coleoptera; family Cerambycidae; genus Rhamnusium; species Rhamnusium bicolor. The sequence continues at coordinate 181,829 of JANEYF010004784.1, read as the reverse complement.
TAATATACAAATGTAGTTTGTGTTAATTCGTTGTTTGTTGAATTATCTTATAAAAATTGGCTTTTGAATAATCCGTGAAATATAGGTAATATTTATATTTCATTACTAAAAATTTTAGGTATGCAAATTATTTGTTATTTAATTCATTTTAAGTGTTGTCATGTAAATGTTTGTTCTATTAAATAAATATGTTATTGTTGTTAAGTGCTGTTAATTTAAAAAACAAGGGTTTGGTTAAAGTTACCAGCATTATGTTTATATTGGACTAAAATCTAGAATAAGATTTATTTTACATAAAATTGATAGATTGTGTTAATTAAATTTGCTGGAATTTTATGTGTTGAATGACTTCTTGACACTCCTGTGTACGATAAGACTTGATTTTCCTGAGCAATTTATTGTTTTTGTTGACATGGGGACAAATTTTTGCACTTAAATCGCTAAGCGAGTCATAATTTTCGCCTTGTCTTGTAAACACGATGAAATATATCAGCTTAAAAAAGTTTTAGTCAAGATCTGATATATCTTACAAGGAAAATGATTAATAATAAGGGTGAGTTGATTTTGTATCATATTATGGATTGCAAGTTTTATTATAATATTTACATATTTATTAGTTAATAGAGGAGGATTGTGTGTGAAATGTAGAAACAGAAGCAGAATATTCCATTAACTTTTTAAATTTAACAATCTCTAAAGTTCAAAGTATACATGAATTTTCAATGTGCCATAAAGCCACCATAGAAAGGTAAAACACTGTAAGTGAAAAATGGTTATTTTTGGGTAAATGAACTTGAACTTATCCAGTTGCAAATTTTGATCTCCTTTGACGTTGCTTCATTGTTCCAAGTATTTCGACACGGCATACGTTGGACTACCTTAAAGATTTACTAGAATCAATCTCAGTTAGGAAGTATTTTTCGACAGCCTACGTCCGTAGGAGCCTGTTATAGATTTTTTTAAGTTTAATTAATAAAAAACGCAGTTTTTTAAAATAAAATCTGATGACGGAAGACTACTGAAGCCAAAATCCACGAATGAAAAATTCTATTAAAGAAGTTAGGTTAGGTTTGTTGTGAGTGGGTCTCAGTAGACCCTCCACTGCGGCCATCAGCAGGCCTATTGTGGCTTATTAAAGAAGTACTCCTGGTTCTCTGTGATGAATGTTTGAAAATTACTTTGTACATGATGCACGCCGTCGTTGATTCTTGTAGTTACCAAAAAATAACTAAGGCTGGGAATCGAATACAAATAATTCGAGTATTCGAATATTCGAGTATTCGAATGCGAATTATTCTAATGGGAAATTATTCGAATATTCGAAATATTCGAATACTCGAATATATTCGAATACTTGAATACTCGAATATTCGAATACTCGAATATATTCGGGTATTCGAATATTCGATTATATTTGAGTAAATTTGAATATTAAAATATGTTATTAAATTATCTACAAATAGGTATGCAGTATGCATCCAACCAAAGTAGTTAGATAGTAGGTATAGGTATGTAAGTACCTATTCTAAAATTCAAATATATAAATAGACCACATTAGTGGCACGTTTTACTCCCAGTCAAACTATTCCATCTCTTTCTCGCCTCTACCTTATTCTTACTGTACTAAGGCAGGGGTTAAAATAAAATTTTAAATTTTAGAAAACCTGTAAATATTTAACTATTGACTTTTCTGTATTTGTTTTACCTTCACAATCTGCGTCTTTTTTAAAAACATTCTAATTTTATAGCACTTTTATTTTTTTCGAAAAGGAAAAATAGTTATGACACAGAAGTATAATAAACTAGTTCTGTTTTCGTTTTATTTAAGCTTCAATAGTTAAATGTGAACAATAGCGCCTCAATCCTAAAATAAAATACTAACTAAATAATTCTGACCCTTAAAGCACATGTGTAGGAGGCATACCCTATTATGGGTATGGAAGGCAAATCAAATTGCCTGCTTAGTGGATTACGTCACGACTATTATTGTGGTCTATCCAACCAAATACTCAAATAGAGTATTCACTAGTATTCAGTGCTATACCTATTAATAATGAATAATCGAGGATCCGGATTATTCGGATACCTATTTGATTAATTCGGATTATTCGAGTATTCGAATAATCGATTTATTCGAATAGGTAATCCAATAATTTGAATTATTCGAATATCCGAATACTCGAATAATTCGAATACCCATTCGAATAATTCGAATAATCCGAATATTCGAACTATTCGAATATTCGAATATTCGAATATTCGGATTGTGCGTGGAGAATTATCTTAGTGACTTTTTGGAGCCCTTGTGATATCTCTATCTGCGAGACAGCAAAACGAGAAACTGTCCTAAAGGCTCTAGATCAGTTGGTATTTGACAATGGGTTCATACCCGGTTTTAAGTTAATTCTTATCGTTCACGGAGTAACATCTGAACTGTATGAATCCAAAAGGTGAATTGTCTTTCTTGAAAATAAATTTTATATTTATAGTAGTTGTATCATCTATTGCGATGTTAACATGATGTCATGTTTTCAAAACTGCATAATAAAAATAAAATATATCCCGCTTGAAAGCTCCGATACGCTTTCGAAAGCTCCACGTGGCTGGCCTGGCTGGTCGGCTACACGGTGTACCAAATTCCAATTTTACAAGTTTAAGTCTCGTATAAACAAATCTAGCGGTTATTTTACTTTGATATTAATTGTTATTTATTTAATTTACTTTGTAAAATTATTTTCTAGGTGTGTGCGACTAGCATCTTTTAAAATTCGTATGGCAGAAATTCAGATTTAGCATTTACTACTTTATGAGTGCTTTGACTACTTATGAATATTTGCCCCTGTCGACTATTAAAATTGTAAATTTTGTGTGGCTTTTCTGAAAGCAGGAAAATCGTCCAGACTGGTTTGTACTTATTCCTTATGAATGTCTTTATGAGTTTTAGCTGTTTTTACGTTTGTAAGCACACCGTGACGCCTACCGTCATACTTTTGACGCAGAGCGGTTTTTTTTATGAAGATTAATTTTACTATTTTCGGAGAACTATACAAATGTTTAGTTTGAACTTTTGAATACAATTTTTTATTCTTTATCTAATTTGCTAAAAAAATTGGCGTGACGTGATATTTTCAACCCATATAATTTCGGTCTCGGGCATTTTTTTCGAGAGCCTTCTATTTGATCAAGGTGATTTTTTTGGTAACATTGAAGTTTTGTAAAAATAAAAATTTTGTAGAATTTTGGTTCTACAACAGCCCCTACTCCTTCCATTTTTGATTCACATGTATACGAGATAAAGGATCCATTTTTAAGTTTGGGTCCTCCAAAGCTCCATAGTTGACGATCAGTTATTAGCACTTTAAATATCTGCTCAAATTCGAGTCTCACTGGAATCGTCTCAGTAGGTTTGGTCATCAAGACTAACTGAAATTCATTCAGAATATTCCGATGTCCAACCAAATTCCTGGTTTGATTTCCTGGATTGCAGCCTTTGGGCGCTAAGGGCTGTTTCCCTCTTTGCATATGTAAAGGGAGCATATCAAGCAAGGCTTCCATTGCTGCTATTGAAGAGGTTCACTTTGCTCTTTATCGGTTGAACGGTAACAAAAAGGACGGTAACAAAAAGGACTATATCTCCGTTAATATGGATATCTAGATCTATATTTGTGTTTTTTTTTTTATTTAGAATCGCCAATTAAGTTTACGGACTGTTGGCTTCTATATATTAAAAGCGTAAACAAATACATGACACAAAGGTAAAATAATAATGACCACACCGAACAAGGCTCGTGGTTATTCTGACGTGCGATACATAATATACATATTATGTCAATCAGAGCACTCTATTACTGAATCACCACTTGGACATGTAATATTGCGGTACGTTTGGCACTAACACAAACCTAAAATTTGTAACATTCTGTATTTGATTATAGAGATATGTTCCATATTGAAAATTTAACTAATGGACAGCTGTTGTACCTCCCGTTCACAGTTTACTCGTTCAATTAATAAAAAATGGTTGACAGATTGAACCACATTATTTGGTAGAGATTAATGCTGGGAATTTTTCAGATTCTAGTATTCGAATAATAGGTCGAGGAATATTCGAATTTTCGAATATTTGAATTTACAGAATAACCGAACTATCCGAATATTCGATTGAACCGAATATTCGAACTATTGGAATATTCGAACTATACGAAAAATCCAAATCCTCAAATATCATTAAATTGATTCGGTTATTCAAATAGTTATAGTTAGAAAGTATTTTGGTATGTATTAAGAGTTTTTACTTTTTAGTGCATTTTTTGTTAATTATTAAAAATTAATGCGATTTTAGACTGAACAACAAAAAAATCCAATAAAGATTAAGGCGGGGGCGGACGGTCAAATATGACAAATTTTACAATGAAAAAAATGATAATGCTCATGGATAAAAATTATTGGGAAGTGAAATATTTGTTGCTACGAAACGCAGAAAATTATTGGCAGACGATTTCGTGGAAGAGAAATGGCCGGCAGACTTCAACAATGCGGCTTTATCTTTAGTGAGAAAAAAATGATAAGCCTCATGATTAAAAATTTTTGAGCATGATTGTTAAACTGTTGAGGAAGCTATGTTGTCAATGGCAGAGAAAAAATGGAAGACAACATCGGGGCAGACTGTATTGAAGAGCGCAGTCTCGAGCGCTGTCTCGATCGCGCTTAACAAGTTAGTTCCGTACGATGCATTATAACGATTTATTATTTTGTTAATTATATTATGAGGACAATAAGTTAACAATTCCTATATTATACAAGTGCTAAAAGATATGTTTACCATTAAAATAATTTTTTTTATTAACAAATAATACAAATAAATTGTAGACTTATTCTATTTCGCTGTTTGTGCCGGATTCATCGTACTGCATATCTTCTTCGCTTTCGCAATCGATTTCATCCTCAGATTGGATTTCGTTAACATCTGTTGAAAAATAAAATTAAAAATTAAAAATGGCTATTAACAAATATAAGAACGAAAGCGTGTGGAAATATTTGTACCTTTAGGCTCTTGATCGATAATAACGTCTTTAACGCTAGATGGTATCTGAGGTCCATCGAACCATTGGAACTGGTATTTGGAGTCGACTATTACCCATCCGCAGTCTTCTGGTACCAAATTAGTCGGAATTTTCTTGTGAGCGTGGCTCCACAATCTGGCGATATACATGGATCTTAAGAATTGTGGTCTTAATTCAGCTGCACAAGGAGGTATCGATGAAGCATCAAAATTTTTTAGGTTTTTTTTTTCAAATGGTTCGTTGACATTATTGACTGTAATTTTTTAAAAAAAGCGCAAAACGAGCATTATCTACGGAATCAAGTGATTTCATCGTATAAAGTGAACAAACAAATTTTTCAATATTTCGAAATATAGTAAGTCTATCACAATCTTTATTGCTTAATTCAGCAAATGCGCGTTGAGATTGTTTGCTAAACAATAATAATTTTAGAGGACGCTGTTTTCCTTTTTTTAAAAAAAGCTGGATTGAAATCACATCCAGTGAATGCATGAAACCCTGATAAAGTTTACAAAATAATTCTCCGTGTCTATCATAAAGTGCTGACAAGTCAATTATACGCTGTTTGCTTAAAATACCCGTTTGAATCCAAACTTTACTACTCTTTTTTAGCTTATCCATGTTGGTTATTATTATAATAAGTATGTCCGTGTCGGAACATTTTATTATAATGTTAGCTTCCTCCGGAATATTGCACGCGTGAAAAACTATTTTCGTGTCAGCTTGCAGGAGACGAGCTATTTTACTGTGGCAATTTGGATCGTCGCGTCGTAGTATACTTGAATTCAGAATGTATATACATCAATTTACACAATACTCCTTTTTTTCACTATCGTTTCTCGTTAGCGATGCCTGATTTTGCATGCGGCGCTAATTCTATTCATTGATGATATTATACAGTTTAAAGTATTTAGTTTAGGTGTTGCATTATTGTTATTTTTAAGCCTAGACCGTCTCCGCTCCGCCAGACCTAACAATTGCCCCATCGTTCCCACACGCGCTAGGTCGGCAACGGACGGGGTGTCCGACGAGGGATATATGCTCTGTTCATTTTTAATTGTAAAATAAATATTTTTGAATTTGAATTTGAATTCGGTTACATCGAAAATAATTTAATAATTAATACTTTAACTACATAAACAAATTAAACAAGCTGCAACTACTACTTCTATAACGTACAATATATAGGGTTATCATAAAGTAAGGGGTCTATTTTAACTTCTTATATAGTTTTAAGAAATTATGCTAGTAGCAGAAAGTAAACAGAATATAGTTGTCTCAATAATTGGATTTTAGTGTATCTATGGAAAACAAAAGAATTGTCGTGACAACTATTGAAACAAGTGTCAAACGAGATAATCCTAATTTAGAGAATTGTTCTCAAAATAAAACTCGCGTAACGTAAATTGTAACAATTTCAATATGAATCTGCAAACAAGAATTGGTTTAGTGCAATGTTATTATGAAGGCGGTAAAAATTACACTACCGGATTGCGAAGATTTCGTACGAAAATGGATTTGAGAGCAGGGCCGTGCAAAATGAAGGCGTATCGTAATTTGATTAGCAAATTTGAAAGAACGGGGTCTGTAAAAGATCTTCTGAGGTCAGGAAGACCTAGGATTAGTGATGTCCAAGTTGCAGTAGTTCTTCAGGAAAATCAAAACGTAGCCAATACTAATCCGCTAGCAATCAGTAGTGTGAATGCGATATCAAAACGATTACAAATGCCATACACCACGGTTTGGAAAATTTATGGAAAATCCTAAAAATGTATCCCTATAAATTGCAACTGCTGTTTGAATTAAAAGACAGAGATTTTGCTCTCAGGTACGATTTTTCTGTACACGTATTGGCTCAGAGGGAAATTGAATCCGAATGGTTATCCCGTATTTTATGGACAGATGAGGCCCATTTCTCTCTTAATGGTGGAATTAATACTCAAAACTGTCGAATATGGTCAACAGAAAATCCACATGAAATCGTTCAGCAAGGCCTTCATGACAAAAAAAGTCACCGTTTGGTGCGGTTTCACAGCTAATTTCATCATTGGTCCCTACTTTTTCGAGAAAATACAGAATGAGGAGGCCCGTATCTGTAACTGTTACTGGTAAACGATACCTGTAAATGTTAAGGTTGCAAAACGAGCACGAAGGAATTGAAAACATGATTTTTATGCAGGATGGAGCATCTCCGCACATTTACCGACCAGTTAAAGAATTGTTAACTGCGGTTTTTCAAGATCGTGTTATAAGCACACATTTTGCAAATTCATGGGCACCAGGATCACTTGATATTAACCCAGCGGATTATTGGCTGTGGGGTTATTTAAAAAATTTGGTGTTTAGAACACAGCCAACAACGCTGGAGGAATTAAAGGACAGTATTTTAGAGCAAATTCGTGCAATCAATCAGAAATGTTGAACAGTGCTGTATACAATTTGGAGGAATGATTGGTAATTTTACAACAAAATGGAGGTCACATTGAGCATTTGAGGTAACTTGTGTTTGACATCAGAAATCCCATTATGTAAACAACTAGATTCCATTTACTTTTTGTTATTAATTTGATTTGTTAAGAATATATAATCACCTGTTATATTATTTTATAAATAAAGACGATTTCAAAAGGCCCTTCAAAATCAGAGGTTGAATAAGTTACTGCTCAGACAACTTATCTTTTTCACGTTATTTGATATATACCTATTTGAATATTTGAACATATTTAAACATTCGAATATTCTAATACATTCGATTATTCGTCTATTTTCGATAATTCTCGTATATTCGAATATTTGAACTAGAATTAATTCGAATTTGATTATTCAAATATTCGAATTATTCGTATTCGATTAGTAGAGATCGCATTAGTTATGAAGATTGTATATATAAAATATAAATAAAACGTTTTTAAATTAAGCTAACTTTATATTATTACATCTAGCTTCTCTTATTGGTTTTGAAAAACATGCAATATCAAATACGACTTTATAACTTTTCAAGGAAACAACATTTTAAATAAAGCTCTGATTTCCCAGTAGGTATTTAGCAATTTTTAGTTTGACAAGTTGGTAACAGAATTACGGTAAAATATAACGAAAAGGAATTGGTATAAGCATTGTCAGAGAAATGAAAATAAATTAAATACCAAGCGAAATGAAGCATTCCCAAAGGAGTTTATTTAAATAAAACATGGAATAGTATTCATCTTGATATTAATAAAGCCGTAAGTACTTTTGTTAGAAAAATAAAAATAATAATACATTGTGTTCCGCTTTGATTCGTACATGGTATTTTCCCATGTACATTCTTGCAATTTTAATGAAGGTTTAATATTTAATCGTTTCTTACAGCAGTATGTATTTTTTTGTTATAGTACAATAATAATAAGCTAATATTATTTCATCATTAAAACATATAAAACATTAGCATTAGTATTCTTTATTTAATTAGTTACTTTAAAAATAGTTGGTCAAAACTAGCTCGTAACTTAATATGTCGGTTAACTGCTCCGTTAAATTATATCAATGAGGTACAGAGGTAGCGGAAGCGTGGACGAACACAGTACGAGTTATGTTCTTGTGAGTACATCCTTGTGGACCTTCGACTGGAGCCATCAGCAATTAGTTCAGTCTCTTAATGAAACTGGTAATGGTATTGGGCGGGAGTGTGTCCAAACCTCAGACCCTTTGCCAAATATTAAAAATCGGATCTTTTTCAGAGCGGGACAGGTGCACAAGACTTGGTTTGCCTTCTCATCATCCTCCAAGCATAGACTGCACTCGGTGTCTTCAGAGAGGTCGAGTTTATGTAGATAAGAGTTTAGTCGGCAGTGCCCAGTATATAAGCCTATTAGGGATTTTCAGGTTTACTCTGTTTAACTCTAAACGTTTCTAAGTTATTGATTTCAAAGGGTATTTTATAAACGCCTTCGAATGAACTAGTCCTGGTAATTCTTGTCGATACTGGAGAGTTTTCCTTTCAGCCCAAGTTAAGATAGCCATTATGGCAGTACTTGAGGATATGCTAAGAATCAATTCAACGATTCGCGATTCTGTTCTTTCTCTGGCCAAGGAGTCCGCTATTTCCCTACCTTCCAGACCAGAGTGGCCCAAGTATCTAGACCAGAGTCACATGATGAGGGACAAAACTACCGCGCAAAGATAAAATGATGTACTTGCAAAAACTGAGTTTTGAGAAAAAATCATTTTGAAATTAAATTGTTTGCCAAATTGTTAATAATTGTACTATAGATATCAAAAGGGCAATTTAGAATCATATTTACTTAAATAATATATTTTACACCAAAGTTACACAATGTATTAGGTATTTTTCTTTTTTGGTTGGTTACATCATTTTTTTTACTAAAAAATTGGTGAAAGAAACATAGATAATGTAATATACTATACATCTTTTTCCATTGTGTAGATCAGAAATAGAAGAAGGGCTATTTGGTTAAAATAATGTACTGCTTGTACAGTTTTTAGTATTGTTTATTCTAAAATATACTTTTTACAATGCATAAACTAACATTTTTTTTTATGTAAATTCAACATAAACATATTATTCTTATTGATATCCTTAATTTAACAGATCTGACGCATTTTCATTTATTGGCAAATTTTGCCAAAATGGTTTCATGACTGGTATTAACGATTTCATAATGGTATCCTTCTTTTTTAGGAGACATTCCACGAAGGGTGGTAAGGGGTTTAGGTTTAGTTTTGCTTTTCGTCGAAGCAAATTTTTGGTTTCTTTATATTTTATTCACGAAAATCAGTATTCTAAAAGAATTCTTGCTGGCCTTTGATAAATTGTACTTCTACTATATTTTTTTAAAAACGACACTTCATCCGCCACAGATTTCTTCTTTGTTGAACCTGTAGCAGCACTCTTACATATGTTCTCAAATGTCATAAAGTCTGAAATTTCAAGACATATAACTTTGCTTCTAGACACTGCTTTATTACAGGCCTCAGTAAAATCGTAAAAAGTATGTATGTCTAGTTAAAAGGTATTTTAGGGTTATGTTCTTAGTTGTACAATACTCAGAGTTTACGCAAATAATTAAAGCAGAATACAACACCCAATTCTTATTTTGGCCGCTGCAATTATCCAGTCAAACGATATTCAAGAGGCATATTTTTTGAGCATCTTAAGATCCCAAAATTTTGTGTGTTAAGAACTCCTTTCTTCCATTGTAAATAATGTTGTACATTGCCTTTTTTTATATGAACAAGAAGTTTCTTCTGTTAACATTGAATGTTTTAGCCTATTTCTAAACTTTTGTTGGGATGATGTTCTAGCTATTTTTGAGACCTAAATAGTCTCACAAGTATTATTCAAATCTTCGGGGCTCGCATTCTTGTTTTCTTTCTGGTGTGTATTTCCGTTTTGTTCTCCCCCCTATTTCTCGTCCTTCCTTATGATTTACATCATTTCATGTTTTTCTTTTTATACCTCTACTGCTTTTAGCAATGTTCATATTCTCTTCACTTTCGATGTTGTCTTCCGAGTCTGTATTTTTTTTCTGCTCCCCTCCTTTTTCGTGTTGTCAATGTTCATCATTTACATCAATTTTTGATTATTTTTTTCTTTTTAAACATCTGTTACTTTTATAATTGTTCATTTCCTCTTCACTTTCGATGTTATCTGAGAGGTCAGGATCATAATCTGGGCCCTCGCAGTCATCGTCGTTATCGTCCGGATCAAATAGAACAGTCGTTATCGTCCTAAAAAAAGAAAGTTTTATAACATCTTAAAGTAATTTTTAAAATAATACATACCAATGATTTCAAAATCTGTCCACTTTCATCATTACACTCATTTTTTTGTATCGACAGTTTTTTTTTATTTGATATTATGTTAAGCCTTGTCTTATTTGTAAATTGACCATTGGTGGAATTTTCCTAGAAAAAAAAAGAATTTTTTGTATTGCTTAAATCAAATGACAAACTAAAAAATTAATGAACATATTTTACGTAATTTTTGACAAAAAAAGTTGGTTTTTTATGTTTTAAAAAATATTTCTTAGTATAACATTATTTGTAGAGTGATAAAAAAATTAATCTCGAGAAAAGCGATTTTCAAAATGACGCCATAGAATAAATATATTAAGAAATCCAATTTAAAAAGTAAAATTTTTAGCCATTTAAAAGAATTATTGCAACCTAAAGAAGCGTGGCGTTAAATTATTGCATGCAGAAAAAAAGATGCAGTCGTGCCACTCTGCAAGCGGAGAAGGTTTTAATCCAAATTAGTAAACTTCCTATTTGGCATTGTATTTGCAAAATGGTAATTATAAATTATAAACAAGAAAAGTTTTACCCGTTTAGAATGGACCCTCATATAATATAATTAGGTTAATGGGTGATTCTAAATTTAACAAGAATCAAAGAAATATAAGATATTAATAATACTGATATATATATATATATATATATATATATATATATATATATATATATATATATATATATATATATATATATATATATATATATATATATATATATATATATATATATATATTATATAAAAATATATATATATATATATATATATATGTTAAATTCGTTTTCCGGAAAAACAACATATATATATATATATATATATATATATATATATATATATATATATATATATATATATATATATATATATATATATATATATATATATATATATATATATATATATATATATATATATATATATATATATATATATATATATATATATATATATATATATATATACAGGGTGAGTCTTAAGTGCGTAGTTATATTTAAACCACCGATTCTTGACATCTGTAGAAACCCACTGACACATTTTTTTCTCTTAATTCCCACGTAAAATTGAGTTATCGACTTTCAAAAAAAATAAGATGAAATTGTTTTGGAACTGCTGACTACTAGAAACATTCCTCATTTTATCTGAAATATTGCATTGACCTTTAGCAGTGTTGCCGCATTTCATATACAATTTACCACCTAGCAGTAAGTTCGTTCCGGGACATAATTTTGAATGAAATAGGTAATTACCTACTTATGCGATTAAGTGCTCCATTTGAAATAATTTTTAAACATTTTAAAATACCTTTTTAATATAAGAAATGTACAAATTTGTCTTTTTCTTGCATCAATTAAACTTTCTTTCAAGTGTTTCGTAAACTAAAACCAAATTTTCCGATAAACAGTAAACATAAAATGCTACTGACAATTTTGATTTCGTTTTTTCAAAGTTTATAAAAGAATTATTATTTTTTAACAAGTAGTAGTTACTTACCCTGCGATTATAATAATTTGAAGTAATCCTGTAATTTATTAATAAATAAATCGTATTCTAGCAGTCATATGTTCGGCTGGTTCATTGACCTGATATGTAGGTCAATGGGCGAGTTACACTAACCTATCTTTTAGGTACATTACATTACCAACCAATTTATGATTCAAATTACAGACATCAAGCATATTCCTATGAATTAAGATGGAAAATCTAGTTCACATCAGTAACTAAAAGTCACTAAATAAAAACAACTACGTAACTTTATTTGTAAACAAAATCCAAGCTTTGACAAGAACTATTCTAATAACAAAAAGCACTTTTAGGTACTGTTAAAATATCGCAAAACTGAAATAAAAAAAAGCACAAAGAGAACAACACGCACTTAAATCGAAACTAAACTTATTCTCGATTTACCTAATACTGAATGTCAATGACGCTAAAGACGTTTACGTAAATTCACTCTGAACGATTTCCAATTATTATTTTCTCTATTGCTATAAGAATAACAAAGACAGCGAGAGTGAGTTGGCCTCTCCAGGTATATTTTCGTAAACCGCTATGACCGATACAGAAACAATTTGCTTGTTTACATATCAACATAGATTTATGAAAGGGGGGAGATAGAACATAATTCACGGCGCACGCTGCCAATTCTCCCACTGCTGGCACCCACCAATCACAGGCAATGTGTCGGTATCTTCGACAGTTCGATCGCATCCATATTGTTTTTCGATGTTCGTTGTGGAAGTGAGGTTTTGATTCAGTGACTATTTTTGTGATTATATAGTGAAAAATGCCCAGGTGCGTTATAAAAAGTTGTGTTTACCACAAAACTGCAAACTGTGTGAGGGATAAATCATTTATTTCGGTAAGTTACTTAATAAACATGTTTGTTTTGGAGGCCATATTCGATTGTTTAAGGAGACACAGAGCCGTATTTCCCATTTCCATGAGATTTGTAAAGATAATTATTAATTATTGCAATAATGTGGATTAATCAAAGGGGATGAATATATTTAATGTTGACAGTAGCACGTTTTATACGATTTTACATAATAGGTACTTTAAGATTGTATTATTTTTAGTGTTCCAAAAGATACTGAGAGAAGAGAGGCTTGGAGAGTATCTTTAAATTTGGAAAAAGATGATATGTTTGTGAATTCCAATGTATGCCACTTACATTTTACCCAGGAGTCTTATGATTTTGAGAAGTCACCTTTTTCACTCCATTTAAAACAAAATGCTTTACCTATTATGGACATTACGGTAAGTAGATTTGAAAGAAATATATAATATTAGTTTATTCAGATCACTAAAATAATTATTAATAAAAATACAGTACCTACCTACTTAAATTATTAAACAAACAGTTAATAGTGTCCAAAAAATTACCTTTTCCGAAGTTCTCAAATAGGTATTTACTTACATAAAATTTGATAAAAATTAGAAACGTATTTAAAATTTTGTGCCTAAATTATTTTTACAATAATGAATTTATTCATAACTTTTGTTTATTTACTGTTTCCATATGAGCAGAAAAATTATTTTATAAAACCTATTAAATTTATTCGAGAATATAATTAAGAAATTGGTGTGTTTAGGTATATTATTATTTTCAAATATATTTTTTCGACGATTTATTTTTGTGATTTTCTTACAGAAAAACAAATCAATATAGAAAATGTAAAATTTTCCAAGGGCCTTTAATTTTTTTTAAATTCAGGTGAATGATGTTCAATAAAGCAGAGGGATAGTTCAATTAGAAATTTTACATTCTCAATATTCATTTATTTTTTCTGATTGCAAATTATGAAAATTGAGAAAAATCCATAAAACTTGATATTTTTCGATAACTCTTAAAATGAAGTCTACAGGGGGCTCGACAGGGGGAGTGTCAATATATGAGGAAAAACCCTGTAGATAAAATATCAAAAGGATTTAAACAATATAAACAATAACACGTAGGTATAATACATCTTATTTTTTATAGGATACTAGTAAAAGCTTGACCGAAACTACATCTGTTTCGTCTCAACCATCGACGAGTGCTGCTATATCTTTGTTAAATGAACCACGGCCATCAACAAGTACTGGATTTTATCAGGACATAGAAAGGACAGAATTGCCACAAAGGTCATTTACTAGTTTGGGTTTTGTGGAAAATAAAATACCCCCAAGTTCTCCTATTCGAGGGCATTCTAAAGTAAGTTAACTAAGTAAAATTTATTATTGATTACTATTACTACGTATTTTAACTTATTGAAAAATAAAGTATACTTATTTAAAAAAACATTAAATAAGTTGTTCAAATTGTTCAGTCAGCATTGCCAGGGCCTTTATTTATTTAATATTGGCATTCAGTAAGTAATAGAAGTATGTTAAATTAAAAAAAAAAATAAACATCTTACGTAAAGTAAGTCTTCATTCAATCTATAATCAAAAATCAATAATAGTGCCAATATTGTTTATTAATTATGTAAATTTTTTTAAGGTTGAAACACCCCGAAAACGAAAACTGAAGTCTCAGTTGACTAAAGCTCGTAAAAAAATTAAGAGGCTTAGGACAAGTCTTTGCCATTTTAAGAAAAGAGTTGCTAGGCTTGCTGAGGTGATTAAATCACTCAGTGGCAAAGTCACCGATGAAACATTAGAAACTTTGTGTAAGATAGGACCTAATGAAGAATTTTTGCAGACAGATGTACCATAAACATAAGTATGGCGAACAGCTTAAAGCCTTTTCATTAACTCTTCATTATTATTCTGTTAAGGCATACAATTTTGTTCTTAATACTTTTAATTCGGCTCTTCCTCACCCAGACTATATCGAGGTGGTACAAAAATATAAATGGCGAGGCCGGATTTACAGCAGAAGTTTTCGACCTATTAAAAATCAAAGGACAGAATACAGATTATAAACTTATTTGCAGCTTAACTATAGACGAAATGGCAATTCGTCAGCATATGGAGTGGGATGGAATGAAGTATTACGGATTTGTAGATTTTGGAGTAGAAACTGAAACTGACTGTCATCCTGTAGCCAAGGATGCACTCGTGTTCATGCTAGTTTGCATTAATGAGTATGGAAGCTTCCTCTTGGATATTTTTTAATAGATAGTTTAACCGGTCAACAAAAAAAAATTAGTGCTACAGTGTCTAAAGTTAGTCAATGAAACGGGGCTACTGTTGGTTTCGATATGTTTTGATGGAGCTACGAACAATGTTACGTTGGCCAAACAGTTAGGGTGTAATTTTGATCCCAAAAATATACAATCTACATTTGTTGATCCCAGTTGTGGCAGAAGAATAGCAGTCTTTTTTTACCCCTGTCATATGATTAAATTGTTAAGAAATTTGTTAGGAGATAAAAAAAATATTATTGATGTAAACGGTGATATTATTCAGTGGGAATATTTAGTAAAATTAATGAAATTGCAAGATGAAGAGGGTGTTCATTTAGCTAATAAATTGAGAAAATCACATATTCTTTAAAAACAAAAAAATGAAAGTTAAATTAGCCACCCAACTATTCAGTACTTCTGTAGCACATGCTTTGGAGTTTTTAAACGAAACTTTAAAATTAGAGCAGTTTAAAGATTGTGAAGCTACAGTAAAATTTATTAGATGTATCAATAACTTATTTGACATCTTGAATTCCAGAAATATGTATCAGTATGGTTACAAGCAGCCTGTTAACAAACAAAATTTTGAGGGTTTTAATAAATTTTTGTCAGAAACAGCAGATTATTTAAAATCTCTGGAATTAGCGATCGGCAAACCTGTTTGTGAGAGTGTAAAAAAAAAATGGGGGGTAATAGGATTGTTGTTTTGTGTCAAAAGTATAAAATTTCTCTATAACAATATTATTGAAGAAAATCATTTATTGTTGTATATTCCTACTTACAAAATTAGCCAGGATCATGTTGAACTTTTTTTTGGGCAAATCAGGGCAATGGGGGTTGTAACAACAACCCAACAGCTAAACAATTTAAAGTCGCGTATAAGAAAATGCTTGTACATCTTGAATTGATAGATTCTTTTAGAGGAAATTGTATTCCATTGGAAACAATTTCAGTTTTGTCTCCTTCTGATATTATTAATAAATCGTGTGGTAGACAGCGAATAGCAGAAGATATAAACGAACCAGAAATGGACGATGACATGTATTACCACATTCTAAATATAGAAATATCAGAATTTAAAAATGAAATTCTTATTTATGTAGGGGGATATTGTAACCAAACTCTTGAAAATTCTAAAATGTGAAGAATGTGTGAAAGCATTGTTAGGGGACAGAGCTGACTTTCTTACGTCCTTTATAAATCAGAAAGACAGAGGTCAACTCTCGTATCCCTCCGAAGATGTAATATTTATATGTCGAACTTCAGAGAAAATGTTTCAAATTTATATAAATAAAAGAAATAATTTAATAAATTTCAATTTATTAAACATAAAATTGTTAGGTTTGTTAATTATTCAAAACTTATTTAAAAACCTAAATAATCATTTTAAAGAACAGACTGCGTTTACCTGTTACTAGCAATTTAATTAAATTAATATCATCTCTATATTTTAAAATTAGAATTCACCATTATAACAGCAATATGTTTGATAGAAGAAGAAGCATGAGATCTGTTTATAATAAATTAATATTATTTAAAGGACAATAATGTATGTATTATTTTATATAAGTACACTATTATAGTAGATGCACATTTAAATAAATGATTGTTAGAAACTTTGTTTTTTTAATTATATTGATACATAGGTTTATAGAGTACTATCTATTATTTAAAATACACAATGCATAAGTTAGCTAATATAAAAAATTTTTTTTTTTTCAATAAAATCACTTTATTTTCAATACTAATTTTTTTATTTGAATTATATTAGAAGCCAAAATAAAAAATGTATATGGTTTTAATAAAAATATTTAAATAGTCTGGATGTTCTTTATTGTGTTATTTAAAGAAATATACTCAAAAAAAACTACAAAAAAAAAGCATCTTATATTTGAGACTCAAAAGATTACATCTAGTTAAATAAAAAGATAAATATAAAGCTAAAACTTTCTTAAATACCTTATTTTTTAGTTCTTGCAAAGAAATTAGGAGTCAAAATGTTTTGTTTCTTGTTGTAGGTCTACAATATAATTAATATATTATTATGTTGTATACATAATACCGTTTTATGGCATTGTAATGACAAAAAATACCGAGAAGAATACTATATAATTAAAATAATACTGAAAACTAAAACAAAACTGTTACTGATGCTAACCTTTAAATTGTATCAGTTGTAGTTGTAGTTCGTGTTTACAAGTGCAATTCAGTGGCTGCTGGTGGATTTAGGCTAAACCATATCTCAATATTGGAGCATGGAATCCAAACATTATTTTAAGGCACGACTACCAGTACTGAATGAAAAAGTTTTTCAAAAAAAAATTTTAAAAAAATTGAGAAAAGTTACAAAAATACTCTGTCGATCCAGATTACTTCTAGGCCATTAGTAAAATATTTGCAAACTATTTTTTTCCTAATCAGAAGGAAAATTTATCACCCCGATTTTTGATTTTCGAAGATTGTGATTTTTTGTAAAGTTATGACATTTTAAGATTTAAATTCTTCATTGTGTAAATTTCAAATTGTCATAACTTTACAAAAGATCAAAATTTTCGAAAACAAAAAAAAAACGGGGTGATAAATTTTCCTTCTGATTACGAAAAAAATAGTTTCCAAATATTTTACTAATGGTCTAGAAATAATCTGGATCGGCAGCGCATTTTTGTAACTTTTTTTCTCAATTTTTTTCTCAATTTTTTTTTCAATTTTTTTTTGCAAAACTTCTTCGTTCAGTACTGGTAGTCGTGCCTTAAAATATTACTTGGGTTCCATGCTCCAATACTGAGATATGATATAACCTAAATCCACCAGCCGCCACTGTAACAATTAATGTTTCGTCCGTGGGAAGTTGCAACGAGTAAAGTTGTGACATTGTAAGTGTGATATTTTGATTAGTGATTAGTGTTATTCTCCGAAACTGTGATATTATTTAATAGTTATTAGTGTGTGTTTTTAATTATTGATTATTATTAGTGATTTATTTTTGCTGTGTACCAGGGTATGTGGATTATTTATAGAAGAGATTATTTTATTTCAATTAGGTACGTGCAGAATGCCAATTTTTTATTATTTATTTCAGTGAGTATTAGAATTTTTTATAGTTTAATTTATTTATTAAGGAGTTTAAATTTTTGTTTTCAGAATTTATTGTTAATTTTACTAACATAGCCTCACCCAAACTAACACCCCAACCACTTCCTGGCAGGTAAAGCTCATACCTCCACGTGGTACTTGCTGGGCAACAATAATAATTTCTTATTTAAAATTTTTGTTGTTGGCTAAACTGGGCAAAAATAATTCTATTGTGGATGGGTTATAGCAATTAATAATTTAAGTGAGTAATAATAATTAATTTATTATTGCAAAAATATTAAATTATCTGAATACGGTCCTGTCCCACCAGACTTGGACGTTTGATTGATTCATGGAACCAATCAGTTTCTCTCAAAAGTGAGACAGACAACTTATAACCTCCCATTATACGAATTGTCAGCAAGGAACTTGTTAGACGACAGAGAATATACTCGCCTAGCACGCGGGTTCGAATCACAAACTTATTACTATTTTTTTTTTTTAAATAAGTATTTTTTAGTTCGTTAGTAAGATTTATATGAAGATTACATTTTTTCCTTGCCCTTTATTATAGTTTGTTTATTTTTACTACATTTTTTCCTTGCCCTTTATTATAGTTTGTTTATTTTCACGGACATCGTCGGGTATGTAGTCCTAAGTCTGCGTTATTTCAATACTCGCAACTGATGTTTCTGTGCCCTCCACGTGTTAAGTAAACCAATCTACCTTTCCGTTCTTTAAAGTATATGCTTCTTTATAAAATGACTATTTTCAATTTTGTTTAATTTTTAGTAAAGTGAAACCAAATTACCAGATGTGTACTAATTTAAAATAGATTTGTGCGGAACGCTGACAGTGGCAACACTGCCTTGAGTTACGTAATTTCTATGAACGGTGTTTACACAGATATCCAGTGACCATCAAAATGTCGGTTGCCGGAGGACGAAAAAATTATCAGAAATTCAAAATTTTTTTTTGTTTAAAAAAATTTTTTAACAGTGCCAATCAATTGTACTCGACGAAATATATTGAGGGTTAAAATATAACTACGCATTTAAAACTCACCCTGTATATATATATATATATGTATATATATATATATATATATATCTTATAAATATCTTCATTCATAAGTTTAAACATTAATTTCACTCTTGAAGACATTTTTTTCACTAAAAGTACACGAGAAAACTTAAGACAACAAATATTCCATTTCGCGGTTGGTTCTTGAAAAAGTTAGGTTAAACCACGGCAAAATGGTGTATGGATGTATATACAGTTGTATATCTGTAAAATAAGGTACATGACGTACATTATTTTGTCATTGTAAATTATAACAAAAGCTTCATAACATACAACGGTACTGGTCAATAATTTTTTTTGACAACGATTTTGCAAAATACATTAATTTACCCTTTTTTAAGCCGAACTTTTAGACAAGTACATTTTTTTCCAATGCATTATCTCCTTTACTAATAGAGATATTGTTATGCTACAAAGACTGTAGGGCTTTGTTTTTGCATCAAAATGTATAATATCTCAATTTGGGCAAAATTGCGAGTACATCAGTTTACCTTTGCACGGCAGAAAAGTGCATTGCGGAATATACGAGTATCATTTACACCCGAGAGACGTAGTGGCACTATATTCCACAATATACTTTCGTCCCGCACCGCATCACACTCGTTGTATCGCGTTACTTTGGGGGCCTTAATCCTTCATTAAGCATTCATCTGAAAATAAAATACTTTTTTTACAAATCGGGCATTGTTACGCAACTCTTTCATCTGTTTTCAAAACTGAATTCGCCGTGCAAAACCGTCTTCTTTTAGTAGCGCGTACATAAGCTAAGTTTTATGTACATGAATTTTTTTGTATAAGGATCCATACAATCTGATGATTAACATCATCTTTTATCGAAGGGGCACGACACATAGCGATTTTTTTTAAATTTTTAAAATAATAGTAAGCTTAATATGCTCTTTCCGATGGCCAATTTTGGGATTCCCAATTACTTCCCCAGTTTCTTTGAATTTTTCTTCAGTTCTACTAACTATAGACTGGTTAGTGTTCTGGCGTTGGAAGTCTTTAGTATTAAATAAATCGCATACCTCCTAATGCATCTGAGTCCTGTCTACATAAACTGTCAACATCAAAAGCTTGATCCTTTCGGTTTTAGTAACTGCATTTTCTTTTAAAACCAACTAATACTCTTTAAGAATTTTTTTAAAGTCTGAGGTTGATTTAATTTGACTAAATACAGAAACACGTTTTGTTTACACAAAGAAATGCAAGAAATGTCCCTTCCTTAAAAATTAATAGAACAGAAGTAGTTTTAATTAGTTTGATAATTTTATGGGTGCAAATCACCTAGTTAACCGAATTTATCTAAATAACGTCTAATGTATAGAAGACACTAGTATATATGCAGATAGCATGGTTAGAATGTTAAGGTCTTTGAAATGTTGACCACCATCATCTCTGTAATTTAGATCCGCAATGACCATACATTGTTTTTGAAGACAAGATTTTTGCACTGTGAGATGAATGTCCTCTTACTTGATTGAGTACAAACACACTAAACAATTTATCACCAGAATAATAAAATCAACTAAGATTACCCTGGAAAGAAACCAGTTTGAAACAATTATATTTGAGAAATAATTGTTATTCCATATACTGGACTTGCCTAAATAAATTTAACTTTGGTTCAAAATGGATTTAAAAGAAATATTAACACAAGTTATCGTATACAGGATGTACCAAAGTGAACCAAAAACCCACTTAGGTCTGATTACAATAGAAAACTATCAACGGACAAATCACTTTTATGTTTAATGTACTTTTTTACCGTTTCTTCTGACACGCGATGTTTAACCCTCTAATTTCTCAAAACTAATTACATGATTTTGATATTATACACTTACAAACAGCATCATTTTGTGATTATCTTTCGGTTATACAAATAAGGTGCATAACTCCATATTTTTATATTATTTTTCTCCCTAATTATTTTATTGGCATACATGGCATATGATTGAATTAAGAATTAAGGACTGTTATAAAAATATAATTCCGTTTAAAAATCCTCGATTACGTCATAACGCAAACTGCGATGATATTATTTTCGAATTTTCTATGCCAAAAGATTCATAATGTAACTAAATATCAACTTTTTTTAGTAACACCCAGTATACCTATAATATTCTTAGCATCATGTTAATCTATACTTAAGAGCAAAATAATTCACTCAGCATTCCAAGGAAACTTCAATGTACTATTCGAGAACTTAAAAACTGTGCTTTCATGATACCAATTTGATTGGAGTAAAGATACTCCCTGTACATCTAATTTTATTTTCATTTTCCTTATACTGGAATAGAAAAGGAAAAGCGCGTTCAGCCAGTGAGTCGATTGTTTTGCTCTCAAGTGTACTTTGTAGAGGTATTTAGAGAAAAAATATTTGTTTAGGAGTTAAAAATTTATAGAACAGAATAATAATTTTTCATGTTTATTAATTTTTTTCATGACTAATAAACTATGTTTATAAAATATAATATAATCAAATATTAATTGTCATGAGTTTTAACGTACAATAGATAATTAAAACTGTGATTTTATAATAAACAGATAATCCATTATTTATATTAACAACACTAATTTATTACATTTGAAAACTGGAATTTACAGTACATTTGATAATTAAAAAACAAATATTCATAATGAATTTATTTATAAATCGCATTATCGTATAATCGAAATGAGCAAATATGATTATAATTTTTTAGTGGTTTCGTAATATTTTAAAATGTTCACCAAAATAAATCTAAAATATGTAATGATTGACCTTCTGTTAAGATTTTTATTGTTAAATTATAAATCTAGCAAAAACTGGAATTAATAAATATAAAAAATAATTTGAAGCGGTAATAATGAATAAAATTATCCGCGTCTGTTGAAGACACATTTGAAAGCAGTTAAACTATAAATTCATATAAAATATTAAGAAACATAATATTAGTACTAAATTATAGACATCATATCCAAAATATTTTTCAAATTTGATTTTTTCATCAGATGGAATTACATGTAGATATTTACTATAAAGCGGCATCCTCGAAGAAGACAATTAGCCAACGCTATTTCACTTGCTAGTAGAATTTTTTACTTTTTGCCAGAAATATACAAATGTTATATAAGAACGTTAAATTCTATCTAGAGTTATAAGAACAAAATAAGACATGATGTCTTAAATATAGATAAAAGCACTGTACAAGTGTACAAGTTCTAATAGATACAAAAAATAATCAATATGTTGTGCAATTTAGATTTTAAAATTTATTCCGAATATGATTTTAATTTTGATCCTCAGTTCATTTATTATTATCAAAGTGGTTATACAAAATATATAAGTACGTAATTATATGATAATTATTGTATAAGTAATACCATACCATGGTGATTGAAAGTAACTCCCATATGCAACCACAGGTTTTAATGGCATATGTTTTGTTTATTTACATTACGTATTTTTATGTCTAATCCACATATTTGTAAACTTAAAGCTAATATTACTAGGTATACATTATTCTTGTTTTTTTTATTATAAAAAGTATTTTTTTTAAATAAATATTTATTTTTCTGGAATAACCGATGCCGGACAGTCCTCCCGTGGCCTCCGACGCCTCAAAGGAGTAGCACGAGTGCATTAACTACAGCCACTCCCCACACCCAGCAGGGTTAGTGACTGTAGATATCAGAATCGTGTGCCCTAAGCAGACGGAGAGAACCTAGAATAACCGACTTTTTGCATTTAATCTGCCAGCCACTCCGCTGATTTTTGGCAAGCCGGTATGGTCTTCAAAGCAGCGTAGGCTTTATCCCTCCGAGTACACCGATTATTAGGACGACCATCTTGACTGAGTAGCCTGGGTAAAGCAGTTGGAGCTTGTACCGGAGATCGCGATATTTCTCCTTCAAGATAATGTTTTTTTCGGCAGGGTCCGAAAATTTGATGAAATACTTGGTACAATGGTCGAGAATGATTGACAGGTTTATTGGCTTGGAGTAGCCTGACGGTCGGGAACAAGTAGTTCCAATAAATGCGACATTTCTCGTTCTCGTCAATGGACTGAATATCTCGGGGGACGTAAGGCAGCACTGGTGTTTGGTCTACCTCGTACGAGTGCCTTAAGTGGTAATATAGCACCCGTAACGCCGCATTATGCCGGTGAATGTAAATCAAAATCGCATATATCGGGCATGACATAAGCCCGGCTGACCTTTTAGAAGGCGAATGTTATAGTGGCCGGGCAACCCAGCGTTTCTATGTTCACCATGTTGGGGTTTATCGAAATGCTGCCGAAACAGTTTTTCCTGTTCAGTAGCTCTGATTCGGGCTTTCAGACGATTTGGCTAGAGCTCAGTAACTGACTCTACATCAGCACCTCACCAGCCTCCTCGCCTGATTTCAAATGTGAGGCCGAGTTCATCTGCGGCTTCTTTTGGTGTTTTGAATAATCCTGCTACCATTCCTACAGTTTCGTTTTACAAGCTGCAAGAAAGGATCTGAGGTCCTCAGAATGTTACATGCCATACTCATTACTACTCTGCCATTTGTATACTCCATGCTCAAGGGTCCTCGCCCCTCCCTCCTGTTGACGTGGGAGGTACACAGGAGAACGGACGATCTAGGATGAATACTTCTGTGAATATTCATCATTTTGCGGGTATCTCTGTCTAATTGGCGCAGCTCATCTACTGTCCACTTCACTACTCCGATGGAGTAGAGCAGAACAGGAACGGCAAGCATGTACGTTGCAGACACCTTGTTCTTCCCCGAAAGTTCGGAAGACCAAATCTTTCGGAGAGGGTGTCTGTACTTGCCGCGGAGAGAATCCTTTATTTGTTTTACATGCTGGACATGCCTCTGTTGCCTCTTTTTAAAAAATCTGGCATATTATTTGCTTCGTATTTCCGCATTTCTAGAAAAAAAAATAACTATTGGTTTTATATAACCATCCTTTGAAACCTAACATGATAATAATAAATATCTATAGTTTTATATTTTGTGCTGTTATTCTTATCCGAATGTGCTAGAGTAGAATGTGCTACAATAAAAGTTTTGGGTTGATCTTTAACATACCTCGGATGAAACTGGTGATGCCAACCGACATTTTGTCCATAGAAATAATAATTCCATTCAAAATATAAGACGGAATAAACTAAAACTAGATCAACAGTGCAATATTCAGGAAGTCGTCAAGGTTTCAACTAGGTCCAGTACACTGGACACCTAGCAAAAAGTAATTAATGCAGATTATCCTGTTGTGATCGTCAAGTTAATCAGGTCCTACCTTCGATGGAGGAAATCACGATCAAAAGTAAATACCCACAAAGGAGGGAGTGCTTCAAGAACTATAATTTCTCCTTTCTGTCACTACATTTACCCCCCGCTATAATAGTACTATCCTAGTAATAGATACCCAACATCTAATATTTACAGCAAGCGGTGTAGCTGAGGTTTATACTTCAAAATCTTACATATAATAGAAAGCATACAAATCTTGGAAAACGGGGCGATGAGGTGAGCTGTGGAAGCAAAATGACTTGTGAGGCATATGAAAAATATTTTTACGAAGTTAAAATAAACACCCTTTATAAAGCTAATTCAGAATCGAAAGAAAATTCTCTAGATATGTGTGGAGAATCACAACAATTGTCTTGCCAAACGGAGGCAGATTAAGATCCCATAAACATTCCAAAATCAGAGATGCCGGAAATATATATTCCAATAGATTGTACAATTTCATTTATATCCATTTTAGGTCACCAATAAAGCAGGAAGGCCCTCAAATGAGAAACACCACCTATCCACTATCTGATCTTCAGATATCAAGGCAACTGTTTCCTTGGAACGTTCGTGAATTCAGTGCGTTAACATGTATCTTAATCGTACACCAGTATGATTTACATGTTGTTGTCACCTTTCCAGTTGATCGGAGAATAATAAATAAACAAGAGCAGTATTAAATTTACAACAATATACCAAATATCTCACCCCATTCAAAATTATCCACATTATAACTTATCACTTTGTGATTAGTAAATATTGTTGATCATTTTTTTTGACATATAAACCAATCAAATGAACAAATTTTTGACCACGTGTGTCAAAATAGACAAATCAATGTGTGTTTAAATCGACACAACCCGCAGGGTGGTTATCAAAGGCGTTTATCGTGGGTGTTTTCCACTTCTGTCAGTTTTGACATTTGTACATAAATATTCAGAAAAATGTCGCGCTTTGGAAATGAGAGTAGTGATTCCATAAATAAAATGATAGAAAATAGTATTCCTATGAATACTAAATGTAATAAAAAATGAGTTTGGAAGTTATTTATGAATTTTGTAGACGAACGTAAATACCAGATAAATGGAAGTAGCTCAGTTGAACTTGCATTAATTTTGAAAGTCTGGGCAATTAACATGAAAAGAAGCGATGGTGGTAATTATAGAGAAATACAATTAAAACTGTATGGAATGTAACTGCTAAGATGATCCAAGAAAAATTCAATGAAGACTTTAATATTAATATAGATCCATTTAATGGCATTGCATTTAAATGCGCCCGTGATGCACGAAATATCAAACGACGAATCTTGCATGCAGATTCTAAAAAACGCAAGAAAATTTCAGTTGCATTCGATTACGGTGAACTCCGCAAAATTATTAATTTGCGGTATAAAAATGTACCAGATGAACTACAGCGCAAATTCTATCATATAGTAGCAGTTGAAATGGCTTGGAGGGGCGGGGAAGCAGCTAATTGTTTAATTGATTACCTTTCCGTGGGGATGAATAATGATGGATCCAGGACTGGTACAATCGAATACTGTCCGCTATTTAATAAAACATGCCAAGGAGGAGCTAAACACTGTGCAACTAACAAGTGGCTCACACCAAATGTCGATAAAGAGGTATGTCCAATTCGTCTGTATCACAAAATAGTACCAAAAAGAAGTAATAACATAAAATAGAAAAAAAAATTTAAACTTCGAATCGACATTGGAAAAATGAAGAAGACAACTGGTACCAAATGTGCCACTGGGGAAAAACACAATATCCAAATAGACCAAGTCTGCTGCTGAGAAAATCGAGTTAGACACCAAGCAGAAAGAATTCACTAATCATTCTAATAGATCCACGGCTGTAAGCCAACTAGCTAAAAATGGAGTTGAGGAACAGCAGTTGTTAGAGATTATCGGTCATACAAATACAACTTCAATAAGACCATACCTAAATATTAATAAAACACATCTCGGACAAAAATTAACAATATGCGTGCAGATAAGGTACACGATGTTGTTCAGAAAACTTGTAATCAAAAAAGTGTTACAAGTGAAGATTCTTCTAATAAGAAACGTATGAATAATTTTACATTTAATAATTGTCCATTTAATGATTGTAAATTTTAATATTCGTTCTTATTATAAATATATTTTTAATACCTACCTAAAATGAATTGTTAAATTTATATCAATAGACGTATAATATAAAAAAATATATATATCTTACTAATGATAAATCCTCATAATTTTGTTAGCACTGTCCTCAAGTGTGTTGCTTGAAATAACTGCAGTTATAAAGTAACACACTTTCGGGAATCGGGGAAAAAATTATCGCGTGATTATCATTGCCCTTGGTTTATTGTGAGTGAATAGACTGCGAACATTATTATAAACAGTTTTCTGTGTTTCGTGCACAAATATTGGCGAAATAAATATTAAACTATTATGTATTAATTTGAAATGTATTTCTACCACCACATTACTTTAAATTTGACTGACTGTAATCGGCATTAATATTACCAAAGGGAAATAATTGGAATATTTCATTTTAATTAACCCGCTTCAAAATTTTTTGTGTAAAAACAAACTATTACGAGCGTTTTGCATTTCAGCCATATTTCATATTTACCGTCTCTTTCGAGTGTTGGAATCGGTAGACTAATTTAGTTAAGTTTTTAAAAAAGATTATTTATGCGGTATCATATTTTCCTGAATGTTAAATCTATCGAAAACAAAAGCGTATACTTCGATATGAGCCATTTAGTTATGTCTGAAAAAAATGTCAAGTAGTAAGAACACTTGCCTTCTACCCTGGTGTTCCGGGTTCGATCCCTGGTCGAAGTGCTAGATTTTTTTTAACCAGAAATTAATCCTAGAATATTAGGATATTGGATGTGTGTTCATTGTCTTTAAATGTGTAGCCCTTCCACACACAAGGTACACTTGATTTCAAAAAAAACTGGTACACTTTCTTTTAACAATGTAAATCATTCGTTCTTTGATTGATATTAATAATCTTACAAATGTCACTTTGACGTTAATCAGTGGCGTCATTATTAAAAATGGTTCGACATATAACAGATATTCAAAAATTTCGAATTGTTTCTAAAATTGAAGATGGTTGGTCCATAAGAAGACTTGCTGCTGAATACAATGTGAGTAAAACCACGATAATGAGTGTTAAAAAACAATGGGACACCAACCAAACGGTATCCCGTAAAGTTGGTTCCGGTAGGCCCAGAAAGAGCAATAATCAAGAAGATGAAAATCTTATAAATTACTTAATAGAAAACCCTTTTCAGACTGCAGTAAATGCAACTTCAGAGACAAATTTTCCTGCTTCGGTATCTACTGCTTGCAGAAGAATAAAACTACAAAGCGACTTGAAGAGTTGTTCAGCGGCTAAAAAATACAAACTTTCAGAAGAAAAGAAGCAGGATAGGATTATTTTTGCACTCAACTATATAATCAATGATGAAAACTTCTGGGGACAAGTTGTCTTTTCTGACGACAAGGTTTTTAAATCCTGTAACGATGGACATGTTCGCGTATATAGGCCTCCTTCCATTAGATACGACGAAAAATATACTGTCGATCCACAAATATCAGGAAGGTTTTCAGTCAATGTCTGGGCTTGGATAAGCCTAAATGGGTTAGGTGTGTGTTGGAACAGTGGTGGTCATCTCAATTCCAATAAATATATTGAAATATTAGATAATATTATGTTGCCGTCAGTAATAGAGGTGTTTCCGGAAAATAATTTTATTTTCCAACAAAACAACTGCTCCGTACATACGGTCCATCGTGTCAGGCAATGGTTTCTTAATAAAAACATAGAGTTGTTACCGTGGCCATCTAAAAGTCCGGATTTAAATCCAATTGAAAATGTATGGAGACTAATGGTGAAACATATAAGAAAATTAAATAACCATCCAAATAATGCCCAAGAATTGGAAGGGACAATTGAAGACGCTTGGGAGAACTTGTCGCAAGAAGTTGACCTTGCAAGAAATCTGATTTTGTCCATGCCTGCAAGATTTCAGGCAGTTTTAGACGCTAATGGAGCAATGACAAAATATTAGTTAATTCTGTATTACGTAATTGAAGTTCATTTATTTTATTTTTTTTATTGTATTTTTATGTTCAGTTTGCATTGTTTACATTTTTTTTAATCTCAAGTGGTATTTTTGTGTTCTTATTATAAAAATAGAATTATCATTATTCAGTTAGTATTTTAATTACAACCATTATCCGTAACAAATACTATTTTTTTAAACAATAATATGGCAGGCTTGAAAATGTTTTGAAAAAGTTATTTTCTAATTATTTTTTAAAAGTTCATTTGAATAAAATAAAAGAGAAAGGTTTAATAAGTTTAAAAACACAAAGAAAACCGATCTCCTCCAAAAAACCCAGGTCCGGGGTAAATCACTTCTTCTCCACCCCCCTCTCGACATGCCTGGCCAGCCCTATTTACAGACATATGTACACAACTAAACTATTAAGATTTTCGATTACAAGAGTTGTACCAGTTTTTTTTTAAATCAAGTGTAACTTGAGTTACCTTCAGGAATACAGGGGGTTGTATTACCTGTGGTGTTTAAAGTATCAGCTAG
The DNA here is from genome assembly GCA_029963845.1 of Rhamnusium bicolor. Taxonomy (NCBI): domain Eukaryota; kingdom Metazoa; phylum Arthropoda; class Insecta; order Coleoptera; family Cerambycidae; genus Rhamnusium; species Rhamnusium bicolor. The sequence goes on along the minus strand of JANEYF010004784.1, from coordinate 152,324 downwards.
TAAAATTAGGATTGAAGCTCGAACAAAATCGTCACAATAGATCATTTAATAGAATTTAAAAAATCAGTCGTTATCTCGAGTATTAGAGTTCGGAGAAGCTGCTTAGTTATCTTGTGGCAGAATGAAATGTGCCTCAATAATTTATCGTAAAAACTAGTTTTGAAAATTTAACCGACAAATCTACCGATTTTCTGGGGAAAACTTTTGGCAATTATCAAAGTTTTAGTTGTAATGAGATTTTGTTATTTATGACAATTTCTGTTTTATGTTTTTAACAGAATATATTTTTCCTACTGCACAAATATCCCACTGCACAAATCCATGCACAATTTGATTTTTCCACTGCACATTTTGTGCCCACGTGCACATTACAATAATCTTGACAAATATTTAAGAAGCCGAGGAACACACAAAAATAAAAAAGTTTTAGTTTTGTAATGACATTTTCTTATTTATGAGAATTTTTGTTTATTATATGTTTTCAACAGAATATAATTTTCTACTGCACAGATATCGATTTCCCATTGCACAATTTGATTTTGCCACTACACAATCTGATTTTCCCACTGCACATTTTGTGTCCAAATGCACTTTAGAATAACCTCTGCTTGTAAGCATACTGTTTTAGTGTGGTAGTGGGCAGTTATAGAAGTTGGTGGAAGAATAACTCTTCCTTCCTTAGAGTTATAATGTATTATTACATTTAAAATATCTGAACTGCCCCAAATGTTCAATTACTTCCATACCACTGAAGAATAAGGCAACAGATTTTGAAAAGTTTCTATCACGTTGAAAGGACAATGAAAGTGATGTCTTTTTACCCTTCTTATAAAAGGAAGAAATAGTCTCACAGCCTGGCACTTCGTAAGCAAACAAATTAGTATTCGTTCGTTATTTCCTTTCCTAGTGCCGTTTGTAGCTGTTTAATGTTAGTACATTTGTCAGATTTCGCAGCAAATGAAATCCTGACTAAAAGAGTTATAGTTTAAAAATTCGGGATATTCTACCACTAAGAATTTTTGGGATTTTTAGTCAGAAGTTAAGTATACTACAAAGAAGATATTTGTGAAGAAATTAGCTCATCACGAATTTGTTCCATCGGGTCATTTTTTAAATGATGTTTTCAGGGGGAGCAGTAACGTATTTCATTCTTATATAGCAGCCAAAGGGTTTTCGTTTTTTGTATTGCTATTGCAGGGAATCATTTCTTAAATGTAAAAATGTTTTGTTGATGAGCCAACATTTTGTTAATCTCAATATTTTTTGCTTCTAATACTAAGAATACTATTCTTTAGTCCAGTGTCATCCTGCATCTATGTGAAGTAATTATTTTAATAGTTTCTGCAATAGAATATATTTGAGGTGCCGTGTTTGATTTATTATCCAACTAAAACTTTTATTCTAGCGCATTCAGATAAAAATGACAGTATAAAATGTACGAATGTCAGATTTTTTTAGAAAACTTCCTTTCATTGAAATTATTTGTTCAACGACTGTTAATTGTATTCTCACCATGAGGAATACTCATCGATTCTTCCACCAATTCTCGAGTAATAATAAAATAATATTATGGATGTGTAGATGTTCGACTACAAATCTATAGTCTAAGATCCGAATTAAGAACGACCTCCACCTATCCGTTTAATAGATGAAAAAATTTTTATATTAATTTTAATATGTTATAAAATATATCGCGAGTGGGTTGGCTAAAAAATTCCTGGCAAGACTATGATTAATTAAAAATTCAAAAATAACTTTTTTTTTTAACATTGCACTCATTTGTTTAAGGAACAAATTTTATTCCAATCAAAACTATGAAGCCTATAGAATATACAAATGTTAGGTTGTCTATTTTTTCCTGGCGTAACTATTGGGTTGGCAGGTATGAACAGGTAATTCGATACTAGTAATTTACATTCATCTGTTTAATGAATAAATCTTAAATCAAAATAAAGGTAATTAAATTGCGAACAGAATGATATAGGGTTGTCAAAGGTAAGGGGGGGGTTGGGGGAAGGGGGTCGAGCAAACTATCCGGTGCGATAGAAGAGGATGCAGCATTGCAGCTGCGCGCGGCTCGTCCATCGGATGAAAAGAGTGTGCATACTATTTGTTCGTGCAATTCATTATATTTATTTCCTAAAGCAGTGATTTTTTTTATAACACGAGGTATGATAACCAACAAAATCGAGTGACGCGTTGGTTAGCTCAACTTCATTGTATTTATAATTCTTTTTTCACGAAAAGCCAACTTCAATGAACAATTTTTAAAAGTTTCATCATTAAAATCAATTACAGAATCGTCCGAGTAACACAAAAAACACTTTTTAGCCATTTTTTATCATAATATATTGTCAATTAATAACAACGATGCGTAGTAGCACGTTCTCTTGATTCGAACATTGAGGTTAACTGCACCAAAATAATGCTCAGAGTATTTACTAGTCTATCGCTACCCTTCTCAATTGCACGAACAAATAGTATGCGCACTCTCTTTCATCCGATGGACGAGCCGCGCGCAGCTGCAATGCTGCGTCCTCTTCCATCGCACCGGATAGTTTGCTTGGACCTCTTTGTCGCACATTTTCATTCACCAATATTTCGCTTTTTAAAGTTCGCCAACCGGAATTTAAACCAGATTTTTCGCAGACAACCCTATATCATTCTGTTCGCAATTTAATTACCTTTATTTTGATATAAGATTTATTCATTAAACAGATGAACGTAAATAAAAAAATAAACAACCTAACGTTTGTATATTCTATAGGCTTCATAGTTTCGATTGGAATAAAATTTGTTCCTTAAACAAATGAGTGCAATGTTTAAAAAAAAAAGTTATTTTTGAATTTTTAATTAATCATAGTCTTGCCAGGAATTTTTTAGCCAACCCACTCGCGATATATTTTATAACATATTAAAATTAATATAAAATATTTTTCATCCATTTAACGGATGGGTGAAGGTCGTCTTTAATTCGGATCCTCTACTACTAGTACTTAGTAATATATTATTTATAACTCACTATTTTCTTATAAAAGGTATAATTAAATTGCACTGAATACAAACGGGTATTTAAACCAAACGTCCTCTCATAATAGGAATAATTATTATAAAAGCTGGCTTCGTTATTATTTTGATTGATTATCAGCTGCCCCAATTATTACCGTAAATATTAAAAGGGCTCAGGTGCGTTTGCGATTTTGTAATTACAATCCTCAGTATGTCATCCCTTAAATGATGCAGTGTCTGTGGATTTCATTAAATATTTAGTTATACGTTATTTTAGACATGGTATATTTAAAATGTAGCGAGGCTGAATAATTATTAATTTGAATAAATTTGTGATTTATTAAGCCTTAAATGTAGCAGTCATGTTTATAATTTAACTGTTTGACGGGGCCACGGGTTACAACAATCGTATTAATTATTAACTGACAGTTAGATTCATCAATTATGGAGGATTAAATAAGCGACTGCGACACAAACTGTATTTTGCCGGTGAAAATTATCCTTTAACATGGATTTTATTTCACAAAGATTTTTTTCTTCTATAGAGTATAGACCAGTGCTGGAAATTTTCCACATTTAAGTATTCAATTATTCGTTTGAAAAAAATATTTGAATTTTTTAATTATTCGAATATTTGTATTAATCGAATAATCTGACTATCCAGATATTCGATTAAACCGAATATTCGAACTATTTGAACATTCGTACTAATCGAATATTGGAATTTTCCGAATAATTCGAATCCTCGAATATTGTATAATTATAATCGATTCAGTTAATCAAATATGTATGTATAAGATGATTATTTTGGTATGTATTAGAGTTTACTTTTTGCTGCATTTTTTTAATTAAGGTTATTGAAAATGAATGAGGTTTTAGACTTAGAACAACAAAAATCTTTAAATAAAACTTGCGGGACTTGGTCACATAGAAAATGATTTAATAATTAATACCTAAATTACATAAACAGACTAAACAAACTACAACTACTACTACTATAAAGTACAACAATGTAATATGTTATTTTATATACAAAAATGATTCCAAAAAAGGCCCTTCAAAATCAGAGGTTGGATAAGTTACTGTCAGAAAAAAATTTTGTTCATGTTATTTGACTAAATGCAGGAACGCTTGGCGGTGATAATATTACCTGCCTCAGAAAAACCCTTTCTGAGGATGTACCTACTACCACCCTCTTTAGATATATACCTATTTAAAAATTTGAACATATTTGAATACTCGAATAATCAACTGTATTCGAATATATTTGATTATTCGAGTATATTCGATAATTGAATATATTCAAATATTTGAATTAGAAATAATTGAAAACTGAATACGCAAATATTCGAATATTCGAATTATTCGTATTCGATTCCCAGCCTTAGTATAGACTAACTATATTGGGCTACGATCTTCGATTGCTGTATTACTATTGTAATTAGAAATTTCATCCAAATATAGGATTAAACTAGGGAAGAAAGGGAATTTATTGAAGAGTTGATGATGATCAGTGATAACACATGTAATTTTTTTGATGTAATTAATTCTTTTGTAGAAAATTTTAATTTTACTGACTTTTGTTAAATAAATCGCTACAGCCACAAATGTGATATTTAAGAAAAAGTAATAGAGTTTCTTGTCACAAGAGAGTTAGTAAATATTTCAGTTAAAATTAAATGGTCTTATGGTTAACAGGATGGTCAGAATTATTTCACAATTTCGAATATTTCAAATTCCTTTTTCTCATTATTTAAATTGTTGTTGCTCTTATTTCATATGTCGTAATATTTTGTGGTTTTTCTACTACGGCTGGGAATCGAATACAAATAATTCGAGTATTCGAATATTCGAATATTCGAATATTCGAGTATTCGAATACGAATTATTCTAATGGGAAATTATTCGAATATTCGAATATTCTAAATATTCTAATACTCGAATATTCGAATACTCGAATATTCGATTACTCGAATATTCGATTATAATTGAGGAAATTTGAATATTAAAACACATTATTAAATTATGTATGAATAGGTATGCAGTATGCATCCAACCAAAGTAGGTAGATAGTTGGTATAGGAAGGTACCTATTCAAAAATCCAAATATATAAATAGACCACATTAGTGGCACGTTTTACTCCCAGTCAAACTATTCCATCTCTTTCTCGCCTCGACCTTATTCTTACTGTACTAAGGCAGGGGTTAAAATTAAATTTTAAATTTTAGAAAACCTGTAAATATTTAACTATTGACTTTTCATGTATTTGTTTTACCTTCACAATCTGCGTCTTTTTTTAAAAACATTCCAATTTTAGAGCACTTTTATTTTTTTTCGAAAAGGAAAAATAGTTATGGCACAGAAGTATAATAAACTAGCTCAGTCTTGGTTTTATTTAAGCTTCAATAGTTAAATGTGAACAATAGCGCCTCAATCCTAAAATAAAATACTAACTAAATAATTCTAACCCTTAAAGCACTTGTACAGGAGACATACCCTATTGTGAGTATGGAAAGCAAATCGAATTGCCTGCTTAGTGGATTACGTCACGACTATTATTGTGGTCTATCCAACCAAATACTCAAATAGAGTATTCACTATTCACTAGTATTCAGTGCTATACCTATTAATAACGTATATTCGAGGATCCGGATTATTCGGATACCTATTCGAATAATTCGAATTATTCGAATAGGTATTCGAATAATTCGAATTAATCGAATATCCGAATACTCAAATAATTCGAATATCCGAATATTCGAATATCCGAATAATTCGAATACCTATTCGAATTATTCGAATAATCCGAATATTCGAATAGTTCGAATATTCGAATATTTTTTCGAACGAATATTCGAATACTAAAATCTGAAAAATTCCTAGCCTTAATTTCTACCCACTGGGCAACAACAGTTACAATACAAAATGAGCCATTAGAATTATTGCTGGATTAAAAACTCGTGATTCTTGTAAGTCATATTTTACCAAAATGAATATTTTAACATTACCTTCTTTATACATATTATACATTATTATTGGTATACAAAAATAAATCGATTTACACTTTCAGTAGTTCAGATACACGTCAAAACAGTAACTCAAAATTACTACATCATGGAACTATTCTTTTAGTGTTCTCCTGTAAATTATATTAAATTTAATTAAATTACATGAATTAAATAATTACATATTTTATTATAACTAGAGACCGGATCCGAATATTACATGACGTCAATATCAGGGGCAGATCCAGGATACCAATGTAAACACATGTACAAAAATGACAAACATATCACATGTACCAGATTGAAATATAGGTGTATTTTAAGCGCTGTCCAGCTGTCATCATATGAATCTGTATTCGTTACAAAAAGCAAGATACGTCCCTTATTATTTTCACAGTTCTCATCCCGACTGCTATCCACACATTCACATATCGTTTCTGCATTAGAGCGTTCTAACACCTTTGTTGATATTAGGCGGCCTGACATAGACACTGTCTCATCCATCCCACCAACCAACAATTTTGCAGAACCTGTTCAAAATGAGGGTTATCTAGTTTGGTCCACTAAATATAAAACGCGCCAAAATTTTAAACCCAACATTTATTCAATATGTTCCGCGACATTATTCTCCGATTTAAAAAGTATACATACCCGCTGCGTTTACAGGTTGAGTACTGGACAGTGTTGCCGGAAAAATATCTTTACCCTAATTATTCGCAAATTACAAGGTACCGTTTTTAAAGATATTAGCTAAAATCTGTAAACAGCTAACAGCGATTTATAGATTCAAGTTGGATACGTGGTGAAAACATACACAACTTGACTTTGATAAAAATGTCCTCTTTTTATTTTTTACATCTGCTTATTTTTAAATTGATGTTATTTTGTGCATTAATGTAGAAATCGGGAGGTAGCGATAACTTTTACGTAGATATAATATATTGTAAACAACTAATGAATTGTACATGTACTAAATACTTAAAATTATTTCATTTTGTCTGTTTATTTGTTTCCTTTGTTGTAGTAGGGACTGACTGCGTTATTTAGTTTTTGACGTGTAAAAAAGAGTGAGATCGTTTTGTGAGAACATCAAAAGTTAAATTAATTGACTAAAATTTAAACCGCTCAATTTTGGATTAAAATACATCACGTCATTATGTACGACAAATACAACAAATGTTAATACCAATAATTCTGTTACGTTTAGAAATTTCAATTCATCCAATATTACAAAAATTATTGAAGATTTGCAAAATATTAATTGGAATATACCAAGTAATGATCCCGAAGAAATTCTCAATTTTTTAACAAATAAGACTACACAAGTAATAAATAATGTTTGTCCGATAGAAAATAAAATATGTCTATCGAATCAATTACCCTGGTATGACACGGAAGTTAAAAGTTTGGCTAAGCAAAGAGATGAAACATACAAATTTTTTAAACGATGTGAGAATAAAACAGAAAAAGATACTTAGTGGAACCAATACAAAATATTTAGAAATCAGATGGTATCATTGCTGGACATTAAAAAAACTTTATATTATGAATACAAAATAGATCTTAATAAGACTGATGCGAAAAAGATGTGGAAAACTCTAAAACAATTAGTAAAAACAGAAAATAAATCATTCTTAAATAACACAATTTTGTTTAGGGATGAAAACAATTCTTTAGTTGAAGTGAAAGGAGAAAAACAAATAGCAGATAATTTTAACAATTATTTTGTTTCGAGTATCAGAGATATTTCTCAAGCTATACCGAATGTAAATGAATGGACTGCTGATGATAATTTCCTACTCCCTGCATTTACAGAATTTAAATTATTAGATCTTAATGCTTAGGTGAAATAGTTAAAAAACTTGACAACAAAATGAATTATCATGAAGTTTTAAGTGGGGGGTATGATTAAAAAATCTTTTAATATAATAGGACCAGCTTTACTACAATTTGTAAATGCATCGTTGCAATCCGGTATAGTTCCAGAAAAAATAAAAATAAGTACAGTTATTCCTGTGGAAAAAATTAAAAACAGTCATGATTCTTTTAGTTTTAGACCTATCAATACACTTCCACCAATAGAAAAAGATTTTAGAAGTAGTAGTAGTAGAACAACTACTTAGTTATTTTAATAGCAATAATTTATTTATTCTAAACCAATCAGGATTTAGAAAAGAACATTCTTGCGAAACGGCTTTACAATTAACCATTTCAGAGTGGATTCGGAATGTCGATGATAATAAATATATTATAGCAATATTTCTTGATTTTAAGAGAGCGTTTGAGACAATTGACAGACATCTGTTATTAGAAAAACTAAAATATTATGGTATTAATGGAATTGTACTTCGCTGGTTTGAAAATTATTTAACAAACCGCTTTCAAATTACAAAAATTAATAATATTTTTTTCGCCTCCTTTAGAAAATAAATTTGGAGTACCCCAAGGCAGTGTACTAGGTCCAATTCTTTTTATCATTTATTTAAATGATTTTGTTAAATGTACATTATGTGATTTTGTAAACTTATTTGCTGACGATACTCAGATAGCCGTTGTAGATGCAAATTTAGACGCGGCCGTGGAAAAAATGAACCATGAACTTATTAAGATTGAAGAATACCTAAACACTAACAAACTAAAATTAAATATTGATAAAATTAAAGCTATGATTATAACAACAACTTATAAATATAATAATATTAATTTAAATAATATCAACCTCAAATTTCAACAATTAAATATAGAAATTGTCAGAAAAGTTAAACATTTGGGATTTTTTCTTGATAACCACTTGAACTTCAAAGAACATTTCAAATACATAAAAAATAAAATATCAAAAAAAACTCTTTTTTTTCTCAAGAGCATCGAAAAACTTGTCTTTAATGACAAACATTACAGTTTATAAATCTATTATTCAAGCTCATTTTGATTATTGTTCTAGTATCTTATACTTATTTAATAATAATTCAATACAACAATTACAAAAACTACAAAACAGAGGAATGCGCATTATTCTGAGATGTAACTAGTATACTCCAATAAACTTAATGTTAGAAACACTACAATGGATGTCAGTGAATACTTGTTTAAAATATTTTACAATGATCTTTATATACAAAATTATAAATAATCAGTTGCCACCTTATTTTCACCAGTTTATTACATATACCAGTGAAGTGCATGATTATGAAACCAGAGGTAGAAGTCTATTACTCTTAGAAAGAGTAAAATCAAGTAAAGCACAAAAAACTTTATTTTACAAAGGTGTAAATGAATATAACTTGTTGCCTAATAGTATAAAGAATTCTGTATCGGTCAATATCTTCAAACGAAAACTAATTGATCATTTAAAATACTACTGAAGTCTTTCCGATGAACCTAACTCAAATGTCATCAATATATTGTTGTAATTATCTGAATATTTGATTTTTAAGTACGAATTTCAGTTATTTATTGTTTATAGCCATATTCAATATTTGAATTGTACAACCTACCCAATTTAATTGTTTAAAGAGAATGTATATTTCTTTGCTATTTAAAGTACAGTATTTTTTTTATGTTTATGTTTATTCTTATGTTTATCTAAGTCTCACTTTTAATATTGTTAAAATTTTGTTAGTCTATAGTATTATATGCTGTATTTGTATTTTTATTTTATATTAGGCCTGCCTATTTAATAAATTACTTACTTACTTACTTATACTTACTTACTTACGTATACACGATAATCCCTGTTGCGAGTACTTGTATATCCGTTCCTGTAATCTAATATTCGAATCCGGAATCTAATTATAACGTAGTACTACACATTGTTCATTTATTCACATTGTATTCTATTCTATGGAAATATCTTCACATTAAATTTGAATTAAAGCAAACTTAAGGCCAAACTACACAGTTTCGTATATACGTATAGGCATGTTTGATTAATTTACTCTGTAGTATCTGAAGTACATTTTATGACACAGTTTTCTGTAACACCTTTTATACTGAATTTAATTTATTATATGAAACATTGAGCATTCCAAACATTTTCTCATGTAGTTTTCTGTTTCTTGAAAAGTAAAACTTATTATTCGCTACGATGAAACAAGCTGTTCTTTTATATTCATCGTTTGCGACCAATTAATTATTTAATTCCGTTTACAATAGAGTATTGATGCGACAGTGTGATAAACTCCACACCAGTAAAAACTGGTCTAGACTGGATACATGAGTTTTTCATAAACTCATAGAAAAGGATAAGCCTATTATCATGTTCGTGTAGTATTACACCTCTATTTGCTTCTACGCGCAAGAATATTGCTCTCAGTTTTAAGCGTCTGTAACAAAGAGCTTTTACACATAAATTGATCATGATCGTGCAGATTTATTTAAACAGCCACTAATAGAGCCACCATGGACGCGCTTCCATTTAAATTGATTCGACCGCCAGCTTGGCAATGGATATCGAAGAGATAATAACTGGCGGTTGTTTGAATAGTCGCATATCGTCGCTACAATCACGAAGTGACGTAACTCAAAAAAATACATACTTTGAGATAATACATTTATTATGTATTAATGCTGGTGCGCTTTCATCCCACGGAACCTCATACGGAAATATTGTACACATACTGAGTTTGATTCAATAATAGTGGTGACGTATCTTGAAAATGAATTGTAGAAGCAATCACGAATTGTCTTAACTTGAGTTACGTCTCTTCGTGGTTGTTATATTTCCGTAACCAGTACGGGCGTATCTCATGTTGCCTGCAAAAACATGTATTGTGCAAAGAAATGGTATACAGGACAGGTATCGGCGTTACAGATGCAGAAAATAATATCAGCAGCAGCTCTAGTAATTTAGATGATGCTCGAGTAAAACATATGAAAGGCATTTCACATAATATAAGCAAAGATGTTTCTACTGTTTCTGAAGCAAATATAACAGGAGATTCAGCAAGTGATAAAATACGTAATGCTATCGAATTTGACAGCTCGGACGACGAACCATTAATATATTTGAAAAGAAATCAGTCACAGTCACCTTCAATTGTTCTCCCATCCCATTTTACGATTCAGATGATGTTCCACCCCTACGTTGCACACTGTGAAGTATATAGGTTAGGTTAGGTTAGGTTATTATGAGTGGGTCCTTGTGGACCCTCCACTGCGGCTATTAGCAGGCCTATTGTGACTCACTCCTAATGATATTTCACCCAATAAGCTCAGTCTCTTAATGAAACTGATAACTTTATTGGGTGAAAATGTGCCCAGATCCTCTGGCAGCAATTGCCCTTTGCCAAATATTGAGAATCGGATCCTCTCCACAGCAGGACAGGTGCATAGGATGTGGTCTACCTTCTCATCATCCTCCAAGCACAGACGGCACTCAGCGTTTTCCGCTAGGCCGAGTTTATGAAGATGATAGTTTAGTCGGCAGTGCCCAGTATATAGGCCTATTAGAGTTTTCAGGTTTATCCTGTTTACCTCTAAAAGTTTCTTAGTTCTTGATTTCAAGGGGTATTTTATAAACGCATTAGAATGAACTAATCCTGGTAATTCTTGCCAATACTGAAGAGTTTTCCTCATATAAGTGTAACAATGAAGTATTCAGTTCGTGCCATCACTGTCTAGTGCTTTTATGTTTTCAACATTTTGAAAATATCACCTCTTGCGAAAATCACGGTAGAAAACGACAGCAACTAAACGTAAAACTACAATCAGACCAGTTCATACAAATCAGCATCACAAGATAGTACCTCCTGTAGCTAACATTGAACATCCAGAGCAATTTTTAGTTGAAGGAGGGCAAAAAGAAGATAACCATTGTAAGCAGAAGAAATATAATAAACAAAAATTGGCAAAAAAGTTAAGAAACAGGAGTACGTAAGCGTTTCAAAAAATATCCCTGTTCCTGCAAGAGTGTTAAAACCGAGTTGTAACACCGAACAATGTAAAAAATTTGGTAAACGGCAGTGTTTTATATTTACGGACAATGATCGAAGGGAAATATTTAAGATGTTTAATTCTCTTGGAGACTTGCACTCCCAAAGAGAGTTTATAGTTAACCATACTCAGGAAGCTAATATCAAACAAAAGACGACAAATGCCGAGTCTAGTAGACGAAAAACTGTTCAGTATTTTTTATCGAAAGATAGTACTAAATATCAAGTATGTAAAACACTATTTTTACATACATTAGGAATCTCTGAACGTATTGTACGAACGGCAAGGACAAAGATTACTAAATATGGTACTGTTGAAAAAGATAAGCGAGGCGGAAGACAATCTCAAAAACTCATAGATCGGGACAGAAATATTGGGGTTTTTAATTTTCTTGAATGTTACGTGCTTTGATAAATATTAAAATACCCATAGTTGATATTAACATAACGGTGACGTATCTCCTGCTTCCCCATTAGGTTAGTCATATTTACAATCACGAATGGACGTATCTCATTTAGCATACATATTTTTGCAATATTTCTAATACATACAAAAGGTATGACAGCTTATCAGTACACCTGACACATCAGTACTTACGAGAGAAACATAATAACGCCTAAACAGTTTTTTGTTTTTTTGCAATTAGTTTCATAACAACTACACAAATTTAAATCGGCTATTCTGTAAAATTGCGAAATATGAGATACGTCGTTTCGTGATTGCAGCGACGATATGACATAAGATAGCGAAAATGAAGGATAGTTTTGGATACAACATTTGGAGAATACAGAAATTTGTCAAAAGGAATTTTTCCAGAAATGTTAGGCAAAAAAATTTAAAATTTTGAACTCCAGAAAAGATATCGAACACGTTTGTTGGGACGTTGTCCGCGTTTTTGCTTTGAATGGATCGGTATCCACTTGGTCAAGTATGTATTAAATGATTCTTGTGTAGTATTATTGGTGTAGTAAATTAAGGAACACAGTATTTTGGTACGAGTAGATATATTGCGATTCTTGGTTTCAGGTTACAAATACATGTAGTTTAAAATGAATAATGAATAAAAAAGGGATAAAACAATTCCCTCGAGAGACTAACTCCTACTCTCATGAACAGCGAACCACAACTACTGACTACTGCGCTTATGTAGCGCGTTTACTCAAGGTTAATGAAAAGCCCATTACACATAGGGACAAGTAACTTAAAATATTAAGTATTACAATATGTAAATAAAACATGAATTCCAAACAACGTTAATAGTGCTTCGATTTAATCGAACTAATAAAACGATATTTATAAGTATGTAAAAAGAAAAAGGGCACTTTAGAATAAAAAATCAATACGAAGTTAACATGACAACTACAAATAATAATGGGAAACTGTTTAATAAAAAATATCGGCGTTTTCTGTATTTAAAGACAGTGCAATCAAATAACATGCGACACATGGACACGTCGACTGACTTGACCGAGGGTTTTTGGACGGTATCGTGAAAGCAGGTACAGCACTTTATTTTCTAGTATGACCTCTCATTTTTGTACAGTCTCATTTAGCAAATCGAGAGATAAATTGTCAGTTTCGACTTGACTAAAATGGGCTGAAAATTATTGTAAAGTGATTACTTATGTTTCCTTCGTTTATTTTTTGCTTTTTTGTAATCAAAATGAACATGGTACGAGACAAATGAAATTTATTTTATTTTACGAAACATAGCTATTTCTATCACTAGGGAGGAAAGTACCACTTTTCTCCCGTGGGTAACGTTTACAGCAAATTAACATAATAGAAGAAATGATAGTAAAAAAGTAAGAAGATTTAATAAAACTGTTCAATATGAGCTGAATACATTTTTGGCATCTACGCCTAACTGAGCTGATTACTCTTCTGAGAGTATTGGCATTTATTGTGCCGAAACCGTCTCTAACTTTGTCTTCCAGAAGATCGATAGTTTCCGGGCTTTCAAAATCATACACTTCATTTTTCACCATGCCCCACAAATAAAAACCAGGAGAGGTTATATCAGGTAAGTGGGGCGGCCTCAATACTGGTCCACTATTTGAAACTATGCGGTTACCAAAATTTTCCTATTATATTCGTCTAACATTGTTAGTATTAGCCATCTTGTTAGAACCACAACTCGTTTATTTCTTGTTCTGTAAATAGCTGTCTTATCTCGGGTAAAACTTGATTTTCTAGAAGTTCACGATAGGCTGCTCCCGTTAAATTGTTGTGAAAAATGAATGGACCAATTAAATGGCGATCTAAAAATAATAATTAACGAAAGGGTCATAGGCAGATCATAGGAGTAGAATAGGAAGATAAAAGGTAATACCGATCAAGGCTGCACCAAACATTGAATCCAAACCTAGTTTGGAATCTTCTTTGCGTAGTTACATGCGGATTTTCTATGATCCACTGGTAATAATTGTGCTTGGTAAAGACTCCATAATTTGTAAAACATCTTTCCTCGGTTGATACACCTCTCAATTCAAAATCTAGTTGTTCTTCGCATTTTTGATTAAACCAACAACAAAATTCAAGTCTTCAACCAAAATCATTTTTGTTTAAAGCTCGGACAATCGTAGGTTTGTATAGATATTTCCTTTGTTTTAATGTCTTGTGTACAGTTGTCTTAGAAATATTTGTTTCGCCTGCAATTTGTCGCACTGATATGCGGGGATTATTGCTAACAGCTTCGAGAATATTATTTGTGCGGTCAACATTATCAATATCATACCGGTCTCTTTTATTATCAGAACTCTCGGAATTAAACAAATTGCTTACAATTCTTCCAAAAACTGTTCTATGTGATTGTATTCTCCCAGGAAATGTTTTTAGATAGGATGCCGATGCGTTTTGCGAAATTCTATTTACTTTTAAATAACATTTTAATATATAAAATTTTTTCTTCATTTGAGAATTTGTGCGTCATTTTGCAATAATCACACTTTTGAACAATAATAATAAGTATTCTTGAACAATTTACAACAATGCCACTACTATTTAGAGGACAACTGTCAACTAACAGTAATGCTTATTATTTGTTTTAAGCCACAGTTTACCAAATTTTACTTTAAGTGTGTGTATGTGAGTGTGTGAATTTGGTCGTTTTTAGAAAAGCATTTATCAAATTTTACTAATATGCCCATAATGATGAGGATTTCTTTATTCCAAATTTTGAACACCTTATTGACAATTTTGTGACAAATAAACCTTAATGATCATCTAAAACATGACATTTTTAGAAAACTATACTAAAACAATTTACAGTAGATTTTAAGTACATAGGTAATAATTATTAGCTGCTGGCGCCGTCTGAATTAGCAACTTCCTTGTCTCTGGTTTTACAAAAACCTTCTGATTTTCCATGGCATACTATTTTGTTTTGTTAAGAAATAGATGATTTTTTTCTCAGCATGTGATGCATCATCTGAAAGCTCTTTTTAAGCGCAATCTGAAAACGAAAAATCCAATATAGCTGCCATAAGAAAAACAAAACTTTCCTCGGATATCTCGAAAACAAAAGACTATCGAGCATTCGTTTCTAGACCAAAATATTAGACTCTAAAGTGTCCTAATAATGTAAATGTCTAAAATCAGTTTGACCAAGGATTACTTGGCTACAGCTAAAAAGAGAAATCACAAAAGTTTCGTTCTTTTTTAATCTCAAAAACGGTTTCAATTAGCCGCGATTTCTTAACGGATTTGGAATCAGTATAAAATTTGCTAAAACTCATCCTATTTGACCGACCTTGTAGCTCTTACCGTTTCCCAGATCCCAATGATGGGCATCGAATTTGGGACACACGGTATATACATATAAATAGATCTATTATTTGATTTTATTGATAACTAGTTTTATTGAGTAATTTAACAAATCCCTCAATATACCTTAAATATATTATTTTTCATTTATATTTTAGAATTATTTGTGATATTAATATTTAACGTGCAGTTTTGAACGTTTATGTGGACACCATGGGAAAAAAATAGTGAAGCAATTGCGGCGTCAGCATGTGAAATATTTTCGCTAACTACATTATTATTATAAGAATGCTGATGAATGATGACCTCTAAAAGTGCTTGGTTGATTCTCATCAACAAGTTCTACATCATGGCCATTGCCTATAATTTGATTGGCAGTCCTTCTCTTTTTTGCGAGAGACTTCTATATAGCCTTCTGCAATATTTGTCGATTTCCACCCATCGCTGCGCTGTTTTAGAGTTAAAATATCTCCACTAGCATACATATACTAACAGAATTGCTAAAGTTCTTCTGAAACTGTGTTCTGTATATTGTGCGGGATCTGGAATTTTAAGATATTCAACAATTTGCTGTGGTAGGTACTTTATAATAATAATAATAATAGTAATGTTTATTAAATCCAACAGACACTACAGTCCATAAATCTGGATACAATATAGATACTTATACTACACTATTGTAATTTAAAGGGAAAATCAATACAATAATAAATAATATGAAAATGGAAGTATATCAAGATTTGTAAAAACAGTTTAAGATGAGATTTACAATTACTATATAATTTGGTGCCCTATAGAACAATATTAATTGGTGTGTTAATTTAAATTAAGTGAAATCGATCTATTGGTGTTTCCCTAACATTATTTAAAAATGCATCTGTCATCACAAGAAATATCAGCTTCTTTATACAATCTGCACATGATAAATAACGGAGAAATTTTGCGTTGGTTGGTACAAGGAATATCACACCTAAAGGTAGGAGAATTTCTGAAACAAATTCTAGGCACAGGAAATTGCAGCAAATTTTAGAATTCAGAATTATTATCTTGACCGTGTACGAATTTGTATAATTGCATGATGTATGATACCTTATGTCTAATGAACAAGGGTTTCAAATTAAATTCATTAACTAAATCAGTATAATTATAGTTTATATCTAGATATTTTTGTATTTAATAAAAATCATATATTTACAAAATTTTCATTATAATGTGGACTCCACACTATACAACAATATTTTTCTCACAAATGCAAAATATGGAGTTTTTAAACAGTCAATATTTGTAAAGTTTCTTGTGTTCTTTATAATAAAACCAAGCATTTTTAGACTACGATTACTAATGCAATCATAGTGTGGGATAAAAGATAATTCCGGATCAAAGATTACTCCAAGATCTTTTATCTAGTGAAGTCTTTTTAGAATTATATCATTTACAGTATATTCATATGTAATTTTCTCCCATTTTCTAGAAAAAGTCATCACCTGATATTTCTTAGTATGGAGACTTAATTTGTTAGCAACAAACCAAGCGGTCAAAGAGTTAATGTCTGATTGTAATGTTTGATAATCATGTTCGTCATGGATAATGCTAACAATTTTCAAATCATCAGCACATAAATAAGATATAGAGACTAGCAACTCAGCAACATCATTAACAAAGAGTAAAAACATTAACGGACCCAGATTTGAGCCTTGCGTGACACCACTGCTGCCACTATATAAAATTGACTTGAATGCTTTATGCTCCACATATTGCAGTCTCTCGGTTAATAAAGAAATAAACAGTATCTTAAGATTATCACACAGTCCAAAATATTTAAGTTTATTAATTATAGTTTCATGGTGCACCCCAACAAAAGCTTTCGTGAAATCAGCTTGCTTCCTTTGATTAAGTGCACCTGAGACAAATTGAGTAAAAGCCATGCTGGCTGTCACATAACTGTCTAACAACATGACTGGATACATAATATGATACAATACTCTCAAATATTTTGGCAAAGTTGGATATAATTCCAATTGGTATATAATTGATAATAAAATATTTATTGCCTGATTCAAAGCACAGGACAAATTTTTTACACTTCATTGTTTTGGAAAAACCCCCTCCCTTAAGATTAACCTAAATAAAAATCATAACGGTAAGACATCTCATGCAGGCTTTAACTAAAAACGCTGGTATATTATCAATTCCCATAGTGAAGTTATGTTTAATGTTTTTCACAGCTCTTCTTAAATCACAAACACTAACACCAAATATGTGAAGAACATTATTACCACTAGAAGCATAATCATTATCAGAAGCATCGTTATAGTCATTCTTACGACACATAATTTTCACTATATGTTGCGGACGTAGTAGTGGTTCATCATTAAAGGTCATACTGCCAGGAATTCTAGTGGTCTTTATCTTTACGTTAACATAATTCCGTAATTCATTCGTATTAGTTTTTATGTTATCTTCAAGGGACTTTACAAAGTTAATCTATTCCCTCCAAATACTACTTTTAATTTCACATTTTAAGTTTTTAATCCTTTCTGAATACTCAAGAAGTTTACGTTTTTTATGTATCTTAACAAGATGATTTTTAGTATTAATTTTTCCAACTATGTCTTTAGTAAACTAGGGAGGATAAGTAGATTGAAATGGTATTGGTTTAGGCACATACATTTCCATTCCATCCAATTAAAATGTATTTACTTCCTCTCTTGTAAATGTGTTAGCATTATTTGGTTTGTTGCCTGTACTTTTGACGTTTTAAAAATGCTATTTACCACCACACATCGCACAGTGGGGCGAAATCCCCAAAAAACTGGCCAAAACTCTTAAAATAATAAAACTAGTCCAAAGTGACCTCGTCATTATGGCAAAAATAGTGAAAAAAATCCCTTTGATAAAATAGGGTTGTTTTTAGGAGATGGGAATCGAAAAAAAATTAGTAAAATTCTGAAATTTCGGATTTTTATAGAACTCGACCCGCGAATTAATGAAAAAATAGTCAACAAAATTCCATCGATGAAATAGGGTTGTTCTTAGGGGGTGGAAACCGAAAGAACTTTGTAAAATTCTGAAACCTCTGATTATTATAGAATTCAACTCGAAAATTAACGAAAAAAATAGTGAAAAAAATCTCGTTCATTAAGTAGGGTGGACTTTACGAGATAGAAATAGAAAGAACTGAGCAAAAGTCGGAAACTTCTGATTCTTATAGAATTTGTGCCACGAATTAACGAAAAAAATAGTGAAAACATCCCTTTGATGAAGTAAGGTGGTTTTTAAGACATGGAAATCGAAAGAACTAAGTAAAACAATTTCAAAACTTAACTGAGTAAAATTCGAAAACTTCAGATTCTTATAAAATGCATAATACTTGTTAAATGTCTGACGATTAAAAAAAATCTAGTTTATAAAATTTATAAATTTATATTTAGGCATACCTATATGTCAATATTTATAAATAAAAAATTTTTGACAGGGATTCTGCAAAGTATGAAGAAATTTTAGTCTGAAATATATTCTTCAGAGACTCTAGAGTCTTCTTCAGAGTCACTAACAGTGTCTTCTTCAGAATCTTCTTTGCTTGCTATATCTATTCCAGTTTCTGCAGATACTAGCAAGGCCACAACTTCCTTGTCGAACGGTTTTGCTTTTTTCCTTGGAAGTGTTCGAAGACTTGACATGTAAGGATCTGAGCATAATAAAAGTAAAATAAATATAGTTTAAAAAAACTAAAAAAACACGCTTTTAAAGCACATCAAACTAAAAAGTGAAAAATAATTACTAATATAAACTGAAAACAATAATGAACGAAAAATACTAGTATTATTGTGAAAAAAGCGTGGGTTGCTCGATATACGAAAAATATGGCACAAAGCGCCCCACGCTTTTTTCACAATAATACTAGTATTTTTCGTTCATTATTGTTTTCAGTTTATATTAATAATTATTTTTCACTTTTTTAGTTTGATGTGCTTTAAAAGCGTGTTTTTTAGTTTTTTAAACTATATTTATTTTTCACTTTTTAGTTTGATGTGCTATGAAAGCGTGTTTTGTAGTTTTTTTAAACTATATTTATATTGCTTATTGATGCTGATATTATAACATATTACGATCCAACAGATATTTCTGAAAAAAAAATATTTTTTTATTTCAGCCATGGGATTTGAACTCACGCCCGAGGAGTCCGTCGTTTCGCGTCGACTAAGACTTGCCCGCTCGGCCAACGACAGAACTGAAAATCACGGAATATACTTACAATATTAAGCCTCTTGCTCTCACGCAGAGGATACGTGAGGAAAGGACTGGCGATCCTGATCAGGATAATGATATGAACTTATCAAATTATTGTATTGTTACCGGTTCTTCGTAAGTGTACAAAGTTTCAATTAAATCTGTCCGTTTAAAGTGGGTCAAAATTGAGTCAAAAGAGTTGGTTACAAATAAACAAACAAACAAACAAACAAACAAACAAACATACAAGTGAATCTAATAAAAGCGTGTTAATGAAAACATATTCTAAGGTCTTTTCGCGTGAGCATTTTCTTGAATATCCCTCACGATATTTCCATTTGTGTTTATTTAATTCTTCTTGAGCTTCTTCCGAAAGCTACCCAATAGGCAGTATTGCAGATGCCATTACATCAGGGCTGTCTATTAGAATCTTGTGTACAGTTGTTGGCATACTACACCAAGAATATTTTTCTGCAAATAATCTGGCTGCCGTCAAAGTATGGTTTTCAAATATTTGTAAATTTATACTGTATCCATTTGATATTGCTTGAAAAATTACTTTAGATTTTTTATAACCTCTATGTCTATTTCTGTAATGGTGGATGAAAGTTCAGAATTTTCAAAAAATCGGCAGACTGTATTTCTATCATTACTACTACCAATACTGGGTTACGGTCGATCTACTATGAGACCAAACTTAAATATGAATTCATCTTGAATTTTTTTTCGTTTCTGCAACTATTCTTTTATTGTTCTCTCCACAAGCCTGCCACGATTTGATAGGCAGTTTGTATGCCACGTGTAATAAACACTTGAAGAAATGTATCCGCATGCAAAGTAGATAAACCGAAACGGAATGATGAAGTATCTACCTTCTGTTTCAACATTAAATCTATGTCTTCGAGGTAGCACCACACATATAGCATTTTTTTCGTAGAGGTTGTGCATGCAGCATTGCAAACTTTAAATCTATCATTGTAAATACCAGAGTATGCGTAATAAAAATTTCGGTTTCTTCGAGTTTAGCGGAAGTTGGAACAAGTTGATGAATTTGAGTTTCTACATAACTTTTTTCTTGTAAAGTAATTTCCGTCGTTTCATGTACAAATTGGAGCCTAATGGGACGACAATAACGAGGAGAAGACGGTCGGTCATTTTGCCATACTATAATTTTGCTGGATGAGTTAGGTTTACCAGATATAAGTTGAAGTGGTACAAAGAAGTAAGAAAGATGCTCGCATCTGAATCTTCTTTATCGTCAAATTTCTGTTTGTATTGACTTTGCCCTGAACTCCCATCATACCACTTGGAGAATAATACTAAGTTACTAAGTTGCGCTTTTAAAATTGTTTGTAAAACTTCTTCCTGTACTTTCACTATTTACTTAACTGTGTGATCCAATAGAGCCTGCAACCCTACAGAAGCGTTCTTTTTTGTAATTGTAATAGCCTCATGTTCAGGATAACAATGCTTCTTTTCTTCTTGAATCTTTTTTGTAAGAAGGAAATCTTTGTTTATCTACTGGAGTTTAAACTTAGTTGTAAACACAAAAACATCATCGGTTAGTGTAAAACAGTAAAAGTGATGTGCTCGCTATACGCACAAATTATTAATTAAGTAGCATTATTGTAAACTATAAAGTGCCACATCGGATTATTTTTTCGTTTAAGTCATTGCATTGAAAAAGGTGGAAAACAGCCACCGAAACGTTTGTAAAATGTGTTTATGAATAAATAAACAACTGCGCCGTATGTTGCTGTGTAAACCGGTCTAAGGAGTACTTCATTCTTAAAGCGGACAGAATATAGTACCGATTTACTGTTTTTAAACTTTCTTTGCGCTTTTCAAAATTGAATTACTGTATTGTCATAAAAAAAATATTAATGGACTTTTCATAAAAATTCAACTATATATGAATGGATGTAATGATTGATTACTCTAAAAAAGAAAAAAAAACCAATTTCTTATACTCATGTGTAATATTTTGCAGAACTCTGAAAAAGACCTAACAAATATTGAAATGTTGGCTTTTGTAAATAAAGTGGTTCTCTTTTATCAAGGTATCAAATAAAAAAGATATTTCCTAAAATTATTATACAAATTCTTATCATAGATTTTTACTAAAAAAAATTTTAATCTGCTCGTATTTTTTTAGGTAAAAATTTTACTTGTCCACGCCTTGTTCCTAAAAATTGTGTTTGTATTTGAAATATAATTATTTTATTTATCACCCTGATAATAAATAAATCGAAATGACTAAACAAAGGGAAGTTCCCCTAATGCACTGTACGCATGGGGCATATTATTGAATCCGAGGAAATACATCGAAAACAGTGATGTGTATAGACCTGTTGCAGTTGAGACTTCTTCATAACTCATACTAACCGCATTATGATATTGTGCTGAGTGATTTTTTCTACGGCGATACGTTAGTCCGGTGAAATTTGCAATACTAATTTCATTATTGGGTCAACAGTAGGAAGAAGGTTTCAACTAATATATATAACAATAACGCGTTTTAAGCAGGTAATAAATTATTGTAATTATTTTTTGTCGGCAAAATCCGAAATATTACGTTTTAATCTTTACAGTTTACTTGAAACAGTTTTTTGTGGCATAACAATTGAAATTATATACTATAAATAGGTCTAGAGATTAAAAACCTTTATTGCGGGCAGTGACAGAGAGAGATACAGTTTTAAATATTACTCAGTATATGTCTTGGAGGGGTAAAATGTACAACCGGCGTACAGAGTTATTTCTTGTACAAGGAGACATGACAAAATGCAATTATCTGCATCATGGCTCATTTTGAAAAAATAGGGAATCAAAAAAATTTTAACGATTTATCACTTTTAACCGTTAAACACCGTTAAAATTCTTATTTTTATTTTTCAAAACGAAGTATGATACAGATAGTGGATTTTGTCATGGTCCCTGGTATAGAAAATAACTGTACACTCGTTGTACATTATACTGCCCTATTAAGAAAAACCCCCGTATTTCCAGTAGAACAAGTTTTGAGAAAACCGCTTGATTAACAAAGATCATTCATGATATGATTTGTAAGCAAAGCAAACTTTTTTTAAGAAAAAAAACGGCAATTAGTTATGCGATATACAGGCTAAGGAAGCAAAGCATTATACTAAAAAACCTCTGCCAATTACTTGGGGATCAGAACTTCCTCGCCGTAGTAAAACTCAACGTGTCGTGGAGTTTATAATAAAAGTAATTTTTGACGTTTCAAAAAAGTCGTGTTGGTGGAATGTCACTAATATTACTTCCTCACCCCTTGAAGTGAGGAATTTATGAATTCGTGAAAAAAAATTTTGAAAATGTTTATTGCATTTCTGGTCGAATCTCGAGGAATTATGACGATACACAAAATTTCAGACAGAAAAAAATTTCCTGTCCCAATGTCTAAAAAAAATATTAGTGACATTCCACCAATGTTACTTTTTGAAACGTCAAAATGTGACCTTTTGAAAGGTCAAAAAATGTGACATTTTTGAAACGTCAAAAATTACTTTTATTATAAACTCCACTACATGTCGAGTTTACCATAGTGAGGAAATACTGATCTCCAAGTAATTTAGAAGGGTTCTTTTATTTATAAAAAAACTTTATTTAAAAAATAACAAGTTTAAAAAAAAACGAACGAAGATGCGAAAATTATAGCACCCAAGGGTAATGCTGACAGGAATTAACTTCTATTATTAATTGCTCGTCGGAAGTAGGTAATTCTTGCCAAAAGTGATGACGATTTGGTGGTATAATCTCTCCTAAATTTTTTTAAAATATTTTCTTTCCTACTATTTGGTATCTCAGAGGGTTTTTCCATGACTGTAGGGTCCTTTATTTCAGATTTTATTACCTTAACTTGCAAAAAATCAAATTCCTTTAACTCCTCCGTATCGTCAGTCTCAATTTTTAAAATATTGCTTCCTCTTTCTTACTTTAACTACGTGAGACAGATGTCATTTCTTTAACTATAATACGTGTTGAAGAATCTGACCGTCTTTTTACCGGGGCTGTCGATACAATTATGAATGTATGTTTTTTTTCCCATCCAATTTAGATCCCAATACGTTTTATTTATTGTTTTTCGTCTGTCTTGACCGATCTTCTCTAAGCTTTCTTCTGACATTTGCTGGCGTCACATGGCATCTGAACTTTATGTTTTCTTTTTATCTCTAAATATTTTCTTTCTTTCCTTCGGTTTAACGATATGTCAAATCTCTTTCTCTTTCTAATTTTACTCTTTTTTGTGTAATTTTCATCATCTGCAAAAATTAATTATAATTAAAAAAAGCTGAGAAAGAAAGGCGAGAAATATAGAAACATTGATCGGTATCCAACTTAGGTGATTCATTTTTGAATTCCTCTAATCCAGTCACTTCACCATTAGGTAGAATTCTAATAGTTTCGATAGTATGGTCTAATGTTGCTTGACCCAGTTCTTATAATATCTCCGTAGCTGGTTAAGTTTCTAAGATACTGTTGTAACAATCTAATCCATCTTGCTGAAGTCTTTTCGTTTCTTACTGTGGGTCTGGAAAGTAATTACATATTTTAATGAAATATGTTAATAATTCAAATCATCTTTTACTAACTATAATTAATAATTCTTATATTAGTTGAGAACAAATTTATCATTACCTGCAATAGGCTGTTCTGTGTTAGTGGATAACGCGATATTCTAATTATTGTTGGTAGTATCAATAGGAACGTCAGGGTAGTCGATGCTAATTAACAAGTCATTTTCATTAGAGACGCAGCCGTCGTTTAAAATGTCGGTGTCATTAACACCGTCACTAGGATCTACATCATTCGTGTACAACACTAATTCAACACTGTCATTTTCATTATTTGACCGAATGCAAAAACCATTAAAATTAGATGACACTTTTAAAAAACATCAGTTAGTATTATTTTCCTTCGGTTGAATTTCCATATGGGTTTCTCTCTGGTAAAAAATTTGGTAACGGGCAACACGACAATGGTTCAATAATACCTATCTGGATATCATTTTCGGTATAAATTGACAATTGCTGTTCTTTTGAGCTTGGATCCAATCCAGTTTTCTGCTGCGCCATTACTACTAATTTTTTTGACCTCGAAGACATATATAAATATACAGTCTATAGCAATATTTTTTCACACGGTCGTCAGATTTTGGTTACACTTTAATTTAAAATTTCTATTGTGCCTAGGTGTCGAGAAATCTGCAGGAAGTTTAATTTTCTCTATGTCTACGCGTTCTTTTACCTCTTGTACCTTCAGAGCAAAAAATCATTTTAGTGAAATTGTTAAATAAATGTCATCCTTACGAATATTTAATTTATTACAATTAAAAGATTTTTCGATATCTATTTCCCTTTTGAGCGAATAAAATAAAAAAAAATGTATACCCATGACTTATTCGGTAACCGTTGTACTAAAATTAATTTTCGATAACATGGTCAAAAGGTAAATAATAATACATAAAAACTTTTTGTGAATTTCTCAACAATACAATGATCGAAGATTACAGATACATTAAAATTTAAGAAACATAATATATATGTATATTACTTTTAAGCTAATAAAATAAAGATTAAAGAGGGATTCGATTATAAAAATGCCGACAAGTCGAAACACATCAATGAAACGTATTATTTACGTGGCAAAATGCCTGGTAACAACCCGGCATCGACAGCGCCGATAGCGGGCTTGCCGTATTCCTTAGAAAAAACCTAGCATATTAATTTTCCTTCGTTAAAAGCCCATATCTACTGACTACATACCAGGTTTTTGTTAAAAAACATAAGATACGGGTTTATATTAAGTGTAAATGCTATTTTTGGGGGAAACTATTTGTCTGCATAAAATATTTAGAAATGTAAAATGCGGGGTTTTCTCTACGTAAATTTGCTGTATAAGTCACGATTAATCGTCTGGTGCAAATATCTCATGTTTCGAAATTATTGGAGATATGGGGGTCTTTCTTAGTAGGGCAGTATACATACTAGTGAACAACTTCTCTGGAAAACAGGCATCTTCCTTGGCGGTGCGTTGCTCTCCAGACCATTCTACGCATATCGTCACTTGTCAAACCAATTCTGGTTTCATCGGAATAGAGCACATGTCTCCATTGGGAAAAAGGCCAATTATTGTGTTGTCTTGCCCACTCTAGACATGCTGCGATATATCTTGGTAGTAGCCTCGGAATACTTGGAAGTCTTCATGAAAACAAATTAGTAGAGAAAAGTCTCCTTTTGATTGTGGAGCTTGAAATGACATGTCCATATATCTGTGATTTATAAGTGCTCTCACTGAAGCTGTACGATTTTGACGAGTGATATTGGCCAAATATCGATCCTCTCGATCATCTGTGATCTTACGACGACTATTTCAGGGTTTTTTGTTTTACATTGCTGGTTTTTTCAAACAATTGAACAATTCGGTGTCCTATGACCGAACACAATACAAAGCCTTCTTCCAATTTCATGATTTCAAAACTCTTGATTGTGCAGTGCAACAATACCTGTTCTATCGAATAAGGAAATAGTACGTCCATTCATTTTGACAATAAATTATGGGTTCTACACTAACTTTACGCTGAGTAAATCTATGCGAGCTACTGACTATATTTGCAATATGTGGATTACTCTGAAAATAACTTTTTATATGTAAAGTGTTTTTATGTAGAATATGTTGAAACATCAAAGTTTGAAGTTAGATAAAAAACAAACTTTGCATGGCATGCTACTAAAATTTGTGACGGAGTCGAACACGTTCGACGATGTGTATAGTAAAATACATAAATTTTGTTAAAAATTTATATCTAAATATAAGAAATACCAAAATAATTTTATATAATATAATAAGAGAACAAAATTAAAGTCTGTCTCAACTGCAATATACTATGTTACCAGAAATTTATATGAATCCTTATTATATTTTTATATTTTTATTTATACATTTTTATAGATCACGCCAGAGGTTCTGATATCGTTGGCCGAAAAAAACTGCTTAATAAACTTAATAGTATTAGCATAAAAAAATCTGCTAATAATTTAATTAGGAATTATCCAACGAATATATTACATTTGGATATGACAGGAGGTATCATAAACAAAACGGAAACTAACAATAATGGTATCCTCAAGATACGCTGTTAGGACCTCTATCGTTAATTTCATATATATGAGTTGCTAGGAAAAGTGTTATAATATATGGAATACCCTGTACTGTTTGTAAATGACAATACTGAAAATAATGTCAAAATAAAACACATGAAACGTCAGGTAAATAATTAGATGTTTTGACAATAACTTATTGGTGCATTATTAATATGACCAAAATCGTATTGAAATACATTGAGAACATATCGATTTATATAAAAAGTCGAAAGCAAAGTGTATTACATAGGCCGTTTTAGTGGTCTACAATTTTTATACATTTTTAGAGTAAGTAAGTCGTTCTGAACTCTGCAGTATTATTAGTTTTCTTGTATCACGCACTGGTTACTCTAAACATACATAACGATATTATTAGTAATTAATACATATCTTTTTAAAATAAAATTGTTAAGGACCACTGCCTTTTAATCTAGACGTTTCTAGTTAGGACCAGAATGTACACATAGTATTCGAAAAGCACATGCAGCAGTCAGTAGTAAGTTAACTGTGGTTGAACGTGTTCTTACAGTATATAATAATGTGATAAAGTTATTAAAAATTCGTCATGTCCTCAAGACATTGTAAAAACAGCGCCGATGTGTTTTGTTACATTTGTGGTTCATATACAGTTAAAAAGAGACAAAGAAGTATTACGGAATTCGTGAAAAGAAGTTATCATGCGTACTTTGGTGTAAAGCTTGGAGACCAAGACAAAACATGGGCGCCACACAGAGCTTGTCACATATGTGTTGAATCGTTACGGAAGTGGACTCAAAATAAAAAGAAATCCTTACCTTTCGGCATACCAATGGTGTGGCGGGAACCCAGCAGTCCTGAAGATTGTTACTTTTGGTTGTGTGGCTTTAATACTAAAAATAAGAAAAAAATATTTTATCCGAACCTTCCATCAGCAATAAGGCCAATTGCGCTTGGGCCAGATGGTATCTGTTGTACCAGAGAATTCTACTCTTTTGTCGTCTGATTCTGATTCGCAATTAGAAATTGAAGATTCGGATGAAGACTTTTCATTACAAAGTACTCAGCCTCAGCTTTTTACTCAGAATGAACTAAACGATTTAATTCGTGACTTAGGACTTTCAAAAAGACTCTGCTGAACTTTTGGGATCTAGACTGAGTGAAAAGAATTTACTTCTTCCAGGAACGACATTCTCATGGTATAGAAAACGTGAAACTGAATTTTTAGAAAACTTTGATCAAGAGGGATCCCTCGTTTAGTGCCATGATGTTCCAGGATTGGTTAGCAAGTTAGGAGCATCCATTTATCAACCAAATGACTGGAGGTTGTTCATAAACTCATCTAAAAGGAGTTTAAAGGGTGTATTGTTGCATAATGGTAATATATACGCATCAGTCCCGGTTGCACATTCTGTTCATTTAAAAGAAAGATATGAAGATTTGAAACTCATACTTGAAAAGGTGAAATATGCAGACCACAACTGGATGTTATGTGGAGATTTTAAAATCTTAGGTATGCTCTTAGGCCAACAGCCTGGCTATACTAAAATGCCCTGTTTTTTATGCGAATGGGACAGTAGAGCACGAGGTGAACATTGGCAAAAGAAATAATGGCTACGTAGAATTAATTTAGTACCTGGTTAAAAAAATATTGTACAAGAAAGTTTGGCTGATCCGAAAAAGTTCTTCTGCCTCCGTTACACATTAAGTTGGGGTTAATGAAGCAATTTGTTAAAGCTCTCGACAAAAACTGTAACTGCTTCAAGTACTTATGTTCAAAGTTTCCTAGTTTATCAGAAGCCAAGCTTAAGGAAGGTATTTTTGTTGGGCCACAAATTAGAGAGTTAATGAAAGATAGAGTGTTTGACTCAACAATGAATGATAAAGAAAAGGCTGCATGATCCTGATTTCAAGAATATAGTCAACGATATGTTAGAAAATTATAAAACATTGGGGTGCAATATAAGTTTGAAACTTCATGTTTTTCATTCCCATCTTGACTATTTTCTAGTAAATCTCGGGGCAGTGAGTGAACAACAAGGTGAAAGGCTTCACCAGGACATTAAACAGATGGAGATGAGATATCAAGGAAGATGGAACGTCGCCATGATGGCTGACTATTGTTGGTGTTTAAAGAGAGAATCTTCTGAAGGTGAAACTTCACATAAACGAGCTTCAACTAAACGTTCATTTGAAAGTAAAAGAAAGCGTTTTCATTCGCAAAGAGACATGTAAAAATGTTAACAACTTTTTTGTAATATTATTTTCTTGTAGGTACTTGTAAATTTTGATTTAAATTTTGTAATTAAAAATGAGAAGTATTTTACTTTAATGCATTATTTTAATACATTTTATTATAAAACCGTTCATGTATTTTTACTTTGTGAAAAAAACCTTGCGTGATAGAGCAAAATGCAAGTCATTTTTGGGTTCGGCATGAAACAGTCATACAGAATTACATTAAAATATAGAAACCCCCACCATAAGTTTTATTTTGCAGGCCTGTGTTATTAAAAGAGACAATGAGGAATATGTACAATGTACAATATAGATTTTAGCTTCAGAAGGAATTTTCCAAAGAATTTTCAAACATCAAATTTATTTGTGCAAAAAATAATATCCTTACTATGCGTGTTTACTGTTTGCTGCCTTTAAAACAGTATTAAATGTAAATGATCTTAAAATTGTATATGTTTCATTTATTCAATGCACATCTTACTTACGGAAATAAAAGTTGCGAAGGAGTATAATCCTCACAAATTCCACAAAACCGCATTTCTAATATTAGTATTATAAATATTAATAATATAAATGTCTTTGGTCGTTTCCTAAAAAAACTTCCTGGCAGATGTCTGGTTGATAAATCTAACTGAGGAATAAATTGTCTGATATTTCTTTTCGGTTATTTCATTAAATTTTATATAGCTGATAACTATTTGTCGATTCTTTTTGTAGATTTTACACAAATCGGATATTTTCTATAAGTAATGAATTTCAGGAACATTATTTCAGACCACACTGACGTAGTTTTCCACAAAACACCAAAATCATATACTGCACTCTACGCGAGTTTCGCCAACCAAGTTGGCATCATCTGAAGTTGATTAAAATTAATTCAGCTTTAATCATCATCATGACGTCGGCATTATCTGGAGATGATTAAAACTGATTGTTTTAATTATCATCATTATGATTATTAAAACTCAATCAGTTTTAATCAGTATCAGTATCAGTAACATCCCCAGATGAAGCCAACTTGGTTGATGAAACTCGCGTCGAGTGGAGTATATGGTATTGATGTTTTTTGCAAAACTATGTCCGTGTTATCTTCACATCAAAGGTTCCAACCCACTTCAGGATGATGATTTTAGATATTTGTGATAAGTACTTAAATTTGTTCATATAACCTCAAAACAAGTCCATTTTATATTGCTATTAGCAACATATATAGAAGAAAATACGCTTATTTGCAGTATTAGAAGGTTAGATATTTACCAATACTTTATTAGGAAGTGAAAAGACTGGCGCTTATTGAACCTTTGCGTAATTAGAAATAATTAAATTTCTTGGCGTCTTGACTTCTTTTTAAATCGATCTGATGTGTCATCATGAATAAATATTCTCTTCTTATATTTATATGATCAACTTATTTATCTACGAAATTTACCGTACTATACTTATTTGAAAAATTCCACAGACGCCTGCTGTGAGGTTGCTCTGTAAATGACAGCGTCGAACTTATTGACTTCTGCCCTTTGTGTACAAGTGTTTTTGTCATTTTGGAAAGCAATGCTGGACACATACGAGGATTCCATTTTCAATTTCAGGTGTATGGTTTCAATACGGGATTCCTTACAATCTAATGGATACATTCAGTATCATAATATTCTAGCATTAGCGTAGAGACAGGGAACAAAACACATAATATATTATACAATTCAACATTTTTAAAACAGTTATTTATTAACTAATTTTTTAATATTTTCTTTAGAAGAAATGGAAACAATTCTATTTTAAAGACAGAAAGAGTTTTTCTATTGAAAAAAATGGGATGGTAATACATTAATTGAAAAATAAAGATTAGTTGCAGTGTATATAATATTACTGCGATTTGTCTTCAGCCGTATTGTTATATTTGCTACACAACAAAATATTAGGTATTTCAGATTCACAGCATGGTATTCCCAAGAATGTTCTACAGAAAATTCAATATCGTCATCTTTAAATAATCTCTATGAAAATTTAGATAATAAACATGCATATGTAGGACTATTTACGCACTTAAGCAAAACTTTTGATCTAGTAAACCATATGCTACTTGTAGCAAAATTATTAAAATACAGTTTAAGATAGAACAATGGATTATGTGTTATCTAAAAACAGAACTAATGTGGTAAAAGCAAGTGAAGTTAAATTTGACAAAAAACGTATCGAAATGAGTTCTGCAAGGTTCAGTTCTTAGATCCTTGATCTCTTATTCTATATTAATGACCTCGCTTTTTGAAAATTTCCTAATAGCTGCAGTTAATATTTCGTATTTGCGTTGAATGGAAACTTTTATGTCTAATCTACAAACTTTACTAAGAGAATTTGCCGAATCAAACAGGTTGTTTCTAAACATCTATATACAACTATATTAAATATATTTTCTCCTAGACACGCTCTTTGTGATACAAGTTACTTAACAAACTCAGCTGAAAAATCTGTATAACTTTTTCAAACTTCTGGTATGGTACAGGGTTATTCATTATAAATTACCCACCCTTAATCATCGTTATTATTGCCTATAGAAAAAAAGTTTTAAATAAAAATAGTGTGGTTATGACAGAATTTTGTTAAAATGCTATCAAAAGTACAGTAGCATGCAGATTTCAGGGGACAAAAAAATATATTTTTTTAATGGGATATTACTAAATTTTTGGAATTATCCTTTCTTCCTAATTTTAAAAATATATCATATATTACCTCTATCATATACCGTTTTTGTGTTATTAAACTTCGAATATCTTAGTTAAACTAGTTACTGTAAATATGGAAAAGTTAACAATATTAAAGTGAGCTATAAAAATGACAACTATTATGTTTGATAAGTGACATTTCTTTAATGAAATCAAAATGGTTTACAGTGAGGAAGAGAAAGTGCAAATATTTACTTGTTATATACGAAATATCAAAAATAAACGGGCAACAAAAAGAGCATATAGGGTGTTGTATCAAAATCGTCCAACACTATCAGAAAATAAGTTCAAAAATATTTACCGAAGTATGAATAATACCTCCAGCTTTAATAGAAAAAAGCGTATAGTTCAAGCAAACCAGGAAGACCAGCTAGATATACTGCTTCATTTCGAAGGTAAGCTCATATTTATTCGCGATTAGACTTTTTTGAAACATTGTATTATTTTTTAGAAAATTCTGAATATTGTATAAATAATACAGTTGATCAATTAGGTAAAAGTTATTCCAAAATCCAACGTACGTTAAAAAAGAATAGCTACAGATCATATTAAATTTTACTCGTACAAGTATTAACAGAGGCTCATAACAGGAAAAGGCTGGACTTTTGCCGCCAGATGATTCAAAAAGTTGGATGAAGATCCCGATTTTTTTAGTAAAAAATTTGGTCTGATGAATTGTCCTTTTCTACTGCAGCAGTTTTTAATAGGAAAAATCGAAGGTCGTGGGAAAATATGCTCAACAGAAAAAGATTGGTAAAACAAATAAAAAAATCAGGAAGAAAAACTGTTAGCGTTTAGTGTGGAATTTTCAGAAACGAATTATCCCAGAAGCAGAAAATATTCCTTGCAGAATTTTCCAGAAGCCGAACTTGATGATATGATTTGGATGCAGGATGGGGCACTCCGCATAGTGTCCTATCCGTTCGACATCATTTGAATAATATATTTCCAATATGGATAGAGAATAATTGACCTATTAAATGGCCACCTAACAGTCCGGATTTGACCTCTATGGACTAATTTTTTTGGAGATTTCTAAAAGACGTTATCAATAATAGTACTAATAATAATAATAATAGTATTCAAGTCATTAAAGACAGGAATCGACTTGATATAAGCAATCTGAATATAAATAATGAAGCCATTTCCGGTGCAATTATAAAAATAAGAAGACGTTATCAATTGCGCAGTTACAATAATGGTGGACACATCGAACATTTTTAATGAGATCATTTATTTATATTTAAATTTTCTAAATAAATCTTTATCTATTTTCTATAAATATTTGTTTTTTTCTTCCTCACTGTAAACCATTTTGATTATTTCATTAAAGAAATGTCACTTATCAAACATAATAATTGTCATTTTCATAGCTCACTTTAATAATGTTAACTTCTCCATATTTACAGTAACTAGTTTAACTAAGATATTCGACGTTAATAAATCAAAAACTATATATGGTAGGAGTAACATATGGTATATTTTTGAAATCAGGAACAAAGGATCATTCTAGAAACTTAGTAATATACATGGTATCCCATTTAAAATACATGTTATTTTTTTGTATCCCCTGAAATCTGTACGCTACTGTACTTTTGATAGCTTTTAACAAAATTCAGTCATAACCACACAACTATTATTTAAAACTTTTTTTTCTATAGGGAATAATAACGATAATAAAGGGTGGGTAATTTATAATGAATAACCCTGTACAAAAAAGCAATGCATTAAATTGGGAATCGTATAATGGTTCTATAGCAAGAAATCTTTCTTTCGTAAGTTGTCCATGGGAATCCTTTGACTTGGCTTAATTCCTAGTTGGTAGCTTTTACAATCGCAAAGCAGATACACAACCACTCCTCTCAAGTCTAACCGACCGGCTGTACTGCCAAGCTCAGTAATACAAGACGTATACTCAACAGTAGTACTTTTATATTTATTGATTTAAGAAGAAGGACGCCTATACCTTTCATATTTATTATTTTAGTGAAACGATTACTATAACCTCTGACCAGGTGAGCCATTTGAAAAAGCGATTCATGGGAAATCGACACTAAGCTCACGATTAGTTAGTTCTGCCTGTTGAATACATATTTAGGTTGCAATTTATGCAAAATCATATTAAGACGGGTTAGCAAGTCTTCGTCGCCAGGATTGCCGACATGAAACTTTAAATCACTTTTAAGTTTTTTCTATTGATGAGAACGAATAATATTTAATCAGTGTAGTAGTAAATTGTTATTCTTCGATTAGTGTTAACCGAAACTCAAAGTACTGGCCGCTAGAGTCAAGATTTAGATCTACGGATAGGCTTGAAAAGGACTACAGAAAGTTGCGCTTAATATAATTTTGTTTGTAAATGGATTGTTTAAATCAGTCTGCATAACTATTTAGTTTGTCGCTCAGAGTATAGGGGCTAATGGTTTTCTGCAAGATCACTGATATGAAACAAACTTTTGCTATTACGGAATGAAAATATGTCAAGGTATTTTACTAGCTAAAATATATCTAATATTGCCTGCGAATATAAAATATGTAACTAATTTAAAATAGTTTAGAGTCAATTCTTCTACAGTATCTACTGGGGTTGTATAAACATTGTCTTTAATTTGTACTCAGACAGTAAAATCTAACGGATTTAAATCCGGAGATCATGTAGGCCAATGTATAGGAGCGTCAACTCCACGACCAATCCATCGATTTGGAAAATGGTCACCAAGCCATTGCCTAGGTTGTCTGCCATAATGCGGTAGGGAGCCATCGTGCATAAACCAAAATCTGCGCCTAATTCTAAGTGGATTATGTTGTACGAGTAAGAAATAAGTGTTTTCCAAAAATGCATGATATAAATTTGCGTTTAAATTTCCAGGAAATATGTAATACCTGAGAATTTTATTGCCCAGTGTAGCAGCCCAAACATTTATTTTAAATGAGTGTTGGTAATGAGTGTCTTTAGTTGCTCGTGGATTTTCCTCTTCCCAAACATGTGAATTGCGCATGTTGAAAACCCCATTTCTGGTAATAGTTGCTTCATCCACAAAGTTGATTCTTGACATAAAATTGGGATTACGATTATGCATATCAATTAACCATTCACAAAACTCAACACGTGCTACTCTATCTTCAAGCAAAAGATTATTTGCCTCAAATAATAAAGGTATAGCTACTGTTCCCTAGAAAATCTCAAGACAACGGATTGAAAAATATTTGTTTGAGTTGCTAGCCGTCTTGTGGTTACGGTGGGATTATTATTTAACATGTCTAATACATCTTCCTCCTTTTCAACTGTTTGTGCAGTTCGTATTTGTTCAAATGTTGTGATTTAATATAGCCCGGTTCACGACAACGACGTTCGACTGACAAGAAAGTTCTACGATTTGGCACGATTCTGAAACTTTTCTGAATAGCTGCTGTTGCATATCTGCGTATTCTGCACAAGAATAATTTGTCATTTTTCTAAACTACTATTATTTACACACTGCTTTTATGACAAGTGAATTTATTAAATGGTAACAAAATGACTTGTCGCAAGAACAAATTTCAAAGATTTGCAAAATAGTATTTCACATAACGACTGGTACTGCGACATGTAATTGAAAATAATTTTTATACGCAAATGCAACCTTACCAAGATACAGGGTGTTAAATGGTCAACTAGTGAAGAATTCTCATTTATTTTTGCAAAATAGTATTTCACATAATGACTGATGCTGCCACATGTAATTAAAAATATCTCGAAAACGGACGACCCTGGGCAAATTAAATAGGTATATCTTTTTTGTAGTGTTTGAGTCAAGGATTACGGAAATTAAAAAGGAAAATAAAAAAACCTAACCGCAATTTATTTCTAGAGTATGAAATGTCACATGATCCCTATTAGTACGGCACAGGATTGTTAGAATGCACTGAAAGATTGTCTGATTACTGCTATTTCTAAGTAATTGTTGTATACAAAAATAAATTCCGTTGATTTACTCTGTTAAAAGATATGAGTAAAAGAGTGATCCGCTAGTTGACCATTTAACACACACCCTGTATATTGTTAAGATAGCATTTTCGGAAAAAAATATTTATGTTTTCAACTTTATCTACACTCCTTTTAATTTATGGTACTCAATTTAGAATCACCTTGTATATTAAGGATGTCATGTACCTACATCGTGTAAGTACCGAGATCTGAAATAACTCACAATAACAAATATGCTAATCGGTACAATACTTTTCTTATTATCTTTAATTTCTCTCATCCCTTTGAGCAGTATTTTCTAACATGTTCCTATTTTGTATTTGCATAAAATCAGATATCCATATTTATCTGTTATTAAATAAAATGTTTAATGATCTTTACCGCTTAATTTTGGAAAACCCTCATAAAATTATGTTCGTTGCACCCATGCCATGGATACTTTAAAACATATGTCAACCCTAGACCAATCGAAAACCTACAGTTTCGATGAACTCCTTATGGCAAGCAATTTAATAAAGATTTTTTTCCCTATATTTGGTTTTGTTTTATATTTCAGTGGTTTCTCTATTGGGTAGTGAAATTTCAATTTTATATCATTGTGAGATTAAGTCATAAAACATTGGAGAGAAATTTTATAGCAAAAGTTCGGAGCCGGATTTAATATTATGTTATTAAGAGGGTATGAGAGAAGTCGTTATTGTATTTAGATTATTTTAAGAATGTGCAGAACGTAGAATACATATTTCAACCTTCTTTAATAATTCATCAGTCATATATCTATTGTATAAATTCGTGGAAGAGATTAATAATTATTTAATTTTACATTCAAATTTGAATCAAATTAAACTTATTTGACTAAAATATTTTTAATTTAAATAAAATAGCACACCTTTTAAAAAAGTCTATACAAGGTCTCCACGAAATTCACATTTCAACTTAACTAAACCCTAGTTTTGCTCTATTTTATACTATAATAAAGATGCCAGAAAATTATCTTTATACTGTTAAAAAAGTACAAAATAAATTTCTTAGATATATTTAATAAAAAATATATATATATCACACTAAACCAAACTATAACTGTGTTAAATCCCTTCACCACATTTAAGAACTGAATTTAATATACCATCTCTAAATATGAGACGCAAGGTAACATTACTAATATTAACACCCTTATTGATCTGGACTGAACCCTACCTCCTAAGAAATATCATAATTTTGTTATTACACATAAGTTAATTTATGTGTATAATTTCAGTATTTCGTCGCATGAGAATCATAGAGTTCTATATGACATTTTTCCTAAACAGAGATTTTTATTACAACGTACTGTATATATTTTTCTGCATTTTTCTTGCTAGGAAATTTTAGTACCCGTAAACTTTATCTCAACATGATTCTAAATAACTGTGCTACAATCTATGATTTTCGTTACTATTTGAAATCATAAAGCGAAGAACATTTTTTTACACGTTTTCTACCGTCTGTTATATGAATAATAATTACTAAAATTTATACTATATTTGCATTTTTTATACTAAAGTATACTTTACAGGGACATAAGTACATATTAGGAGCTTCTTTTCAACACGCAATTTCTGCAAAACACTTGTAACGGTCCGTTTTTTAAATAAATAGTTTGGACTACATTCCTTATGAATTATATGGATATCATTTGATTTATAAGTTAAATTCCAAATTCGAATAAAATAGTTTGACTTACTTACTTTACTTTATTGTACTAGCTATTTAGTGCGCTGCTACCGTGCGAAACAAAAAACAGTTCTTTACGAAGAGGATCGATTGCGCACACTGAGAGACGAATTCGGGTGTGTTTAGCAGGGGCTATATAGAACTAGGCAGGCCACTGCCGGAGGAAGATTAAAAAAAGTTGTTGGCATATAGAATTTGGATGACCAGCGACATTGCTTTGAACTTTGTGAGTTAGCAAGGCGATGCCAACTTGTGGAAGGAGCTGAGCTGTTGTGAGTGTTATTAGGCCCAGGCCGTACAGTCTATAAAAAAAAGAAGTAGTAAAAATATTTACTTTTATTAACGTCTCAAGAAAGATACGTAATTTAGAAAATTTTAACTTCGAACTCCTAGGTACAGGGTTATTCATTATAAATTACCCACCCCTTATCATCGTTATTATTGCCTATAGAAAAAAAGTTTTAAATAAAAAGTTGTGTGTGGTTATGACTGAATTTTGTTAAAATACTATCAAAGTACAGTAGCGTGCAGATTTCAGGGGATACAAAAAAATAATATTTTCTTTAATAGGATACAATGTATATTATTCAATTTTTGGAATAATTCTTTGTTTCTGTTACCCCTACCATATACCGTTTTTGAGTTATTAAACGTCGAATATCTTAGTTAAACTAGTTACTGTAAATATGGAAAAGTTAACATTATTAAAGTGAGCTATGAAAATGGCAACTATTATGTTTGATAAGTGACATTTCTTTAATGAAATAATCAAAATGGTTTACAATGAGGAAGAAAAAGTCCAAATATTTACTTGTTATATACAAAATAACAAAAATAAATGTGCAGCAAAAAGAGCATATAGGGTGTTGTATCCAAATCGTCCAACACCATCAGAAAATACGTTCAAAAATATTTACCGAATAGTAGAAAAAAGGTGTAGTTCAAGCAAACCAGGAAGAACAGCTAGATATACTGCTTCATTTCGAAGGTAAGCTCATCCACATTTATTTGCGAATACACTTTTTTGAAACATTGTATTATTTTTTTAGAAAATTCTGAATGTAGTATAAATAATGCAGTCGATCAATTAGGTAACAGTTATTCCAAAATCCAACGTATGTTAAAAATAAGAGCTACAGACCATATATAATTTTACCCGTAGACATTTTAACAGAGGCTCATAAAAGGAAAAAGGCTGGACTTTTGCCGCCAGATGAATCAAAAGTTGGATGAAGATCCCGATTTTTTTATTAAAATATTATGGACCGATGAATCATCCTTCTCTACGGCAAGAGTTTTTAATAAGAAAATTCAGGAAGAAAACTATTAGCGTTTGGTGTGGAATTTTCAGAAAACAAAAAATTGTTGGGCATATATTTTATGATAATACTTTAACTGGAGTTACCTATCTGGAAATAATTATCACAGAAGCAGAAAATATTCTTTTGCACAATTTTCCGAAACCGAAATTGGTGATATGATTTGAATGCGGGCTGGGACACCTGATGTTTAATAACTTAAAAACTGTATATGGTAGGGATAATATATGGTATATTTTTGAAATCAGGAACAAAGGATCATTTCAAAATTTAATAATATACAAGGCATCCTGTTTAAAAAATATATTTTTTTGTATCCCCTGAAATCTGCACGATACTGTACTTTTGATAGCATTTTAAGAAAATTCAGTCAAAAACACATAACTTTTATTTAAAACTTTATTTTCTATAGGCAATAATAACGATGATAAGGGGTGGGTAATTTATAACGAATAATCCTGTACTTAGGCAATATCTATTAACTTGTGTCTGACTTAAGTGCCTCGCGAGTGAACAGTAAATTGTTGAGATACATTTCTAAAATATTTGCAAATCCGCCCCGTGCTGTTGAACTAAAGTCGCGTAGACATTTTACCTTTATTTATACTTAATTATCATTGACTGTTTAAGTAGCTACACATTTTTCTCCATCTTATAATGGTAGCAGATCCACCCTGGATCGCGGCTCCAACTTCAACGAAAAAAGGCACCATACCAACTTCAACGTAAAAGGTACGGTAAGGTAACGTCCACACAATCACACAGGTCCACCATCGATCACGGCCGCAAAGAGTCTCATTGTCTGTCTCTGGCGCTCAAAAGCACTACCGAAAAACATTGTCCGATCCGCGCGCGCACCCATTTGACACACCAATTATTCAGTAACGCCACGCTGTAGGGGTAATGCAATAATATTTAACTAAATTATTTTAATCAAATCTATAATTTAAGGTATAACTCGAACCATTTTATTTAATTTACAATGAATGTGGTCTAAATTATTTATTCCAAAAAAAACGGACCATTACATATTGTCATTTTTGTTCTTTCTTTAAACACAATTTATTAGACTATAAAAAAATGTCAAATTAAAATAAATATACCACTCCATATTTTCCGTTGACATTAGTAATAAATATTATAGGGTTTTCTCTGTCAAAATAATCTTATATTTTAAAATAATAAGCTTTATTTATCCTTCTTGAATCGCTTCCTTCCCTTTGTTACGGCACAATGGCAGAGGGAGTAGATGTATTTAGATTTCTTTAAATCAAAGCGACATTTGCAGCTGTTTTTGTTTTCCTTTTGCTTGGCCATAGTAGGCGGCGCATTGTTCACGCGAAAGGACGAAAGGCTAAGCACGCAAATCCAGAATGGAGCGCTAGGATCCTGCGATGTTTTATGCCGTGTCTTCATCGGCTTTAATTCGAGGGAATTAAGAAGCTTACCGGTAGGGATTATATCATTACGAGACCCAAATCCAACCGCATCCATATTTAAAATTTACGAGAATTTACTTCTGCAAGCATTACTAAATATTTAATCTATTATCCTATTAGACCTCTTTCGAATACCGCTGTCAAACAATCCAGATAATACTAATTACACTGTTTAACATTGTAGGCATGTTTGCGTATAATATATTATTTAGTTGACCAAAACAAAGGAGGCAAATGTCACTGTAGGATATATTTAGTGACTTAAAGGGGGCGTCAACCGAAAAAATAAGTTCAGTTCAAACCTTATTAGTTCATAGCACAAAAATGTAAGTTACATATTTGCGATAAACATTGTAGGACTTACAAGTCATTTATTTATCAAGGCAATTTTGTTTTGACATCATAACAACTCGAGCCAATCAGTGCTAATTTAATTTTGTAGACTACGAAATTAGGCCGCATTGCATTTTATAATAATATTAAAGCCTATGGACGAGTTTATAAATTCGTCGATTCCTGACATTGTCACCTCTTCAGAACAATCAGTCAATCTATCAAAACAATATATTTAAATATTATATACAAAACAATCATTTCAACATCCATGCCCAGAGCCAGCCAAACATCCACGGTGCGATGCGTCGCCTTTGCAATTGAAGGGCTGAATAGAGATGGAGTCGATTTGATATCTAAAAAATTAAACTTAAAATACTAACACCTATCCTTTATTAAAAGGATGTAATTAATACATGTCATTAAAAACTTATGCCTAAGTTAAAAAATTACAAAATAGCATTAAAAATAATCTTTTTAATCATAGTTATTTTTTTAACCTCTTTTTTCGACAAAATAGCCATTAAAAATAATAATAATAAAAATTAAAAAAAAAAAAACCAACAACAACCTCTACTATCCCTTATAGAAGAAGGGGTTTTTTAGTGGGTGGAAGGGAGACACCCAATAAAAGAAAAAAAAAACCACCCCACCATAAAAAAATATAAACAAAAAACCTCTCACAGAAAAATCCCAGTTCCTCGACCGGGAATCGAACCCGGGACCCGAAGTTTCGAGGCAAGTACGTTACCTCTAGACCACGGAGCCATATAATAAAAAAATGGTTAAAAAAAACTATGATTAAAAGATCCTTCGCTGATAAATTTTGTTTATCAAGGAAGGGAAAATTTTTGATTTTTTAACAATATCTAATTTGATCCAAAAGTTATATTTACTTATAAGGTATAATAAATTTTTCAATAAATAATTATAAACAAATTTTGACGGAAAAAAAGA
Organism: Rhamnusium bicolor; assembly: GCA_029963845.1. NCBI lineage: Eukaryota > Metazoa > Arthropoda > Insecta > Coleoptera > Cerambycidae > Rhamnusium > Rhamnusium bicolor. The sequence goes on along the minus strand of JANEYF010004784.1, from coordinate 110,558 downwards.
AACGAAAAGAAAAGAAGAGAACGAAGACTAATTTGAAATTTTGGTGAAGTTGGCCTACAAGAGTTGTCAAAAGATAAGCAAGGACTGGTATGGTAATTTGTGTTTTAATCTAAAGGGTGCGTTATACTCCCTAATTTGTGCGATGTTGTTTAATAATGGACTATTTGAAAATTGATATTTATAGAATTGTTGTGAAATGTTCTTTATATAATTCGTTATGGGTACAATGTCGTGACAACGCTCATGTAGATCTTTATTTGAGGTATATCTAGTCGAATTTGATATAAGGCGGAAATATATTTTCTAAAACTGAAACTTTCTTTAATGTCGTCACACACGCGCTGCACCACGCAGGTGGCGCATATGTCAATATACATGTGTATATATTTTTTTAGTAATACTCAGTTTACTACCCTTTGTCTAGAGTGGAAATACACTTCTGGACAGTGCGAAAATCTTTCGGACGGTTTGATTAAGATGGTTCGAAAATGTTAAACGTTTGTCCAAATGTACTCCAAGATTCTTGACAGCTGCTCTTTTGTTTAAGTTTGTGCCCCAATTATCGAAATTGGCGTCAAGATCTTAGTATTCAAAAATTTGAAAACGCAATCGCCTCCGTCTTCCCCCAAATTAACCTCAATCTTCCATCGGTCATAAGTATTCCGTTGCACGTACCATGTGAGCTTTTCGCCGTTTGGAGCTCTCAGCCATGGCATATGTATGGCAAATTTTGTATTACAAAACTTTGGAAGTCGAAGACGTACAGGTTAAATAATTTTGGTGCAAGGACCGAGCCTTGAAGAACTCCCCCATCGTATGTTTCGCGGTGTTGAAAGCTTTTCATTCACTCTAGCTTGCAGTGTTCTACCTGTCAAGTACTAGTAAACAAGTTTAATTATGTGGCTAGGAAAGATTTAAGTGTAATTTACTTTAACCCTGCCAGACGGTATCGAAAGCTTTTCAATATCCAAGAGCACCATAGTTGTGCTCTTTACGAGACTGTACTGCACCTTAACATAATTCACAAATCTGCTGTGTGTATTGTGCCCACTTGAAACTGAATTGGTGAGAATCTTGAATGTTCAGCTCATCCTGCACAGCATTTATTCTGCTCAGGATGACCTTTTTCATCAATTTTGATATGGCTGACAGCAACGAATAGGTCTATAGCTGCCAGCTAGTTTGAAACTCTTGCCTCGGCTTCAAAATTGGACTACACCACAGCACTTTTTCACAAAGTGGACCAGTGCTGCAGACGCAGAATTGGTTAATGATGTATACACGCTAGCACTACACCTTTCGGTGAGATTCTTGAGCAGCTTATCAATTGATGCCGTCTTGCCCGGAGCTTTTTTGTTTGGTAATGTCTTAATTAGCGGCTGTATTCAGAGGGCCTAATCATAATATCTAAGAATTGCTTATTAGTCAAATTTATTATCATGATCCAGGGCTTGATTTGCTTCATTTTCTATGCGGTCATGCTCTAGGTTATTTGGAGTATTTTGATTATGTACATTTTCAAATTGGTCACCTAAATGGTTGATTTTTGCCTGTTAGATTTGATTGTCCGTTTTGGGTTGAAAGAGCAGGCATGGCCACTCTAGTGTTTTTCAACACTTTACTCAGCTTCCACAACGAGTTATCCCGAGTGTCTAGCGATTCTAATTTAGTACCCCATTTCGCGGTTCTTTGCAGTGTTAATAGTAGCCCTAATCTGTCCTTGCAACCTGATTAACTCTTAGTCGATTTTTTCCCTGATTTTCTCTCGTCGTCGAATCGGTCTTTATGTGGATTTATTGTTATGACCTCAGTAACTCCATCCCGTTTAGCTTCTTGCAGTAATCTCGTAAAAAAACAACAAAAAATAAATAAATTAATTAACAACAGTAATACAACACATGTAATTTGTTGTTATACAGGGTGGGCCAGATTTTAATCGCGATACTTAGAGAATCAATAAAACACGCCGAAATACTATGGGTTTGTCACACACACTTATATCCAAAATGCTTAGTTTTCGAGATATAGGGCGTTGAAGTTTTAATTTATTTTCAGTTCTTCCCATATTTCCTCGAAGTAATTGAGATACTGATAAGAAATTCGAAATGTAAACGTTGTGAACATCAGTACATAAGTTTTTAACTCATTCCAACTGAAGGCGTGACGGTGGGGGTGTCGAAGATACTGTTTCCAAAGAAATGTTCTCGAAAATCCGGAGAATCTTGATGTCCCCGGACGCATAATTGTATGTAACACCTGCTATCGCAACTCACGATTCATATGTGACATTCGCTTGCGCACAGAAATTGCGATAACGAATCTGCATACTGGCGCTCAACATATAGATGTAACTGGAAATTGTCGAATAAAATTTTAAGATTGTGCCAGGTACCTAGTTAGTTTGAGAAAGATTTGTTACCCCAAGAAGTTGCCAAAATACTATGAGTATTATAAAAATGATGAGAATACCATTCGCTATAAACCAAAGTGTAAGGAATATGTAAATGTAAGTTAAATGTAAACTATATTTTTGAGGTTAGGTTAAATTATCGCGAGTTAATTTTAGGAGTGGATGTCTAATTTACAAGAATTAACAAATGATATGTAGTCAATCAAAAAGACAATTGAAACATTAATTTCAAAATCCAGAAAAAATCTCTTCAAAAGAGAATATTATACTGGTCATTTCAATACGCCAAACCATCCTACAAAAAATATAGGTATCAAAGTTATGGTGGTGTACCAGTTGGTTGTATGTCACTGATATTATCTACAACGGATAAAACCAAGGTTATCGATAAATTGGTTGAAGGTTTAATAGAATTTATGCCAAACAAAATTAAGCCCAAAGTGATCATAACGGACGATGATTTAAAAGAAAGAACAGAAATATTTCCCCGAATCAAAATTGCACAATATGTCAAAAGATACTGTTAAAAATTCGATGATAATGTATTGGTAGAATATTGAAACTCATACAAATATCCCACAAAATGTTTTTCTGGAGTTAGTTGATTTTTTGTTTTGAATGTAGTTACTTTTTCATTTAACAATAGCTTCTATATGCAAAATTTTGGGACTGCAATGGGTAATCCAGCGTCGCCAATTTTTGCAAATATGGTTCTACATGATATAATTTCAGGTTGTTTGGAAAGATTACCATTGAATATACCTTCCCTTTTCCTATATGTAGATGACTAGCAGCACCAGAAAACTGTGTTAATATGATTTTAAATGAATTTAATTCATTCAATAATGATATTCAATTTACTGCAGAAAAAGAAGAAAATAACACGATCCCGTTTTTAGATGCATTGCTGATTAGAGAAGGAGAGAACATGTTAACAGAGTGGTATAGAAAAAGTATTAATTCCAATAGAATTTTAAATTGTTATTCAAGTTATCCTCTAAATCAAAAAATTGCTATTATAAAGTCCATGAAATTCAAAATAGAAATTTGTACAGTAATAAATTTAAAGAAAAAATTATGATATAGCTAAAAAATATTCTAATCAACAATAACTATCTAGATAGGTTAATTAAAACATTTTTCTCAGAAAACAGTTCGAGAGTTACAAATTTGACAATGAATAATAACAAAAAATTCAAAATACCGTTTGTTAATGGTTTATCAAAAATTTAAAAAGGAGTTTGCAGAACGAAAATAATATTAAATTAACTTTTTTACAATGAAAAATCGTTAGGTCCTTTGTTCAATAAAAATAACGATAAAATTCCACTTGAATTAAACAGTAATATTGTATATCAGATTCCTTGTGAATGTGGTAAACAATATATTGGCCAAACTAAACAATGATTGAGTTCGAGAATAAAAAAACGTAAACACGATATTAAAAACAGAAAAAACGTCAACAGCTTTATCTAACCATTTAATAGAACAAAACTGTATATTTAACTTTGAAGAAACAAAAATATTAGATGCTGAACAGAATTTAGACAAGAGACTTTTACTAGAAATGATGCATAAATTGTAACAAAAATTGTGTTAGTGTAAGAACAGATGTAGATAATTTAAGTACAATTACAATAGCAACTGGTTCTGAACCGTTAAAAGAACCTTTAATGTGTTTAGGAATAATTAATATGAATCATGAGTTAGAAGCAGTGTCGCTGAATGGTGAAAATGAACTAATTAATGAGCCAGAAACATTGTCAAGTGAGAATCACACGGTTGAACCAATGCAAGTATGTGATGATGAAGACAACAAGGGTAAATATGTTATAGACAAATTGAATGGTTTTTAAATAAATTCAGAGACGGTGTCTTAAAAAAAATTTAATTTTGAACCAGCTATTGAATTTACAGTAATAAATTATAAAAAGAATATCTCCAAATCTTTACAGTCGTTAAGTGCTTTGCATTCATCTTTTAAAGACTGGTACACGTACCCTTTGTCACTCGACTACAGTGAGAAGAGGGAAAAAGATTTCTGTGCAATCAACTTCCGTTGCCAGACGAGCAACAAAACTTACTGGACGAAGACGTTTTCAATCAGGAAGAAAACTATCCTGTTATCAGTAATGATGACAAGAAGAACATAGTACATCATTCGTTGAATAAAAGTGTAGGGGAAAACAGAAGTATTACTAACAAACTCTTACTAATATTTAAAATAAATCAACCAATAAATTATCAAGTAAATTATTAAAACAGAAACAAATTTCTTTACCACTTATAAATGCTTTCAACTTGATTTAGAATTAAACTAAACTAAATTCAACTCCTTTCTTTTTACTTGGCTTCAGCGAGCGGCTGTTAAAAAATATAAACACAATAATTGATTTAACATTAGGATAATAAAACAAATTATGATTACCCTGAAAAGAAACCGGTTTGAAACAATTATACCTGGAAAATAACTGTTATTCCAAATGCTGGACTTAATATTAGTACTAGTAATAATATACAGGGTGTATCAAAGTGAAAGATGAACCCAATTTGGTCTTATTACAATAGAAAACTATTACCAGAAAAATCACTTCGTTACAATTTTCAGAAAACATTTTTGAAAAACATTTTTAACAAAGAATGTGTAATCGGATCAATTAACTTAAAACGAAACACTAAAATAATAATAAATCAAAAAGAAAAATTTATCATGAATAATTACTCATATGGGATCAACCTACCTTCGTTACTAAAATAATAATTATAGTTTTACATGGTTTTCTACAAAAAATTTGATAGACAACTTCTGTCGGGTACAGCTGTTATCTATCTTTCTCTAAACAATTGTTGTTTTATCAATGTCAGATTTTGTAACAATTATTTTTTATTAAAGCGCTCGTGTGGTATTTATTCACCTAGCGCTGATAACTACGCACTGGCAGTGGTATTGTATTCTCAATGTTTAATGACAACAAATAAAAAAATATCATGTTTCAATTAATTTCTACATGTAGAGCAGCATTTTAGAGGGTAGAACGCATTTTTCGCTTTAATTGAAGTATGTACGATTTGGTAACCATACGGAATTGCTCAGGCTGAACAAAATTAATTTATATCCTCTGTTCCTATTTATTAAAACTTTCGCTAGGTCTGTATATATATAATTGTTTCGCTTTAATTACAGTCCATCTAAAAGTTTTAGTTTAGATTATGACGGTGGTCGCAGATGAACATTTTTTATTTAAATTTATATATAGGGGTAAATAAAACACCTAGCATGCATGCATACATTTCTTTTATAATAATATTGTTTCTATAAAATTATGAACACAAATGAAATTAATAGTATTATTCCAGGCACCGGGAAGGTTTGTAAATGATCGGAGAATTTTAAAGTTTGTCAATTTAGGACAGTTTATTGGAATAAACAAGTTAGTAACCTCATGGCGCTGGCGATTATGCTGTCATATTGATAAAATTAGTTTCTTAGCAATCAATATCTCCTTTTAGTGACTTTTAGACTAAAATAAGTCATCATAAAAATTGTAGAGGATAAAATTCTACAACTTTTGATCAAAACTTTTTGTTATCAAATAAAGTTTTGGAGTTGCAGCAAAAAAGTCCCATTTCACCTGAAATTATTAACACTACCTCGATTAATAATACCTCTATTACTCCTTGTTACTTCTATTCACAACAGATTGACGTTAACTTAACAGTGTAGCTAATTACATTCTAGTAGACCTAATCCACAACTCAAACACAGCACTATTTTCTTTGCTTCTAGACCCCAGATGGGCCGGGATGCATAAAAATTAAAGTTCGTAAATTCAAATACTCTACATGTCAGAATATACCTATAGACTCGCTTATTAACCAGGATTGTTTTAAAAATTTTTATTCAACCCCTTCTGTCTACAACTCGCCCCCAAAGTTTAATTTTTTTTTTTTGATAATTTTTAATTTAATTTCAGTTGGTTATTTGTTCTCTCTGATAATGTAAATATTTGATACAGTTGGTTTTGATCACAGATAAAGCCAACTTGCGCTACTCTACCGTAGATGTCGCCGCTGTGCCACGATTTTGCTAATCTCAGTGTTCCATCAAAGCGCATAACCTCTCAGTTTTAACCACGTGTGCCGATTTGATTTCGCTGTATTCCTTTGGAGTACTATAAGTATTATAAAGATTTGGTTGTGTTACTACTGTGTGTTTTTGATACTGAAAATAGTATTTGTAAATAGCAATAGCTGTTAATGTTGTTAATACAAGAGGTCATGTAATAGACTCCGTGTTTGGTGCCCCCCTGAGATTTTAGTAGTAATGTGTTCCCATCCCACGAGGATCTTATGAAATGTTACATTTGGTTGCGTTATGAATTGAAACAAGGCTCTAATAAAGAACCTACAATATTTCAGATCTCCACCGTGCTATATGATAAGCAATTAGTGACAGGGGAAAAGGCTTCGATACCAGTGCTGTCCAATGCTCGTATTATGACTCTTATTCACGAGAAATACATGCGGCTATTAAAACAACCCAAAGAGAAACTATCTAGCGAACAATACAAGAAGAGACTAGAACAATTTAAGCAAGAGTTCTGCAAGAAATTATTCGACATTGCAGCATGTAAATGTGTTTTTCTTTTGTACCAGTGCGAAAAATCTAAAAAGGTTCCAAAATCTGAACAAGCATTCCTCCTTGACCAAAGTACATCCAGGAAAATATTTATAGACAAAATAGATAATGCTGCTACCCAACAAATATGAAGAGCAGAAAAGAGAAAATTGCAGGAAGACGTCAGAAAGTCTATAGTGGTACATGCAATGCTGTATTTTGGTTTGGCTTGCAAAGACGATGATTCTGTTGCTGTCGAAGGTGATACAGAAAATACGGAAATTAGTGAACCTCATACATCACACTACTTTATTCCAGAGCCATCAAAGTCAAGTTGGTATAAATCTCAATGTGAGAATAAATCTTCAAAGGAAGAGGCTTGTGAGCAGATGCATCTGAGACTACCAACTTTAATAAAAATCTGCGATAGATATGAAGTATCAAAGAGGGCAGCTGCAGCTATATCCTCGGCCACTTTTGAAGGATATTGGTTTGATTACTAAAGAAAATTCGTCTAAAGGAATCGACAAATGTAAGGTACAAATAGAAAGTGGTTTATATTTTGATGGGCGGAAAGACAACACCCTAATTCAAGACAATGTGGAAGGGAAAATTCATCATCGTGAAATTACTGAAGAACATCTGGTATTGGTCGAAGAACCAGAGTCTAAATATTAGGAAATATTACAAAATTTTCTTGCGATTTCAGCACACTGATCGGAAAAACAATTGAACTTCTCGTTCTGGAGGTATAAATCAAAAAAAAAATTTAAATGGAATATCCCATATATTTCACATTTTTTGATATCCTCGCTTTGTTCCCATTTCAATGATATACATACATCATAAATTTCTACTAACAGTTTGCACAACATGCTGTTTTGAAATCGTGATTACTGCAACAAAATCTAAATAGCGACATTTACCAAGATGATATGCTCTCTGTCTAGCACGGGATGGCGCATTATAGAATACCTTATATAATTTGTGTTTATTTCTTAATAAAGTATTAATTACATTTCTTCTAAAACCGTGTTTTTTTAGTAAGATTTATAACAGAACAGCATAAATGTGCATTGATTTTCCATGGTAACTTAAATTTTATGCATTATGTAGCATTCACTATTTCAAAGCACAATATTGTGCAAAGCAAATGTTTTATACATATATATTATTGTAATCAGAAGAAAGCGAGAATTTAAAAAATTGAGAAATATTAAAGAAAATAGGACTTTGATCTATATCTCCAAAACGAGAAGTTCAATTGTTTTTCTGAATAGTGCGTTGAAATCGCAAGAACGTTTCCTATAATTTTTTCCTTATTATCTTTCTCTAGTTAAGGATATAAAAAAATTAGAGGGGGTAGAATGGTACGTGCATAACCTTGTATATAAGAATAATATAATGATTTTAAACAATTTAAATTAGTAAATGATTTACAGTTTCTAATGATAAATCCTAACACTTTGGTTGCCTCTTTAGATTTAATATTTATATGTTCGACAAAACTCAGTTCAGAATTAAAATAAATATCTAAATCTTTAATTGCTTGTATGCGCTCTAAAGCAGTGTCATTAATGCTGTAGTTGTGTAAGCAATTTTCCTTTTTTGTGTAAGGTACTACCTTACATTTAGCAGCATTGATATCAACTTTGTTCAGGCCGTACCACTTGCTGACTATTTTAAGGTTTTCTTGAAGATATATACAATCGTTTACGGAATTTATACTCTCAAAGATTTTTAAATCATCTGGAAAGATTAATTTGTCTCACTTCAATTCAGTGCATAAATAATCAATAAATGATAGAAATAGTAAAGTCCCAAGGTTAAAACCTTGCGGCACTCCGGAAGTGGCTATGTATATTGACGATTTATATCCATTGTAAAATATAAATTGTCTGCCTGTTAAATATGATTGAAAGTAATTTCATAGATTTAAATTAAATCCATACTTTGCTAATTTTGTAAGAATAATTGATGGTTGATGCGATCAATGGCTTTGGTAAAATCGGTATACAAAGCGTCTACCTGTCCTCGTTCATTTAGAATATTAGAAACTGTTTGACTGAATATTACTGAGTTCGTAGTAGTTGATCTGTTAGATACAAGGTCATGCTAATCTACTGATAATATGTTTTTAGTGGACATATAGATGGGATTGTATAAAATAATTTCAAGAACTTTAGCAAAATTACACAAAAGAGAAATTTGTCTGTAATTGCTTACATTTGACGTATCGCCTGCTTAAAAATCGAAAACGCCTTTGCCACCTTCCATCGGTTGGGAAAAATTGATGTTTTTACTGAATTATTAAGCAGAATAAAAAGCGGGTTTAGGAATGCATTGGCACAATTTTTCACCAAAATGGATGATATAAGGTATGGGCCGAATGATGATGATGGTGGTGGGAGTTTGGACTAAGCCTACATCTGGATCAATATACCACTAGCCCTACTTCTTCCTCCATCTTTGATCTATCTGCCTTCGGCACATCTTTTGGTGAACGTAATGACTGTTTTGCTTGGATTAACGTATAAATCTTCATCCGAGCACCTAGTCTTGATGATGTTAAGTGAAATTAGATCATTCTATCATGCTTTCGTCTTTTTATGACTAGATCATCAGCGTATGCTTGGATGTGGAATTCAGAGTCGCTTAGTTTAGTACGAAGTTTATCAATAACTATAGACTATAGCAAGGGTGGTCATCCCTTGAGGGTCTGTTATTGTTACTGAATTCATTCCTATTATCGCCGTTTTCCTTCGTCTGTTATGCATGGATATTATCTATCTTACTGTTGAAGGCTCAATGCATTTCTTTTGTGCAGAACTTTTTAATGATTCATAGGAGTTATTTTCAAAAGAACCCTTTTTTAACTGGCTATTTATTATTCACTGATTTTGATAGGTGGTAAGATGGTGTTCCAATTGCTGAAATAAGAGGAGTTATAGATGCTCCATGTCTATGTATATTTGGCAAGCAATACAATTTAGGTTGTTATTGTTGGACCAAAGAAATCATAAAATGTTTTACATGATTTAGATACATTTCTGACTTCGGTATTGGTTTTTGGTAATGAATTTTTATAAAGTCTTTTATCAAGACCATCATTAATCAGATTGTTTACTCTTTCAGTTCACTCTGTCTAAAATAACAAATTTATTACCTGTTAGGTTTTAAATAAATCCAAACTTCCTCACGCAACCGCTTGAATTTTTTGTCATCTTTATTGATTTTGGCTTTCTGTTAACTTTAATAATTTTTTTAGAGATGGTTTCTGCAGGTTCCTCTGACAAACCCTTGAGAGGAATTAGGAAAGTATTGAATTAAACTTTTCACGATCTCATCAAATGATTGCGAGGAATGATTTTTTATGATGTTGATAACGCGTTCTTTTAACTTATTGTCGATTAATTTTTTGACTATTTTATTTTCTGATGACATTTTCTTATATCTTTGTTTCTATACTTTTTCTGCAAAGAAATGTACTAAATATTTTGTAACAAAGTCATTGGGAAACAAATGTTTTCGCTACCGTGTCTAAATCTTAATTTCTTTGTTATTCAGCTGAAATATATCTCACTTTTCCTTACAGTATTCTGGCATCAGCGTATGTTTAATGCGAAGTGACATAAATACCATAAACGTCAGACAACGGCGCTTGCAAGAGACCACAGTTATGTACGATTATATCGGCCATGTTTATATGGCGCTTGTTGCTGTACGGGTTTACGTTTCAGCCAAATACTTACCAAAGTAAAATTTAATAAACACTGAATATTTATCATATCGGACTTGAGAATTATTTATGATATTTTAAACGAGGAGGAAATAAATTCCATTAACAAATTATTATGCCGCAGTCATTCCCGTTCGCCTCATTCATGACTAACTGTGAATGATACTAATGTCTATTTTACTCAATTTTAAGTATAATAATTGTTAGTTTCAATATTTCTGTCAGTACCAGTAATTACCAGGCGGTCTAAATTTAATCATAAAAAAAGTATTCAGATAAACAATGAAAAACGAATATTTTCTTTTTAAATACTGAATGTTCTAAAAAACCGGAATTTGTTTTATTGCTTACAACTTTCTTAATTTTTATTCGTTTTTAATTATTAAACAACTGAATTAAAATAACACAAGTTTCATCAAGATAAATAACTGGTATTTTGTTTCACAAATTTATTCAGATTTGTCTGACATATGTTTCTGTCTCAGGGCCAATATTTTTCCTTCTATTATATCTAGCTCATATATAATAACCAGAAACCTGTCTGCGAATGATATACGCGACAGACGGCCCCAAGAAGGATTTTCTTTTATTTGGTAAAAATCTTTTACTAGTGGGCAATTGGTTCATCTAATCGCGATAGCAAACCTAATTTACACTACTCTGGATGAGAGCGTGCCATGTATGTGTGTGTAATCGTGGGCTTAGCAAAAGCCTCGACACTGTAAGTTATCGCCATCTGCTTGAGACGCTAGAGGACATTGATTCAGAGGAACAACACTGAACTTGTTTAAAAGCTTTTTAACTGACCGCCAACAATGTGTAAAAATAAATACCGTTACTAGTGATTTCGAATTTGTTGATTGTGGTGTTCCTCAAGGTACCATACTAAGTCCCGTCTTATTCACGATATACATTAATGGCATATTCGCTCTTCAAAGTAGTGGAGATATAATTAGCTATGCTGACGACACTGCTATTTTTTACAGAGAGGAACCTTGGGAAAAATTAAAACAAAAAGCGGAAAAAGATTTAGACAATATTAAAGACTGGTTCAACTTTAAACTCCTTACCTTAAACTTGAAAAAAGACATTTTTATATACCATCCATAAATAATAGGTCAACTACGCCATCATTTAACCATATCACTATTCACATCAAAGGCGAGTACAGTATCCAGGCTACAGATAAAATAAAATATTTGGGTGCAGTTATGACAAACATTTCCGCTGGGATGTTGTTCATATTACGTATATCTCGGAAAAACTCAGATTTGTGCTGTATAAATTAAAATTTCTAAGAAACATGTTAGGTGACAGGGAATTGAGAATTATATGGGGTGGAGCGGCTAAAAGTAACATGAATGGTTTAGAAATTATACAGAAAAGATTGCGTAAATAAATAGCATACCCCACTGAATATTTATCAACAGAATCGAGATTATTAGACCTACGGCAACTATATTTTGTAGCCGCTAGTACCATTAGGTATAAAAACAAAAACACACTTATTACACCTACACATTCACGTCAGACTCGGAAGAGAAACAATTTCTCTGTAACTCCTAGGATGCATAAGACTATCGGTCAGAGAAGTTCCAAGTATTTAGGACCTAAATTATATAACAGCTTAATTCAGTACCTAAAAACCAATAATTATACCTTTACTCGTTTAAGAAGAAACTTAAACTATGTCACTCTGAAACCGAGGAATTAAATCCACGACTAATTAAAAAAAAGACCTTACATTTAAATTACATACCTCATCAAATTAATTATTCACTCAAAGTTACTTAACTAAAACTACTTAATATTACATACACTTTAACATTTCATCCGCCAACTGCATCTTATCCATTTTTTTTCAGTGCTCTGTCTCTCACTGCTATTTTAAATGCTTCTTTAAGTATATCTTCAGTTAGGAATTTAGTTAGGATCCAGTAGGTTAAATTTCATGCTCCCTTTTTCTCATTTAAATACACCTAGTATATCTTAAGTTAGGATCCAGTAGTTTAAGTTTTTTAAATATTTACTGTATGTCAACTTCTGGTGTTGTTACTCGAAAAACAAGGTTTTGCCTTCTTGAGATACTCTGTTTATTTACATATTGTAATTGTTTTAAGAAAGCTCTCTTTTTATTGTTAAAAATAATAGTACTAATAATTATTATTATTTTTTTTATTTTTTTTCGGTTTCCCGATGCCGGTTAGTCCTCCAGTGGCCTCCGACGCCTCATGGGAGTCGCGCCGGCGCATCTACTACAGCCACTCCCACATCCCGCAGGGTTAGTGACTGTAGATACCAGAATCATGTGCCCTAAGCAGACGGAGAGAACCCAGAATGACTGCCTTCTGCATTTGACCTGCCAGCCACTCGGCTGGTTTTTGGCAGGCCGGTATGATCTTCAGTTCCGAGAGCAGCGTAGGCTTTATCCCTCCGAGTACACCGATAATAAGGACGAATTTTGACTGAGTAGCCTGGGTACAGCACTTGGAGCTCGTACCGGAGATCGCGATATTTGGTCCGTTTCTCCTCCTCCTTCAAGGTGATGTTTTCTCCGCAGGTGCCGAGAACTCGATGACATACATCACCTTGAGTTGATGGTCGAGGAGGACTATGTCAGGCTTGTTGGCTTGGATTAGCCTGACAGTCGGGAACGAGTAATACCAGTAAATTCGGCATTTCTCGTTCTCGACAATGGACTCAATATCTCCGGGGACGTAAGGCAGCACTGGTGTCTGGTCTACCCCGTACGAGTGCCATAGATGGTAGTATAGCACTCGTAAGGCCGCGTTATGTCGGTGGATGTAGGCCGAAATCGCATATATAGGGCATGCAGATAGTAAGTGCATGAGTGATTCCGGCGCCTGATGGCAGGTTCTGCAGTTGATATCAGGAACCTCTACACGCCACACGCGGCTACGGTAGACCAAGGTGTTGATAACACCATCTTGACAGGCCATAATGAATCCCTCGGTCTCCGACTTAAGCTCTGCTGACCTTAGAAAGGCGAAGGTCAGCCTGGTCGATAAACCCAGTGTTTCTATGTTCTTATAGAAGACACCATGCTGGGGTTTATCGACGTGCTGCCGAAACAGATTTTCCTGTTCGGCAGCTCTGATTCGGGCTTTCAGACGATTTGGCTGAAGTTCGGTGACATGACTACCTCAACATCAGCACCTCGCCGGCCTCCTCGCCTGATGTCAAATGCGAGACCGAGTTCATCTGCGGCTCGTTTTGCTGCCTTGAACAATCCTGCTCCCACTCCTACAGTTTCGTGATGTTTTACGAACCGCAAGAGGGAATCTGAGCTCCTGAGTATGTTACATGCCATACTCAGAACTACTCTGCCATGCGTACACTCCAGGCTCAAGAGTCCTCGGCCCCCCCGTTGACGTGGGAGGTACACACGAGGAACGGACGATCTAGGATGAATACTTCTGTGAATATTCATCATCTTGCGGGTATCCCTATCTAATTGACGCAGCTCATCTACGCTCCACTTTACTACTCCGAAGGAGTGGAGCAGAATCGGAACGGCAAGCATATTAGTTGCAGACACCTTGTTCTTCCCCGAAAGTTTGGAGGACCAAATCTTTTCGGAGGCGGTGTCTGTACTTGCCGCGGAGAGAATCTTTTATTTGTGATACATCCTGGATGTGATTTTGTTGCACACCCAGATATGTATAGGTCTCTCCGGCATCCAGATGTCTTAGGATCCTTCCGTCTGCGAGCTGCGCATCTTCAGGGAATTCCCCGCATCGTCCTCTCTTGAGGTGGACGACTGCACATTTGTCCAACCCGAACTCCATACCAATTGCCCGCGTATATTCTTCGACCACCCTAAGAGCGTTTTGTAGTTCGCGCTCTCCGGAGGCATAAAGTTTAAGGTCATCCATATAAAATAGATGGGTAACCTTATGCCTCCGGTCGCTGGGTGGCCCACATTGATATCCGCGGGTTTGGCGGATTTTTTTTTGCGGTTGCCCGACGCTGGACAGTCCTCTCGTGGCCTCCGACGCCTCACGGGAGTCGCGCCAGCACATTAACCTCAGCCACTCCCCACATCCCGCAGGGTTAGTGACTGTAGGCCGCAGGGTTAGTGACTGTAGGATCAATTCATTTAGTTTTAATCGATTGAAATGTATGTATACAGGATCAATAATAAAAGGAATCTTTATAAGGGTAGCAGAAAATAATTCTCTACTTAAACTAACAATATTTTAATACTTATTTTCTCATATCTATAAACATAAAAAAATTGCTTCATACGTAAACACCCTATATATACCTCAAAATATGAATACATGGTTAAGGGTTTTAAGGGAAGTAAAATTTTTCGTAAAGATAGACTTTTTTTCGTAAATCAATATAACTACTTATTGATATTCTCCCTGACCTACACAAAAAAAACATGCAGCCATATGGCGAATATGAATAGAAATTAATTATCAGACAATAAGCGATACCAGTAACTGACCTAATGAGCCATTAATGGGGAATAGTTTCGTGTACCATCAGGGCACTTTAACAATCAATGGCTTAGCTAGGACATTATGTAAATGTTATATTCGATTTATGCAACATTTATAAACATGCAAACTCAATCATAAACGTATGGCAAGAAAATCATCGGAATTTCTGATACAATTGCAATTAATTTTATAGCAGCCATTATTACCAATCATTCCACTTGAGAAAATTCACCTTAACCTTCTGTTAAAATGGTATAAATATTTTAAGTTTTTATAATTAACATCCACACCTCAAATTACCTTTCAAATTATACTCACAGAAAAAATGATTAGTTAATAAATAATTACCCATCAACAGAGCTGTCACGAGTATTCTTAGAAAGCACTTGAAGTATAAGTATCAAGTATTCAAATATTAAAAAATTACTTAAAGTATCAAGTACAGTTTTTCTTAAAAGATACTTCAATTATCAAGTCCTCTTGAAAATTACTTGATTTATCAACAAGTAATTTACTTGAAGTAAAACAACAGTACTTGAAGTATTACCAAAAATTTATAAAAAAACTAAGTAAAATTCAGTAACTTTTGATTTAAACACCATTTGTATTTTTGGAATGGATACATGGTTTACTGGTTTCAGATTCAGATTAGAGTTGCGTAAAAAATACAATTTGACATATTTAATGCACAACAACCCTAACCACTGGCCTATCCATATATTATGAATATTATGATTACGACAATGTCGATTACCAAAATGGCAAAGAATGTGAGAAAACAAAAGAGCTGTAAGCTGTAAGTATACTTAAACACACCGATATAACATAACATAGTCATCTTGAATTTGAAAAAACATAAATCTTTTTCTCAAAGCGAACACCCCAAGTAGTTCATAGTTCTAAACAAAAAGTTTATAAAGCGTGCTGTGAACAGTTAAAACAACACCGAAAGCACAAGTTATTCTCTGTCGAAAGGGTGGCTATATTTCTTTGTGGTTTTTAGTAGTAAAGATATTTATGGTATATCTATGTGTTGAACTATAATATCAACCAACCGAACTAAAAACATAAGAGAATAAATCGTCTGCTGGTAGTTCTATAGCCATTCTAGTTCCGAAAAACTTTACTCCGGTTGCCATCAGTGAGACACTCCTCTGCCGATATAATACTTCCACTCACGTAACGTGATGTGAAAGTAATATTTGATATAAATAGGTTACTGATTTACTTGCAAATATACCTTAATTTACCCAGCGATGTTTGACGTAGTTATATATGCTATCTACCTGCCTTTTTAATTTTGTAAATCAGTAATCAGTGAATGCACTGTGCTACTAATAGGGAACTTGCCTATAATTTTAAAAATAAAAATAATACTAAAAAACATATCATAACGTTGTAATAAAACATGTACTTCACAAAAAAAATAAGTTTTCTAATTCCACGCGATCAGTATAAAGGATCTAAACAGCGATAAAATTGAAGTGGCCCGAAACGAGCTACTATTGACTGTGACGTCACATCATACCATATTCGGTAGTCGTCGCGCCGGGAAGCAATACAATCAGATGTTTACCGGTGTTATAAGACTGTGGTTGATTTGTTAGTGACTGTTCTGATATAAATATATAATTGTGTTTTATAGTACCGCTTATTGTAGTTGTACAGATATTTTAAAATGACTGATCAAGGTTTTTCAAAGGGCCAATCTGATAATTTGCCTAAAGTGGATATGTTTATGGTGGCATCTTTTATACAAAATAGTGAAAGTTTTTCCCTTGGAGAGGTCCGCGGGATCAAGGCAGAGAAGTATGTATTTTTTTAGCTTTTAGTAATAATTTATAAAAATAAAATAGTTATGACTTGATCACGGAATAAAAAGAAATAACTACAACATGCTTAGTCACAACTAAGCATTTTTTAGCAGACTTAGTCTTATGTTTGAAAGAATTTAGGGTAATTCTTTACAACAGCCACTTCTATATTTTTCGTGTTTTTTTTTGTACACACGCGTAAAGTGTCTCTATAGAAGACATTTGCTGCAAAGGAAATGTTGCGCAAATGTATAATTACCTATCGTAGGTATTTTCGTACTATGTTTTGGGGCAAGGGAAATAAGTGATTGTGTCGTGTTATCATTCACATAATAGATAAATTTAAGACTTGAATAGAATAAATTAAAGGACAAGGGAAAGGTATTTGCAATATACTATATATACTAGAGGTAAACATTTTATTCTTCGCAGACAGTAGTGTTATTCACCTTTTATATAATTGTTGCACATTCTGTAGGATACTCTTCGCAGTTTTTTGAAAAGAATCTTGTGTTTGTCTTATAAACTTCATTCTTACAATACCTAATGTATTGACTACATATTTAATTTTCTCTCCCGATGGTTCCGACTGTATTGGCGAAACGCGTGGCAGTATATTTTATAGTATAAACTAAGATTCATTCTTACAATACCTAATATATTGATCACATATTTAATTTTCAATTTTTTTTCATCTCCCGATGATGCCAACTGCGTAGGCGAAATTTGTGGTAGTACATTTTACAGCATTTTGGTGTCTTTAGAAAATTACTTCAATTTTAGTAGCACATTGAAAATTGCAACCCTCTGTAGATTCATATTTTTAAATAAAGTATCCTATAACTTTTTTTATTTACTATTTGATTTTTTTCAAAAACAATGGATTTCTTCCTCTAGCTAACACTAACTTATAGCCCAAATTTCAATTCGAACGGACTTTTTTTTCTTTAGTTATCGTGCTTACAAGAAACGTGACGGACAGACAGACGGACGGACAGATGAACAGACGGACATTTTGAAAGTTGTTCAGAATTCGATGACGAACGAAATGATTTTTTCTCTGCGAGCGATATTAACGATTTTAGAAATGTCCCGATCAAATGCAATATACTCTTCGTAATCGTATTTGCGAAGAGTATAATAATAAATAGCTGTTTACTTTCGCACCAGGAAATTACCTTTACTTAGTATCACTAAATTACATTCTATCTACTAATCTTATTTTCTGACATTGTATACACATTCTTTCTTTAATCCTAACCTAATTAAAATTCAATAATTCGGAATTCGGAATATTTTATTGCCCGCCTGCGAAAAACTAGTAGATAGACATATAGTATTTAATAATGTACTTACATTAAAATGATCTTCACACCCATGTAGAGACCTACTGCTCTGTGAAATGTCTTTTTCATTTCTTCTACACGCTTTTAGCCATTTTGATCGACGAATCTTATCTTCTGGCAACATTATAAATATTTTATCTGGCACTTTTACTGTAGTATTCTTACACAACGGTACAATGCAATATTTAAAATAAGGAGTTTTTGTTTCCATTTTAAGTACCTATACACTTAAAATTTATGGCGATGCTGGTATTTTTACGGCTGAAATCAAGCAGTCGAGTGCTGGGATCTCCGTCGTGGTATGGTGTGATGTCACGACTACTCCCGCGCTTTTGAACCTGTTTGAAACGGTTCGCTCGCGCGCGAAACTTTAATAATTTATAACAAATTTATTATTGGGAATTAAGGCGTCATATTTTGCATATCTTATTTTTTAGTATTGTAGAACATTTTTATGAAGTAAAAAAATGTGCAAGTTCCCTATTGTACACTATACACAAGATAAAATTTTAGAAATGTCTTTTTAAAAGCACCTTACCTCGAGGCGAACTAAATTAAATAAATCTTAAGTAATTCTAGTAAGTCCGAAGCATTTCTTGTATGGTCTTGTTTATGCGAGTTTTGACAAACAAAATATAATTGGAAAAGAAATTTTACTTCAAGTAATTGTTTCAGAGTGCAAGTATTACACAAATATTTAATTGAAGTAGCCCAAGAATACTTCAAGTATAATTTATTACTTGAATGATGATGTAATACTTCAAGTATTGTTAAGAATACTTAAAGTAACTTACTGATAAGTTCAAGTAAAAATTCAAGTTTTTTTATGTGAATAATTGAAATATAAGTACAAATGTCTTCTCAGATAAGTACATAAAGTAAATTACTTCAAGTACTTATAAGTACTTGAAGTATAATTTCAAGTATTTTACTTTAAGTATTGACAGCTCTGCCCATCAACTTATTGTATTGCAACTATAATACAAATTGGTTTCGTATTTCCTAGGTAGATATTTTAGTAAAGAGCTTTAATTTTCTATATTAAACTATTCCCAATTATACTCATGTACAAAGTACTGTGAACTTAATTAATTTGATGTTGATCAAATTGTAGATGTCCATGAGGTTGCGATTTCACTCCGGGAAATTTTCTTGAGAAAGATAATGTGATCCATAAGTATCTAGGTGTCAAATGTGGGAAAAATTAATGATAAAATTATGATATCTCCACAAGAAAATCGGGTTAGGAACTATTTAAGGTGGCAAAGGGGAGTGTAGATCGCCATTCATCAGTTGTCTTCTTTTAATATATATCTTTATGCCTAAGGAAAATTTACAAGAAATCGGGCATAAACTAGCTATGGCCGATACTACTTTACTAGAAATACAAGGATTTCTCTTAACGAGTCATTTTGTGCAGTAAGACTGCCATTGACATATTTCCATATGGAAAATAATTTAAGTACGGGACTGGAACCATGTTTGGAGACTGATATTTCGAGGAGAATAGATGGAATAGATTCTGTTTGTAGCACACGGAGGAATGATTCAAGTGTTTTGAATATGTGAAAGATTCTGAGATATTTTTTAGTTTGTCATTCGAGATTGGCTATTGCCACGGGGTACCGCCTGACACGAGAGCTGATGGTTTTCGTACCTGTTGAGGCCCATAGCAAATTATTTATCATGCCATTTATTTTACAGATAGATCAAGATTCTTTACTAACAAGGATGGCGTTTTCTAAAACTTAACACAAAATAAGCTAGTTTATTTGGAGGAACCAGTAATTGATTAGAAGTTTTTAAGTATTAAAAAAAAGTTGAAAGACAGGATATAATCAGCAAATTAGATTTTAATAAATATAAGTGATTTACATTTGTAGTGGAGTATTAATCATTTACATTTTATTAAAAATTATATTGACATTTCCAAACAAAGAATCAGTACGATTCACAAGATTAATCAGAAAACGGAAAATTGTAAATAACGATATAACACACTTGATGAAAATAACGCAACAAGTCACAATTATTTATTTATTTATTTATTTTTATTTACAATAATTTATCCAACGAGTGATAAAACCCAGTTACAGAATAAATAAAACAACAGACATGCACAAAAATCCAAAATAGTGAACCATAGCGTACAAAAATATAAAAATACAATGGAAAAATTTAACAATTATATAACAGTATACAAACAGAATAATATAAATTAAAATAAAATATCACACAATAAATTGAATATAAGGAGATTAATTAAACATGCGTTAAATAAATACTAGCGTAACCCCGTTGAAATTCGACGGCGGGTGTATTGAAAAATGCAAGTGAGTGACGAAAGTTTCATGTTACAGCACCTCCTTAAATTTCGTGGTGTAGTAGATCATAATATTTCGTCATTATACCCACAAAATGGAGGATGTGCTTCTTATGGACAGTTATACATTTTAGACTTTTCATGTGAACATGAGGTAAACCTCTCTTTTGGAACTCAACAGTGTACAAATATGTTAGTACTTCACCAAATATTTGTTTTTGGTTAATTAAACGCAAGAGTTGTTTAAGTTACCTAAGTTGAATGGAGTTACATTTGAGATAGTATCAGAAACGGCACATCTATATTGAATTGTAAAGCTGGTTTTTTTTTTCGTATTTTAGACGTTTTTGTGTGCGTTCGCGTCCCCTTTCCCTGCCGCCAGTCAACGTCTTTCTTAATTTACTTTTTTTTTGAAATATTATGTTGCACAACATTGCAGAGTGCGTTTTCCACATCAGCATCATTAGTGACAGGACGAAATTCTAAAACACTATAATGTCCTGCATTAACATTACCAGAAAAAAGTAAATTAGAAATAATATTTCCAGTACCATAATCAGGAATTTCGTTATTATTATTATCTCTATACACTCTAAACAAATGATCAGGAAACAGCTGACTAATACAGTGCAATTCGACATGGCCGGCGAACTCGCCAGACAATAAACTTTCGTATTCAGCGGAATTTGTAATCGGTAACCGATACGATGGATCTCCAACAATAAAACCTTCATAATATTCCCATTCATTTTTAATTTTTTTCGACGACTTGCATGCGTATCTCGCGATATTAAATAAACAATGCGAAACAGAACGAAATAAACAATTTCCGTCACCTACAATAGGAACAACATGTCGGTTTATAGGTTTATCCCGAAAAACAAATCAAAATAGTAAACTAAACTAAAAATACTTGGCTTAAATTCCTATTTGCAAAGCAAGTAAAAACTCGAAGTCACATATAAACAATCCTGTTTGCAGCAAAGTAACTGAAAACTCGAATGTAAACAATAACTGAACAGCACACTGGCACAGATTCTGTGACGCTGGCACAGTGGTTGTCTCTGGCCAAACCGGCTAAGATGCATTAGTTCCATTTCTTAAGAGGTCGGTGGTAGAGGTCGCTTCAAGTAACGCCGCGCTTAGCATACGCTAACATGTATTAGTTTTTGTTTATTTTGTTTTACATATGAAAATGGTGATTAAAAAATATAAAAATGTCTCATGATCCATCTGAGGGTAGAGACCTTTCATTGGAAAAAAAAATTATCAAAATTGGTGAAGCGGTAGCCGCTTGAGGAACAGGAGAAGAAAACCTTTTGAGCTTTTATATATGTATAGATTTTTCATATCAGCAATTTTACAGTTAAATATATCCAGACTGTTCTCGATATTACTATAATTTAAGCATATTTGATACATAGGAGATGCAATTAAAATGTTTGTACGAGAGGTAGGAAACATAACTATATTATTTGTCCTTGCACTTAATCTGGGAGTTCTATATTTAATAAGATATTAGGGGACAGTAAATCTCATTATTAATTATTTTGTACAAAAAAAATTACTGAGTGCATCACTGGTCTGCTAATTAAACTGTTCATTTCAAATTTATTTAAAAATAATTCTTGAGGTGTTCCTCTAAGAGGATATGTACCCTCCAAAATGAAAATTGCAGATTTGAAAAATCTTCGTTGTATTTTCTCTAGTGCTGTTATGTAAATAGGATTCCAAACAACAGAAAAAAATTCTAGTTTGGACCTAACAAAACTAACAAACAACATGCGTAGAGTAGACAATTTCTTAAAATCTTTGCTGTTGCGCAAAACAAAACATAAACTTTTGATTGCTCCAGATACACCTTCTTCAATATGTTTAGAAAAAGTTAATTTGGAATCAAATGTAATGCCAAGATCTTTCATAAACTCAGGTCTCTCTAGGGTGGTGTTGTCCAAACTGTAGTCAAACATAAATAAATTTGTTTTCCGTGAAAATAACATGACTTTATATTTGGTAGCATTTAAAGGGAGACGAGTGTTAACGCACCAGTTATTAAGAATGTCAAGATCGTGCTGGAGCTCAGGCAATCAACATCAGAGTTTATGCAGAAATTTAATTTTAGATCATCAGCATATTGCAAATAATGTACATCTAGGTTGTCAACAATATTATTAGTGAATAATATAAAATACAATGGACTGAGTATAGAACCCTATGGCAGTCCAGATGTTTGAGTAAATTCAACAGATTGATAACCACGATATTGTACAAATTGAGATCAGCGAGGTAGATATGAATAGAATAAATTTATCAAAGAAATGCTAAGGCCAACGTCTTCCAACTTTGTTAATAATATACCGTGGTCCAATCTGTCAAACGCCTTGGAAAAGTCAGTGTAAATAACGTCCACCTGACTTTTACGATCTATTGTTTTGGAGATAAATTGGGTCTTGCACACAAGTTTCGATTATATTGATCCAGCGAAGTTAGGTCAAGAACAAGATATATATGTTATTTTATTATAATGCATTTCCATTTCACTCCTCCTTTACTTAGGATTGTCCTATTACGCGATTTCCAAATTCTTGAAAACCATGTAGGGCCATGCATCTGTTAAAAGTGATTGAATGCATCAATTCTCTGTCTGTTATACGTACGAATTTTTTATTAGGGTTACGGTTTCACCAGCTGTCCAACCTGGAATAAGAAATACAGGTCAGTATTTAAAATAACGTACTTGCGTCGCGAATAGATACAAAAAACTTTTTTACGCTAAATTGTAAAGTATATAAATGAAAAAAATGTTTTTAATTCTTCGGTATCTCTTCAAATAATGCCAGAAAAAAATTAAAACTAAAATTCAAAATTTTATTTTTCTTTCAGAAATCCCAAGAACAGCAAGAGATATTTTCGATTTCTCAACGGCAGATTCCTGATCACCAAATTCTACAACTTGGCCCCATTTTAACTGATGCTGTATCTCTTACCGTTTCCGAGATCCCTGTAGTGATAAACGAATTTTTTACTTTGACTTTTAGATTCTACTATGTAAAATATTCTACTTTTGAGGATAACCCGGTAAATACATTAAAAATTACCAATGCAGTTCTATAGCATTCAATAAATGTACTAGTTGTAATTACATACTTTTAATAATTTTTTGAAGGAAAATGTGATCTATGTTACTTATTGAAATGTAAGACTGAGTGAAACACTGGGAGAGTTCGCCGTATTGCAAAATTCAGCGTCTAGTAATAAATGTTTCAACAAGGACTCGGTTTTGATTGACGATTTTCCCGACGTTCTGCCACTTCGTTCATAAAATCTGGGAGAAGCTTCCTTGCAATTACTTCTAGCGCGGTTTTAATAATTACTCTCTTTCTTGCCAACCCAAACACAACGAAACCTTCTAATTAAATTTGGAGCAACAAAGCAAAACTTCAAAGGAAAAATTTGATAATGTTTATTAAAGCTAAATAGCTAGATGATCGCCTGAGAGGTTAAATGGCATGAAAAATGCTTACGCTGTTTTCGTTGAAATGCAGGGAGGGTAAGATAATTTATTTAAGTCAAATAAGATTTATTTGGCTGGTTTTACTTTAAATTTATTTTTTAATGTTAATATTAAACGAATAAATTGCAACAGTTAATACAATTATTAGTCGTAATGCCGCTAAAATGGCAGGCTTTATCTCGTCTGGTTGCGTTTTGTCTCGAATTACGTTAATAAGAAAAATAAACCTTAATTCACTCAGTTAGTAGCAAACGAACAAAGAAGTTTATTACCTCATCACCCCTCAAAGTGAAGAAGTTATGTAATCGTGAAAAAAAATTTTGAAAATTTTTATTGCATTTCTGGACGAATCTCGACGAATTATGACGATACACAAAATTTCAGACAGAAAAAATTTGGTACACACATTCTAGAGGCCAAGGAACAGATTGATTTTGTTGATGTGCAAAATCAGTCCCAATGTCTAAAAAATATATTAGAAACATTCCACCAATGTAACTTTTTTGAAACGTCAAAATGTGACCTTTTTTGGAATGTAAAAAAATGTGACTTTCTTGCAACGTCAAAAATTACTTTTATTATAAACTCCACCACACGTCGATTTTTACTACAGTGAGGAAGTTCTGATCACCAAGTAATTGGCAGCGGTTCCTTTTTTATTATGAATAATTTTCGTTGGAAAAACTAGTCTTGCCAACCACACGGAGTTTGATTAAATGGTTAAATTGAAATAGCATATCTAACAAAATTTGTAACTAATTTATTCGAAATATTTGAAAGCTCAGTGAATCAATATTTTGGAAAATCATGCATAAATGACCATAATTCCACGTGATAACTCAATTGAAACTACGTTTATCTGTATTGTGAAATTTTAAGTAATCATAATGATCACTTTTTCTAAATTATCTTCATATTACTGGTGCATCGTACTGATGTGTAAAAATATTTCAATAAAAGCGCCAGAAAAAAACTTTTGTCAAAGTTCCAATGACCGAAAAAATGTTGTTACAGGTTAAATTAATTTAAATAACAATTGTCTATTTGTCCGAGGTAGATGAACTAAAACATACAAAAATACCTCCCTAAATAAAAATCGTACCCTTTTAATTCTGAAATTCTATAGATTCCCTAATTCTAGGAAAATAGCCAGCGAATAACTGGTTGCCTACTAGTGGTCACTTGTATCAATTTGCATCGAAATAATATTTTAATAAAATAATTCAACTAATTATAATTTTGTCATCTATGAAGTTATCCTTTTTTGTGTACTGGTAAAAAAAAATATGGTTTTGATCTTTTTTATTTATATTTAATTTAGTACGTAAACATTTGAATTTAATTTTTCGTAAGTCTAAGGAATCGCTAAATTAACGCTTTGCCCCATCGAAATGTAGCCCCTAAAGAAATTATTAAGTATGTGGTAATCAATGATCTGAGGTGTGAGTTATTGTAATATTCCTGTATTGTACGTTTATATTCTTATTAGTTTTTTTCTCTGGTAATGTTTTTTGGCCTTCCGGAAAAAAAATCCTTACTGATCGACTCGAATCCCTGTTTTTCGTTCGAGGTGTCGAAATGTTAACATCGATGTGAACTGTGAGCGGCATTACTTTGGTAGTAAATTGGTGAAATCTCCATTTAATTGGGAGAACTATTACTAAAAGTATTTAGAAATTGCGTGGAAGATTTTTTTGTGAGATATTTGTGATATTTCCTGCAATTTTCGTCTTGTGCGGATTCTTTTCTAGCTCGCGTAAGTCTTCTGAACCGGCATTTTAAGTAAAAGATTCTTATAGGGTTCCTTTACTTTCTTGCAGGTGGTTCATAAAGAAAATCAACCCTCGAACAAGAGATATATTCGAGAAGCCTTCTACAGGGTGCAGAAGTGAGTATTGGCATTATGGTTGTCCTTTATGTGATGTAATGTTTGTTATTCTTGTCTTTTCAGGGCTTTTCGTAAGGTCTTAGTAAGACTTTTATGAAGTATTTTATTTATACGAGTATATTTTATTCTATCCTCGTCGTGGCCTGGAGAAAACGCCCTTCTTGCTGTAGGACCCCAAATAAGTGCTAACAACATGTATAAATTTGATTTTAACCGATTATCTGGAAAATCTGCGATTATATTTTAAATAATATTTTATGTAGCTACAATTTTTTTTGTGTCGTAAGAATACATACTATCTGAAAATCTATTATCATATTTTAAATAATATTTTATGTAGCTACCACTTTATTTTTTGGGTGTCGTGGGAATATATACGAATATTTTATCTAGTATTGTCCCTATACAAAAGAAGAACAGTGTATATTATATAATAACTGGGTAGCGACGAAGGTGATCACATTCGGCCTACAGAACTTTATTTTTACATTATTATGTACCCTAAACTGTTCTGGTAAACTCCTAGTATTTCTCTCGAGAAAACTTACACTTGTAATTTGTTTAAATATTATAATACGTCATAACGTTAACCATTTTGCTGTGTCTATATTGTAACGTGTTATACTTCCTTTTTTTAATTATTATTAAATAGCTACTGATATATTATATTTAACTTTTTTTTCTCTTTATCAGTTAATATCTTCCCAGTGCACTCAGTTAGAAATTACCACCCTTCTTGCCCACTCCCCCGCCGACTAGTTGGCCGGAGTGCGTGGCTACCATTGCCGCTCATTATAAACTAATTTTTTTGTTGCTGGCGGCCCGTTGCGTAATAGGAAATTTAGTATATTAATTGTATCTTGGAGAAATTTCAGCTCCACTTATTGTTAATGCTATTTACAATTATATTATATTTTTATTATTTTGTGAGGGCTAGCTCTGGTAATAATGGAGAAAAGTGCATTTAAAGATGGTTGAACGGGATTTGGAGGAGTTTTCGAAAACAAGAAGGATTTTTGCATACGAGAACCATTTTGATGTGAGCAATAAAATATAAATAAAAAAAATAATAATATTAAAAATAAATATACAAAAGCAATAAAAAATAATATGTGTAAAATATAACAAGAGGGATCCTGGGTTTCGAATGATTTTTCTTATTTTTCTATGTTATTTGAGGGCATTAGAGAAGATATTTTTCATCATGAAATTTTGTGCTACGGCAGAAAATTGTCAATTAATTATCCTTTTTGGGTGAGATTCCTTTTTAGCAAATGTTAATATTTAAATGGATTTTAATTTCAAATTCAAACAGTTTTTATTAGAAAATGATGAAGGGACGTTGAAGAATAATTTTTGTAATTATGTACAGGGTGTATATAGAATTCTTGCACATATCTAATAATGGTTGTTTGGGAATGTTTCAGTAGGTGTGTATAGTATAATATTATGTCTGCTTAAACATTGCAGACCGGAGACAAGTGTATAGTTTTAGGAAACAACCACCCGCACTTAATTAATGCACGAACTACATATCGTACCGTTCACCACGCGAAGATGTGCTAACAGATGACGTCGCACCAATCGGGGAACGTTCTCAGACACGCACGTTGAATCAGTAATTTATTGATTTTCCATACGGAAATAAAACTATTCTATATCAAAGTAATCGATTACTCTTGAATTTTTATACTTGTCACTAGAAAAATATTAATTGGCATAATAAATTATTATTGTTTCAATAATATATGAATTGTAAACCAAGAACAGATATATTGTAGAGTTTGATTAGGGCTAGTCTTTAAGTCAATATAAGTTTGATTCCTTCGAAGTATAAGTATGTATTAAATATACTCCAAATAGTACACTTCTTTCGAGTACTGTTAACCGTGAGAGTAAGTATAAGGACATTTTGAAGTAAATTCTTATTTAAAGGTTTTTCTTGACATAAAAATACTACTCTTGGAATAAAACTACAAACAACTTTGCTGGAAGAATTATACATACTATTAATCCAATAACTGTTATCCTTTATTGAATACTTGCTAAACTCAATGTGAAGTGTTCTAATGTTGATACAAGTGAATCGCGCAATGGTGGGAGGTATAAAGCTATGCCTTTGCCAAACAAAGACGACATACCTTACGTACTACGCATCGAATTGTGTGTGCTGTACTTTGTTCATAGATCTTGGATTATTATGAAATAATTTATATTTGTAAAGTTACACTTGATAAAGAAGTATATGAACATTATGAACTGTCAAATAGAAGTTAATGAGTCTACGATGGAAGAGCTATTAGCAAGTTGGAAATTGGAGTCCTTAATTTCAATATCAGAAGGTAAGTTTAATAATTCTGGTTTTACTGCTATTTTAATTGCGTTATACTTTACAAGAAATGAATACACAATGTCACTATATTGTAGGTGAAAAGGTATTCATCTGAAGTTTAATGGTTGTATATAGATTTCGCAATTTTCCTTTTTGATAATTTTTGCTTGTGTATTATATACAATCTATAGTCAAGATCTGCATTTTTATTGTAGTGGCGTTTTATTATACAATATACATACAGGGTGACTGGTAAATCGACTTATTCCTTTGAGGGTGGGTTAGTAGAACTCATTTGCAATTGATTTAGAGATCTAATAGTTTTTGGGATATTTTATTTTTAAAATAAAAAAATAATAAAACTTTCTTTTAATATTTCAGTTCCCAGCATTTGTTTACATAGTTATGTATTAGGTTAAATACTTTAATAAGATAAAAAAATGAGCTAAAAACTACATTTGTGAAAAAATTTCAACCCAAATACATACATACATTCATAGGAATTTATTTTTAAAACTTGAAAATGCATTAAACGTGCAAATTATTTAAAAATTTCTCTACTTTTCGAGTGAGGTTTATATGAAGTTTTAAAAACTGTATTTTACCACAAATAATACAAAAAATACTAGGTACAGGTAGAGCGTCCATTGTTCAAATTATAGAGATACAGGGTGTTTTGAAAAAACATGTGCCATCGCTTAGACGGAGATTCTACAATCAAGAATAAAACAAATATACCTTATTCCTATCAACATAGGTCCATTTTTGCTTGGTTTCTGAGATATTGAAGTTTTATTTTTCTTTGCGTTAATTGTAAAAAATATATGTCGCTGATTTTTTTAGTTTTTGATGGCCCTATTATGTAGAAAGTTAATTGTCGAAAAAAATTTCACCTCTTGACGTTTTTTTAGATATCGGCATCATGTAGAAGATAAATGCAATTTTTAAAGTCTTTTTAAGTCTATTAGAAAAAAATAATAATTCCGTTAAGTAAACTACATAAAAAATTGCATTTATCTCCTACACGAAATCTAAATCTAACAAAAATCAAGAGGTGACTTATTTTCAGCAATTAACTGTCTACATAACTATGCCATTTAAAACTAAAGAAGTCAGTGGTGTACATATTTTCTTTACAAAATTAACCGAATTAATAATAAAACTTCAATATTCTGCATTTTAAGTACGAAACAGCAATGGACCCATGTTGATAGTAACTATTTGCCTTATTTTTTGAGTGAGAAATCTCCGTTTAAGCGATGACACATGTTTATTAAACACACGAGGGCAAGGGAAGTTTCTAAAAAAAATAATAACAATAAAATATCTCGAAAATTGTTAGGTTTTGCATCATGCATATTATTGTTAAATCAGTTGCAAATGAGCTCTACTAACATCCCTTGAAAGGAATACGGCGACTTACCAGTCATGTACCTTGATGTGTACCTATATATAACATTATTAATCAATGACTTTCTGAAGTCATTACAGTTTGTATATATGCATGTAAATTTTGTGAATATTTAAATAGACTTAAAAATTTCGGTTTCATATGTACAAAACTTGTTATGCCATACCTGTTTGAAAGTTCGAGCATACTTTTCTATTATATAGTTAGCTATAATGATTTGTTTAAATTATTTATATTTTAATAACATAAATAATTGTTTTGTAGGTCAAGAAATATAACTAACATTGGACAACTTACTAGAAATTTCAAAAGAACAGATCATAAAACTTGTTCCTCAAATCGGAAAGAGAATAAAATTCATAAAACACATGAAAGCACATAAAGAAATAATGTGCCTTCCTGTAGTAAATTTGAAGACTCATATATAGTGTGTTCATGAATGCACTTATACTTGTAAAATTTTTTGTTTTTGGTTTCTTAATAAAACGTCATTCTTCATAAAAACTTCTTCTAATTCTGAAAAGCCCTTAGTCAATTCCCGAAATGCAAATTTGATGCAAATAATTTATCAGTTTTATTTAAATATTGTCTGAACGTTATTTGTGGCATTCTCTAAATTTTTCCCTTTTATTTTTTGGGATTTACTACCACATGAATAATTCTTCGTTATCTAAAAAATATAGTTAGTTACCCAGTATGTTACTGGAAAAATAAACCTCTGCGCTTGTGACTTTACGTCAAAAGATTAGCCAGAGGCTGTTCTTTGACAACTAATATGAAACAAAAAAAATAATAATGTTTAACGTTTCAAAAAACACCCTCTCATTAATTTTTTAATGTAAAATCACAAGTGCAGAGGTTTATTTTTCCAGTAACACTACTGGGTAACTGACTATATTTTTTAGATAACGAAAAATTATTCATGTGGTAGTAAGTTCCAAAAAAAGAAAAGGAAAAAAAGTTTTATTTAAATAATACAATTATTGTTGAATGAACTGAAATTTATTCTTACATCAAGTTGTAAATTTAATAAATCGCAATATTAAATCAAGAAAGAAAAGATTTCAGTCAACATCAAATATTTATTGATTCAAGTAATTCATCAGTTTTGTTTAAATAACACAGTTGTTGAACGAAATGACACATTTCTTACATTAAGTGTTAAATGTAACAGATCGCAATAATCTCTACTTTTGAACTGAATAAATGGAATTTTAAATTAAGTATAAGTTAGTATTGATTATTTTTTCGAAACTTCCTCTTAGCTGAAGTAGAACCATTATTCTAAAGTTAATAATTAGTTATTATTAAGAGAAAGACACTAAGATAATGACTTTTAAGAATAACGTTTTTCTTGATGGAAAAATATCTATTCTTGCGGATATATAAGTACAATAATGTCTTAATTTAAGAATAATAGTCTTAAAAATAGTTTAGATTTTTTTCGTGCACGTAGAAATAATAAAAATAGATTTAGTAATAACTAACGTTTAGTAAGACCATCTTAAAATATATGAATTAATTTAAAAATCCGGCAAGTGCAAGTGGCCTATTCTACGCTAATCCAGAAAGGTCCTCTTAATGTATCTCGATAAAGTGTATTGTGCTCGAGGAATATGAGAAAAAAGAATAAAAGGTGTGGATCTGCAAATGGTTGATTGTTGAACCAACAACATAAAAATGGAATATCCACAAAACTGCTGGAAATGTCCTTTGGTACCATGATATATGAATCCATCCTTCTCCTCACAGACAGGGCAACAATTTCAAAAATGCTTAAAATATTTTGTATTAATCCGGTTTCGCAGACCTCCAATCTTTTTGTGTCCACGATCTGATTATGAAAAGTCCATAACTGTGGTCCTCCTACAGAAGATACACTATATCCAAAATTGACGCGCAATAAAATTAAAGTGTGACTGGGAACACCATAATGCATAAACCATTTATTATCGGCAGATCACTCAGCATACTAGGCAGTTCCTCTTTCAGAAACATCTGATATAATTCACCGGTGAGTCATGGATGCGTGTAAAAGTAGGTGCCAATGAGTAAATCAATAACATTTCAGCCCATATGTTCACAAAAATTGATACGGATAATATTTCTCAACTATTTCATATGGTTTCTCTCCGGCCCATATATGATTATTAATAACATTCATGATAGCATTTCTCAAAAAGTTTGCTTCATCGATGAAGAGAATCAGACGTAGAATCTGCGGATTATTTGCTAACATTTCGTGGGCGTACAAGAAAAAGAAAAATGTTGATTACCGTAAAATGGGATGAATAGTGTCATTGAATAGGATCGAAAGTTCAAATAAAACTTTAACCTAGTACAACTGAATAGTGCGTCATTACAGCTAATTTATGAACGCGCCCTGTGACCAAAGAACCTTAACTCTATCCTATGTCATATTAGTGACCTTGACTTCAATCGATAATAATAGTCCTAGTTAGCTATGTACAAGTGTGCGAAATAGGTACTAAAACTGAATAAGAGAATATAAAAAAAATTGTTATCAGGAAAATTTAAGGTAAGACCCGCTTAAAAACCCACCTAATCAGGTTTTTGCTGGTGTTATCGTTTTTCTCTGAATCGATAATCTTACGTTTTAGATTAGCTAATTCGAATTTAGCAGGGTGAATCGGGTCTTCATGCCGCGAGTTTATAAACCGGAACCACGTGCGAAAAGATATAAGAAGTATGGTGATGACATCATAGGACAGCCCGTAATACAGTTGGAAGAGAGGGGTCAGTATCAGGGACGCATCCAGGGATTTTTTTTCAAACCCGTACTCCGTACTGCAAAGACATTTAAAAAATAGGAATCTCAAGAAGCAGGGAGGACCTACTACCCTTTCAAGTAACGAGGAGGCTGAAATTGTAGAAAAATTATATGCAGATTGGAGTTATCCCATAGACTTATATGACTTACATGTGATAGTGAAAGGATATTTGGACGCCATCGGAAAAACAGTACCAAAATTTAAAGGCAATATGCCAGGATACCATTTCGCAAAATGTTTTATAATTCGCCATAAAGACAAATTTGCGGAAAGATTTTGCCAAAATATTAAGCGGTCTAGGGCAAAGGTTTGCTCTAAAATTATTAATAATTTTTTTGTAAATTTACAGAGAATCATTGATAGGATACCTTAAAGTAATATCGTAAACTATGATAAAACTAATCTGAGTAATGATCCAGATCGATCAAAAATCATTTCCAAAACAGATTGCAAATACACCGAAAGGGTAATTAATTCTACTAAATCAGCTGTTTCAGTCATGTTTGTGGTCTCTGCTGATGGAAATATGCTACCTTGCTATGTTGTATATAAAACAAAAAATTTTATTCAACCCGATTTAATTGTAGCCAAAGTGGCTGGTATGAATATTATTTTTGATGATTGGATCACTAGTAATGTTTAAAATTATTAAATTATTAAATTATTAATCAAGATAATGTTAATCTAAAACTCAATAAGTGTAACGAGTTTCATTTCAATATGTAAATATTCTAAAAAATGTTGTTTGTAGGAGATACATTCAACACTCTGTATCTCGGCAATGGTCGTTTTGGGCCACATATTTATATTAACTTGTTGTCATGAAATAACTGGAGGTATCGTTTTCTGAATTGTTGATATGTACTTGGAAAACACGCTGTGTATAGTATCTGCTATTTAAGATGGGTATTAATAGTTTTGTTATTTTTTTTACTGATTTAAAAAAAAATTTTGCACATTATAAGGTTAGGATATACCTATTTTTTCACTTGTTTTCATTTTATCCACAATCATTGCTAAACCTACTAATATCAGAAAACTACCCCCAAAATTGGCAAAAACATGGCAGACATATCTTTATCAAAAGCTGTTATTTGGCATTTATTTCAGTTAAAGTAATAAAAATTTTTTTATACATAATAACGGAATATGGTATGTAACCGGCAATATTTTTAAAATATTTAGAATAAATGTTTAAAAACTGTTTTTCATTTACCAATCAAACTGATGTTTTTAATTACATTTTTCATTCAAATATTTCAAACATTTAGTACACCCCTGGATAAGCAGTCACGAAGACAATACGTTTTCTCGTCTATCCCATTTCGACTTCCAATCTCAATGTCCAAAGTGACTCTACACTGGACGGAAATGTCGCCAATTGCATTCGAACGCCATTACAGTGGCAATAACATGATTGCAGAAGTCAAATGCACTCTCCAGCCAAAATGCAATACTTTCCGCTTAACGCTCCATAACACTTTTAATGGTAAGTTCTAAGAATCAGTAACGCCTCACAAGAAATTTTAATAATTTTGCCCTATATTGAGTTATTACCTATTCACTTTAGTTCTCATTAGATTCAGTTGCATTATACCTAACCTAAAATCTATATTTTTGGGCAATTTGTTAAATGCGTAAATAGTATAGACCAGTCAAATTAAGGGTTTTTCAAAACGATAATTTCCAACCATTCCCGACCAATACCATTCGATTCAGTATGTTTTTTGAATTCTCATGGTCAATTTTGCCGTACGTTATATGAGCAAGAATTTAATTTATAAACAATTAAAGTTGTGAAAATGATGAAAAGCGATGTTTCTGAATATTCAACTTCAAACGCTGCGAAAACGGCAACAGATAGAGAAAAATTGCTCAGAACATTTTTTATAGAGCGTTAAATTCCCTTCAAAAAAGTTCGCGACGGAATATCTCTACGATGAATACTTAAGGCGTTACAATGAGTTTAATATTTATTACACCGGCACAAAAAAAAAGTTGTTTGTACATTTGACGCCACCTACCTCCCGACATGTATTTCGACCCGGTGAATCCGAATTTGAAGTCAGTTTGGACCGTACACCCTCAAATATCGAGTAAATTGAAAAACCGTAAAAAATAGCGAAAATTGGGTGTTTCGGTAATAAAAAAAAAATTTGTGGATCTAAACCAAGCCTAATTTTTACGTATTTAGATCCGCTGAATACGAATCTAAAGTATATTTAGACCATAAGCCGTTTTAAATCTAAGTAAATTGTAAAAAAACCCTCGAAAATTGCTAAAAATGGCAAAAAATTGTGATTATGTTGATGAAAAAATTTTGTAGACCCGGATCGAAGAGGATTTTTATGTAATTTGATCTGCTGAATCCAAATCTGAAATATATTTGGCTCATTAATCCCTCAAAATCTCAAAAAATCGCAAAAAACCGATAAAATAGCAAAAAATTGCATTTGAAAAAATTGAAAAAAATCTATGAAACACGATTAAATACGTTTCTTGTATTTTTTTATGCATACAATACAAGTTTAGAATCTGAAAATGTGAAAAATTGTAAAATCTATAAAAAATGACGTATAAACAGAATGAAAATTTTTTTCATCAACATAATCACAATTTTTTGCCATTTTTAGCAATTTTCGAGGGTTTTTACAATTTACTTAGATTTAAAACGGCTTATGGTCTAAACATACTTTAGATTCGTATTCAGCGGATCGATCTACATAAAAATTAGACTTGGTTTAGATCCACAAATTTTTTTTGATTACCGAAACACCCAATTTTCGCTATTTTTTACGGTTTTCAATTTCCTCGATATTTGAGGGTGTATGGTCCAAACTGACTTCAAATTCGGATTCAGCGGGTCGAAATACATGTCGGGAGGTAAGTGGCGTCAAATGTACAAACAACTTTTTTTTAAATAGTTGATTTTTTTTTGTGTGCCGGTGTTATTTTTCTGCTGTATATCAGTCAGCTGTACAAGTAACGCGCATGCGCGATCAACAGACTCGTACGCCGCGTAATGGCCGCCTGCGCAGAACATTTTAAAGTAGACTTGCCGTAAATCTTTCATAATTTTCTTATTTTTACAACGTATACAGCTGACCAGTACGCAGTAGAAAAATAATAAACATTTAACTCATTGTAACGCCTTATCTATTCATCGTAGAGATATACCCTCGTCGCCTTTTTGAAGAGAATTTAACGCTCTATAAAAAAATGTTCTAAGCAATTTTTCTCTATCTGTTGCTGTTTTCACAGCGTTTGAAGTTGAATATTTAGAAACATCGATTTTCATCATTTTCACAACTTTAATTGTTTATAAATTAAATTCTTGCTCATATAACTTACGGCAAAATTGACCATGAGAATTCAAAAAAACAACTGAATCGAATGGTATTGGTCGGGAATGGTTGTAAATTATCGTGAAAATGGGCCTGATTTTTACTTAATTTGATTGGTCTAGTATAGGGATTTAATTTTACTTTTCAGCTTGATGCAAAATATAATTTTTTAGGTGTACCTAAAAATAGATACTGACTGATTGTAATTTGTGGCATTCTCTTAATTTTTCTTTTCTTTTCTTGGGAGTCTTGGGACTTGGGGTGGTGGTACAGATATGTGCCTCTCACCGCATGAGTTTCGGGTTCAATCACCGGTCGAGATACGGGACTTATTCTAAACGAAATTAATCCTAACATACTCAGATTTCGTATTTGTTTGACATCAGTTATACAGGGCGTCACATTAATTGAAAAAAATGTGTTTTTTTACACAACAGCTGTACGGCCATTTTTTATTTGAAAGAATTACGAGTTCGCTAATTCTACGTTAAAAGGCATACCTGTTTTAATTAGCTAAAATCAACCGTTTTCGATATTTAAAGATATAACTGAATGGTATACAACAGTATTTTCATTATTTGCATCAAGTAGGCTTACGTCATATTTTATATAGGTAACTTACTGTATTAAAAATAAAACTTTAAAACGACGTGTTATAAGGTTTTTTAATTATTGTTTGTAGTTTATGTTTAATCGATTAAAATAACATGTTATTATATAGGAACATTTTCCTTAGGTAGATTTAATTAACTTTTCATATTTGGGCCAAAAAATCTCCAATTACTCTTTGCCCCGTTCTTTATGACTCACCTTGTACATACTCTTATTTTTAGGAGCTCTCTGATTTATTTAGAATGATTTCATCTCCACGGCTCTCGTAACCTTTGGAAATGCCCTTGAATTTGAATCTAAAATGAGCTGAGGAGCTCCAATGGTCGATGTTGTTGGGATATTGCAAGGAGTTCTTGTGGAAATTTCTGGTCATTATAATTTCTGAAGAGGGAAATTGTAGAAAAAATAGAAAGGCTTCATATATACGTAATGTAGCGATAAATTCAAAATCAATATGAGAAAATACAATATACGCATGGACAACAGCAATTCTTAGTACCTCTGCATAGTTACAGATATTTAAAATTTTACTAAAAGTTGTGTGATTTATTCTAACAATAAGTGTTGAAAAAATCTTAAAATTATTTAAATAATATGTTGAATTTATGAAAACTATTTATCCTGAAATTTGACCTACCAGACCAACAGACATTTTGAGCAAAAATAAATTGGATTCTTTATCTCCAACTTTCACATTTCTTGTTTGTATACAAGAAGTATCATAGAGAAATATTATTTTAAATACAACGTGTAACAAGAATATGGATTAAATTCATTTTATCCGTTGATACAAGATTTTCAAAAAAAAACCACGAACATTTTGATTTTTAATTTCAATGGCACATTTCCTCCAAAAAAAAAAAAATTTAAATTAGGTAAACAATTAAAATATTCAAAAAAATAATTAAAAAAAATATGTTTATTATTTTCAGACTGTTCTTTGAATAAAAAAAAGACAATGCAGGAAACATATCTCATATCAATAAGTTAATAAAAAGGCCTCCATCATAGGGTGTGGCAGAAACAACTCCCGGATTTGTTACCTCCGCTACTTAAGTGCTGGTGGTCCGGGGTGGATTGGAGTTGTGTCGTTATGTAGCACGCAGCTTACCATTTCATTCGCCGTCATGGCATGGAGTGGTCAGCGCATTCGTGATTGAAACTAATTTTAAAAATACCGATTCTGCCTTCGCAACAGCGAATATTTCGTACACACTTCACTTAGATCGAAACGATACAGTTCCTAACAGGAGGACCACATTTTTATGAGTTGCAAATTTCAGAACTACAGGTTTGGCCAAAATAAATGAACCGCCTAATACACCTCGCAGCTTTCGAACACCACAGAGACAGAGTCAACCACAGAGCATTTTGTCAGGTTATCCTACAAAATATTCCACTAACGCTGTTTTAAAGTAATAGCACCGTACTTTTTTGACGAGGAAAGGCAAACCTGATCGTAGAGATGTTACGCAACTTCCTGGAGCCGAAACTCAACTAGCTTTGAAATCCGGCTCTATTGTTCCATCAGGATGGTGCCATCGTTCACACGGCTAGAAGATCCATGAAAGTCTTAAGATAAATATTTTCAAGACGTCTAATCTCACTGCAACGTGACATCCCTTGGCCAGCACGTTCACCTGATCTCGCTGCTTGTGACTTCTTTTTCTCTGGAAGCACCAATTAACTGAAAGTTGCTTTCCGACATGAATTTGCTGCAATGCCACCAGAAATGAGTAGGAAAGTAACCTAGAACTTCAGGGTGAGTTTCCGACATGTACTCACTTAAAAATGTTTGTTTCATCCAAGAAAATTATTTCTCTTGTGTAAATTTGTTTATTCGAAATATAACTTCCTTCATCTCAAATACATTTATACAGTTTGACTAAAACAGTTTTGTCTGCACAAAACGAAAATTTTCTTAAAAAATTTCTCTGAATTACTTAAATTCGTTTTGGTCCGACAAATTTACTTTTAACTTTAAAAGAAACATTTTGTATATTTAATTTAATTACATATTTTCTTCATGTGATATTTTTTTAGTTGTCGTGAAATTTTAAATCTTTATATTAAAAAACCTAATATCTTACTCCAAAGAAAGAAATATTTTGTTCTTAATTTATTTTTTCCTTTAAATTACACCTTCCGTTATTTGATAGTAAATTTGTTTAATGCAATTAAACTATTTCGTTGATTTAAAAGAAATATTTTAAATGTAACAAAATATTGTTTTAATTATCTGCGCGATTCCTGCCTGCAACAATTTCCCCCTTCCACCGTGCGCCATTAATTATGCGATCGGCGCGGCGAATTGACGTTTGCACGTATCTTTCCTGTGCGAAGTAACATTATATTACGCATATAGGAAGTGTATTGCTGTTTCTTGTAATGGAAGTGTCCTTGTAAAATTGCGTATTGGAGGAGTATATATATATATATATATATATATATATATATATATATATATATATATATATATATATATATATATATATATATATATATATATATATATATATATATATATATATATATATATATATATATATATATATATATATATATATATATATATATATATATATATATATATATATGTGTAATTATTAGTTTATCTAGCCAACATAGCCAACGCAGAACATAGATAACATAGTGATTATAAATAAATGTACGTTTCAGGATTTTAGTAGATATGATAATAAATATTTCTACGTTGCTATATTTTTTTTTGGCCTTAGGAAATAAAAATTTTTCAGCAAAGGTTATGGTTTATTTGAAAAAACTTGAATGAATAGAGATGTATGGAGATGTACAGCTGAAATTAAATAATTTCAGCAGGAAAGGTTAGTCCAAATTTTAAATTTACAATGTGAAACCTTATGGAGCTATAGAGTGAGATGACAAAAATAAATACAAGAGACATTTTTTTAATTAATAAGAATATTTGTGCAATTACTTTATAACAATTTACTTCCTTAAATAGGAATAGTTGTCAGATAGTGATTTTTTCGTAGATACTTATGTTTTGTTATTTGAGTTACTTTTATGCAAAATAAATATTTTTTGCTAAATTAGCAAATAAATTAACTCTCTCAGTATTAAGGATTTCTAGTAATTTCTATCATATCAACTGTATAATGAATATAGATATACACTGAAAACTATAACATTGTCATAGCTTTATTGATTTCAAAGGTTAATATAAAGGTTTAAATAATACAATTTTGCATCGACTGTTCTTTTATGTATTCTACAACATTGTATTTTACCACTACTCCCTAATGATACTTGTAACAGCGACCACCTCTATTTTGTCCAACGAGGCAGAGGAATTCCATGCACACTTTAGTGACCTAACGTAACATGAAATTTTAATGTAATTAGAGAAAGTACAAGTTAAATGCGATTTGTATGCGATTTTGATAAAGAAAAATCTTAATTATTTATTCAAGTAGAGTAATAGCATAAATTGTCGCTTGAAGCGAACTTAAATCTTAAAACAATATAATATAAGTTAATAAAGTATGGGGCAAATTCGAATCTCGAATATACACAATTTTTGAAAAATTTTTTAAATTATTATTTCTTATCTTTTAACGTCTTCAGCGAATTGGTAATGTCATTTGTGTTCACACAACAATGAGACTGATGAAAATATAAAATATATCGAAAAAATAAAGAAGTAATAAGGAAACAAAAATAATAAAAAATTGATTTTTTTTATTATATTCGGTTTGAAAGGATGCTTATCTAATACCCAGATAATTAATTATTTATTACTTTTTCTAGAAATATATCTGCCAACATTATAATACTATGCGATTCAACTGTATTTGAATGCGAATTGCAAAAAAACTAACGGTATAAAAATTTTGGAAAAATTAGGTTTTATTGCTAGGACATATGTTAATATTCTGTAATAGCTTTCACATTTTATTTTTTAACCTTACCAAGTTTCACATTATTATATCTAAAAATGTACCCTTTCTTACGCGATCTCTGGACATATTAATGTTTAATTGCGTATTACTTCAAGAATTATTAATATATTCGAACGAAATTTGGAGTGTAGCTAAAAGCCTGTTTATTTTCACACCATGTGAAAAAATTAAAAAAAAAAAAAAATTAAAACAGAAAAATTTAAAAAAAGATTTCATCAGTGTATATCTTAAACGCAGCAATTTATAAGTAAAATTTTTCTACAACAAATAAGTTTCTATGTTTGGAGAATCAATGTATAAAAAATCTTAACGGAAAGTTCCAGATATTTGAAAAAAATAAATAAATAAGCGAAAACGGTCGAGTTTCTCCTACTCCGATTATGTTTTTCTTGTGGTATTTCTTTATTTTTTGATAAATTATAATTTATTCATAAAATCACTATTTATTGTGTAACTGTTATCTTATGTGAAAATATTTTGATTATATTAATAATAATAATGAGAATATCAATTAGCAAATTTGTTTTTAATAACTGAATAATCAAAAGTCGTTTCTTTTTGCAACGGACAAGTCTACAGAAAGGTCTATTTTATAAGTCATGAAAATATCAAATAGTTT
This sequence comes from Rhamnusium bicolor, assembly GCA_029963845.1. Classification (NCBI taxonomy): domain Eukaryota; kingdom Metazoa; phylum Arthropoda; class Insecta; order Coleoptera; family Cerambycidae; genus Rhamnusium; species Rhamnusium bicolor. Next base: position 69,383 of record JANEYF010004784.1, on the reverse strand, counting down.
TGTCAGTTAGTTTTTGTGAAATTAATTCGCAAATATCGCAAATCGAAAATGATACCGAAATTCGGTACATCTTTTACGTTATAATCTATATTTCAAAAACTGTTAAACCTATTTTCGTAAAATTTTGACACAATATAGTAAATAGTATATGTGAAGAAATTGTCCAATTCGGTCGTCTAGTTTTTTTTTCTTAGTGAGGGCTCAATACATTTAAATCACACAGTAGTAATACATTCTAACAGATTATTTATAGAGGTGAAATAATAGTGGCTCCAGAACCGAGCTCTAAGATACACAAAATTTTACATCATATACTGCTGATGTAGGTAGTCATCGTTACCATTAATGACCATACTTCGCCCCTTCAAGTTTGACTTAACCAAGTTAAATATGTTGTTACGTAAGATCATAACAGCCAATTTATTTTATTAAAACTTCTGGGCGTGCAGAATCGAATGGTATAGACAAGTCGAACAGTTGGCGTCATCTGTAGGTGATTAAAATAACCTTATGCTAATAATGTATTTTATTTTGCACTTTGGAATTTCCGAGCTTTCAAATGCATTCAATTGTCTATTATTTGTTACATTCCTAATTAATCCTAAATTGCTGCTATCTATTTTATGGTTGTTCTCAAACGCATATTGGACAGCACTGGATATATCTGTTCAAGATGAGCCAATGCTCCTTGAATCTAGCTTGGATTGATCGTCTAGTTTGTTCGACATACCTTTGTCTTGCAACCAATTTCGTCCCATTGTTTCAGAAATTATATTGCCAAATTACCACCTGGTTACTTAAGGAGGTCGAAAGTTTCTCCATTGCACCAGCTAGTTTATCTGTGATTAATTCCAATGATTTCATTAATAAGGTGAAAAATATCCAGTTGCAAATAGATGAAATTTTGATCTCGTCGCTGTCGCGTCAGGGTCTGCTATGTGGAGCGATTAACATTATAGTGAATGGGTACCACCTAACAGCTCTAGCCTTTTCAAAACTAGTTATAGTGCAGTAAAAATAAATTATGACCTGGGCAAAATTGCAATACAAATGATTCTTTTTGCATTATACTGTATGAAGTGTCTTTTTTAACATATTAAAAATCCCCATTAATGCCGGCTCAGGAAGTCAGTGAAAATCCAAGATGGCGGCTGAATTTTTTTTTATTAAAAAATTTATAACTTTGTATAACTTTGTATTTATAATGTATAACTTGGCAAACATGTTTAAAATACAAAGATAAAAGTATAAAAAAATAACCATTGACTTTACTTAATTTCTTTTTCAAAATGGCGTCCATTTAAATAATTAGGTATTTAGTTTTCAAATATTTAAAGGCCACCATTTTGGAAAGAAATGTGCACTGAAAATAGGTCTTATTATGTACTAAAGCATACCATATATATTGTACATTGTACAAATAGGACTAACTGTTCAACTACATCATCATTTTCGTTCAAGATACCTCATAGACACGCTTCACGCCCTGGGATATTCAGCATCATGCAATGAAGCTCTACAATTTGAGAGGAATGCAGCACTTGTTTCGTCCACTTCATTACCACTTAAAAACAACTCACATGTTGTTATGGTAGGAGACAACGTTGATCATAATTTATGCACACTGGATGGAAAGAACACAGTTCATGTAATGGGCATGCAGTTTCACCATATTCACAAACGTCCACTGCAGTTACCAGGCGAAAAATAAAAAATACCGAGCTTCTCCAGCTAGGAAAGATCGACATACAAGAGTACAGAGCGTCATCACATATTTTAAAAAGTACAGTCTTTGTCAATCTACCTTTCATTGCACCAAAGAATTGTTTTTTAGATCGCGTTTGGCAAATTTCTGGGTATTTGAAACCATGTAGAGCACAATGGTCTGGTACGATGCAAGTTGTCTTCGGTAATGAAGATATAACTCACACCGGAGAGGCGGTTGTTAAATTTTTACCAATGATTGATTTGTATCCGACTGACAATCCCAGTCAGGTTGAAGAATTTGGAAAGAAGATAATGGTATGTATTTTTGGTGGAAATCCAGATGATACACTAAATACATTTAGGTATAGAACTATTATTGATAAAGTATCAAAGGCAAAATGTTTCGTTCAGCCACAGAACCTTGCCCCAACGGAATCAGCTGTCAAGTACCATAGCCTCCGGGCATATTTGCAAATTTGTATATGGAAGCAAATGCAAGAAGGCTTGAACCCAACAGAGTGGGGATGGAGTATACATGATAATATGTATGTATCGAAAAAAATGGATTTGCCACCAGCACCTGAAAGTATATTACGCATAGTAAGATGTAACTGCAAAACCGGCAGTGGTGCCATGAAATGTAGTTGCCGACAGAATGGTTTGGAATGTACCAGTTCATGTGGTCAGTGTCAAGAAACAAATTGTGAAAATAGTCCGCGGCGAATAGAAGATGAAGAAATGGAAAGTAGAGATGAGGATTATGATGAATTGTGAAAAAACAGCCAAATCATTTTAATTTTTGTTCAATAAAGGAAAATAACCCATACTTTGAAATAATGATTTTTTATTCTTATAAGTCTAATGTGTAATAAAGTTTTCTTTAATGTATAATAGGCAATTTGAGTGATTCAATACCTATCTTACCTATTCAATACCTATTTTATGCTTTTATCTTTATAAACATTTTTGCCAAGTTACACCTTATAAATACAAAGTTATACACAGTTATAAATTTTGTAATGAAAAATACAAAATTCAGCTGCCATCTTGGATTTTGACTGATTTCCTGCGCCGGGATTAATGGGGATTTTGAATATGTTAAAATAGACACTTTTCACAATAGAATGCGAAAAGAATCATTTGTGTTGCAATTTTGTCCAGGTCAAGGGAATTTTTACACCATATTGACTGCACTATTACATGTGTGAAATCGTTCTTAATAGAATTTATATACAACTCTGCTACGCGCGCAAAATATGCTATATGTATAGTTATCACCCATATAGGTTTAATACCTCATGTAAAATTTGGCAATTTCCACATGGCAGTTTTTTACATAATGGCGACGAAATATAACGCGGTACATATGTATGTGCACTGTGCAGAATTATATATTTTTGTATATTCGAATATTAGGTAACATTCTAAAATAAAACCAAGTTCTATAATATTGTTTTTTTAAATTATGTATACGAATTTATTATATACTTAGTACACTAATAAATTAGATTAGAACTAGCATATTAATTAAGAGTTCATGTAAACACACGTATGTATATGTAGGAGTGGTACAATGGCTTGCGCCAAATCTCTTACCTTTTGTGTAACTTTTTATTTTTTGCACAATAAATCATTTGTTATTATTATTTCTTCTTCGGTTTCCCGACGCTGGGCAGTCCCCCCGTGACCTCCGACGCCCCACGGGAGTCGCGCCAGCACATTAACCACTACCACTCCCCACATTCCGCAGGGTTACTGACTGTAGATTCCAGAATCGTGTGTCCTAAGCAGACAGGGAGAACCCAGAATGACCGCCTTCTGCATTTGGCCTGCCAGCCACTCGGTTGGATTTTGGCAGGCCGGTATGATCTTCAGTTCCGAGAGCAGTGTAGGCTCCGATTATTAGGACGACCATTTTTACCGAGTAGCCTGGGTACAGCACTTGGAGCTCGTACCGGAGATCGCGATATTTGTTCCGTTTCTCCTCCTCTTTCAAGGTGATGTTTTTCGCTGCAGGTGCCGAGAACTCGATGACATACTTACATGACCTTGAGTTGATGGTCGAATTCCAGTAAATCCGGCATTTTTCGTTCTCGACAACGGACTCAATATCCCTGGGGACGTAAGGCAGTACTGGTGTCTGGTTTACCCCGTACGAGTGCCTTAGATGGTAGTATAGCACTCGTAACGCTGCGTTATGTCGGTGGATGTAGGCCGAAATCGCATATATGGGGCATGCAGATAGTAAGTGCATGAGCGATTCCGGCGCCTGATGGCTGGTCCTGCAGTTGGTATCAGGAACCTCTACACTCCACACGCGCCTACGGTAGACCAAGGTGTTGATAACACCATCTTGGCAGGCCATAATGAATCCCTCGGTCTCCGATTTAAGCCCGGCTGACCTTAGAATGGCGAATGTCAGCCTGATCGATAAACCCAGTGTTTCTGTGTTCTTATAGAAGACACCATGCTGGGGTTTATCGACGTGCTGCCGAAACAGATTTTCCTGTTCAGCAGCTCCAATTCGGGCTTTTAGACGATTTGGCTGAAGTTCAGCGACTGACTCTACATCAGCACCTCGTCGGCCTCCTTGCTTCATGTCAAATGCGAGACAGAGTTCATCTGCTGCTCTTTTTTGCTTCCCTGAACAATCCTGCTCCCACTTCTACAGTTTCGTGATGTTTTATAAAACGCAAGAGGGGATCTGAGCTCCTGAGGATGTTACATGCCATACTCAGTACTACTCTGCCATGCGTACGTACACTCCAGGCTTAAGAGTTCTCTCCCCCTCTGCCCCATTGACGTGGGAGGTACACACGAGGAACGGACGATCTAGGATGAATGCTTCTGTGAATATTCATCATCTTGCGGGTATCTCTGTTTAATTGGTGCAACTCATCTACCGTCCACTTTACTACTCCGAAGGGGTAGAGCAGAATAGGAACGGCAAGCATATTAGTTGCAGACACCTTGTTCTTCCCCGAGAGTTCGGAAGACCAAATCTTTCGGAGGCGGTATCTGTACTTGCCGCGGAGAGAATCCTTTATTTGTGTTACATCCTGGATGTGCCTTTGTTGCACACCCAGATATGTATAGGTCTCTCCGGCATCCAGATGTCTTAGGATGCTTCAGTCTGCGAGCTGCGTATCTTCAGGGAATTCCCCGCATCGCCCTCTCTTGAGGTGGACGACTGGACATTTGTCCAGCCCGAACTCCATACCACTGGCCCGCGGATATTCTACGACCACCCTAAGAGCGTTTTGTATTTCGCGCTCTCCCGAGGCAAGTGATCGGCCTATAATTCCTCGGGTCGGAAAGATCCCTCTATGAGCCAGTCCGGAATCTGCTTCCCCTCGTTCAACCATGAGTTGAAAACTCACGCCAGACGGCGGTGATTGGAAGGAAATTTCTTCCACCATTAGTTGTTAATGCCGTCTGGGCCCGGGGCAGCGAAGTTCTTGGTACCAACAAGTGCTTGTTGGTTTCCTCCCTGCTCGAAATGTGCAATTGCTGGAGTGTCACTATTGAATGGACGCGTCGTTTCGTAGATTCCCTTCTAGAATGTTTCGACATCTTCTACAGTCGGCGGATTATCTACAACACGCTGTGGCTCTTGAAAGAGGCGGGAAGGAATCGTACGGAACAAATTGTTTTGTTCCATACTCCCTCACCCGCCTCCTCAATATTTTCTTTATCGCCATGAGCGCTCGGATCCTATCTAGACAGTGCTACTTAATGGTAAGCATCACTCTCAGATTTAAAGTATGGTGTTGACATCTTAATTCGGCTGCTATGCGTCGGATTCTGGGAGTAAAGATTCTACCACTTGTCCTCGATTCACCCAAGGTATTGGTTAGATTTTTCAAGATATAGATAATGTGACGCTGGTTCGATCATTCATCGGGAAACAAACTACAACAACCCTTAGGCAATCCAAATGACAAAATTGAGGCAAACGAGAAATCGGGGATTTACGAAATTAGCTGTAAGAACTGTAATCAAAAGTATGTTGGACAAACTAGACAATCAATTCAAACTAGATTTAAGGAGCACATGGCGCATCTCAAATATGGTAGAACAGATAAGTCCAGTGTTGCCCAACATTGTTTTGAAAACCGTAAAATAGATAGTAGCAATTTAAGATTTATTAGGAATGTAGCAAATATCAGATAGCTAAATGCATTTGAAAGCGGAAATTTCAAAGTGAACAATTAGTATGAATAGTGACATAGGGCCAATCTCATATAGTTTGTTCTATTGGTTAGTGAGTCACTGTTCACAGAACCGTAAAAATAAGTTAGTTATAAATAGGATACATGTTTAGCATAACGTTAGTTTTAATCATCTACAGATGAAGCCAACTTGGTTGTCGAAACGCGCGTCGAGTGCTGTATATAGTGTTTTGGTGTTTTGTGCAAAAACAACTTTAGTATTTTCATTATCTAGTTGTTGAGATACATCTTTTAATAGACTAAGCTTCTGTCTTTATTGACTAGTCGGTTTTAAATCCACGTTGGGAACTAAAAAGCATACTGTTATTTTCCAGGTATACTAAAAGACGATTACATACTATTATTTCTAACAATTTGAACACTGTATTAAGTAAAGAAGGTTGTGCTGAAATGAAAAACAGCCTATTTCTCACAAAATTCTTTTAATTGCTACCGGTTCCGTGAAAATATTGTTTCACATCAGGCAACAATAATGATGTGAAACGATATTAATTCGCGAAATCAGCAATTAAAAATTTTTTGTGAGAAATAGACCGGTTTTGATTTTAGTATGAATAACTCTTTTTGGGATTAACCTATTTTAGGTTAAAGTATTTGTCTACAGTCAATATTTTCAATATCGGCGTTATTATTAATGCAGTTTTAGGTGAGTCTGTAAAAAACCGATTTAAATAAGTGCATCATCAGTTGTATTATTAAATCTAAAATATTTATGTATCTATTAATCCTTCATATCGGTATTTTGTATGAATAATCAAGTAATTAATTGATTTATAATTCCATTAAAAGTTTTAAACAAAAGATATATATGTGTTAGGTAAAATATAATATATGGGTACATCATTCCCAATATAAATTTAAAATGCCGGTTAAAATAAGTACTTGGTACAACATTGCTTTTAACTTTACAGCGAACATACAATTTGGTAAATTACTTCCTATTTGAATAATAACTCACATGTGTTAACGCCCAAATACCCTTATATTCTGTTAAATTTAAATCTGATATTCAACCATGCTACTAATTATATCGTTATTTAACCATCCGTAATTGTTTTAAATTGAAAACTGTTACATGACCCGTTAATTATAATCCTATGACTGTTAACTGCTCTATGAGGGGTGTTAATTAAGAACACTATATTGCAACTGAAACTCCTTTAAAACTTTTAAGTCACGAATGCCGTAAAAGCTGAAGGATAACGAATGTCTTATTCTAAAACTTTCAGGAACTAATTGTTTTCTTGAAATATGTTTATTATCTAGATTGGACTATTGATTTTAGTTTATCTCATTTTAGAGATTCATTGAGATGAAAATGCTGATTAAAGATGGTGTTCTACTTGAAGAATAATTACGTCGGTTTCTTGGATTCAACTTGTTTAATTTAAATAGGAATTAAGATATTAGTTAGCTTTCCTATTATATTACTATTTCAGAATTTAATTTAATAATGGAGCTTCTTCTCAGCATCTTCCTTTAATTTATCAATCACAATATTTTATTTCTTCGAGAAATTTTCCAGTTTTCGACAAACTACATAATTTATAAAAATACTGAAAACAAGAAATGACAATGAAAATTATTACTAACATTGTATTCTCTTTAAATTAGAAAATAATACATTTTTTGTACCACAGTCATAAAAAGTTTTTAATGCTGATTCACAGAATTATAAGTTGAATATTTTTGAGTCAGGTTGACAGCATCATGTTCTATCTCATGCAGTTATGTTTAACATTTATCAACAAACTCTTAGTTAACACAATAATTGATTTTTCTAGAAATAGAATGTAATTAATAAAAGTTAATAACGTACACAATTATCCTGTTATAACATAGAAAATAATTTTCCACGAAGTAATATGAGAATTTTTCAATTAAGACCTATCCCTCTATTTAGAAACTAGTGTATACAAATTTATATAATTGAATTTACCTAATTCACTTTGTTTTTCTAAAAAAAAAAAATACTAGGTTATATTTCTCCACGATAAATTGTAGTCCGCCTTTTATATTGATCTGTTCTTTTTAATCAGTTTGTTCTCAAACCGTGAAGTAAATTGTTCTTTATCTTTATATCTCAGGAGGCCAAACTTTTACGTAGAAATAGTTTAAAATGTTATCATCAATTTCACTTACAGAAAATGGCTTAGTTTATGTTTTAACATAAAAAAAAAAGAAATGAACATCAATATATACTAGTTTGAATAAAAAACACAACATCAACAAATCGTTGAGAAATTTTGTTGAAATTTCCAGAGAACTTTTATTTCAACATAGTTAAGAGCGATTAAAATTTTAACAAAAATTACAACGTTTCTTGGTCTTTTTGGAGCTTTTTACTTTCTTATACCTAATATAAAGAAGTATAGTAATCGTGATTTTTTTCGACCTCGAGATTTTGATTGATATATACGTTTTGAACCCTCCTGAATCCGTTCTAACTATTTTCCGAATCATGTCCGTCGGTGCGTGCGTGTGCGTGTGAGTGTGCGCGTGTGTGTGTGTGAGTGCGTGCGTGCATGCGTGCGTGCGGGTGTGTGCGTGCATGCGTGCGAGTGTGTCCGTGCGGGTGCATACGTGCGTGCGTGCGTGCGTGCGTGCGTGTGTGTGTATCCTCGATAACTCAAAAAATACTAATGGGAGACTTCCCAAATTTGGTAGATAAGATTGTCAACAACATTTTATGTGACACATTAAATTTGGTGAATGTGGTACCACCAGAAGAGTCATAATGAATGAAAGAAGAAGAAAGGTACAATTTCTGGAAAAAAAATTAAAAAAAATTTATTGCATTTCTGGACGAATTTCGACGAATTATAATGAAAAAACATAACTTTATGAAAAAAAGATCTGTTTACATGTCAGTAGTATCGTGATGGCAGCCACAGTTTTTGAGATAAAGCTTTAAATTTGGTACACTTGTTCTAAAGACCAAAGACAATGAAAAATTCGGTGATGAGCTAAATTGGCCAGCTGAAAGAGGGTCCACATTTGGCCTCATAAAATGGGGTTAAGATAAATTTAACATTTTGACATTTGAAAGGTCTAATTTAGTTACAAAAATGTCAACGTCAATAATAAAAAATTATTAAAATATAACACATGAATTATTATTGACAGTATCGAAAGGCGCTGATAATTAATTATTTAAAAGTTTTAAAGATATATTTCAAGTACGGTATTAAAATTTAATTGAGGTAAGTGAAGAATTAAATAGAATGATTTTTTTAAGATCAAGATGATTATACTGGTATAAGAAAGTTATGTGCAGGCCACATCAGATATTTTATTTTAGTAGTGATTATTTCAGTACCCTTTTTTATTGAAAATTGACAAATTTAGATCAGCTTAATGTCATCATTTGAGTTTTGATCACTTGGAAATACCTAGACGTAGATAGTATTTAGATTTCTCTTGCTAATAAGCATTGCCAAATAAGACTGTCGTAATAAAAATCCAAGTAGCTTCTTGTAAAAAATACATACATCTAAAAACATAGATTTAGAATTTTTTTTTATTAAATTTGGAAAATGAACTTTGGTAAATTTAACTATGGTGTCAAAATAATTGCACAGAGTGATTCATACGAAATTACATACCTTAAAACATCAACACACATAATTTTTGCCAAATTTCACTGAAAAAAGTCATTGTGGGGTGTCCACGAACATTTTTTGCCGCAGCTAATTTTAAATGTCGAATTCAATATGCTGGAAAAATACACAAAATACACATTTTAATCATATCAAAAATGTAAAAAAATATTAGACCATAGAATTTTGGATATAATTACGTGTACACTAATTCAAATATTATATTCAAGTAATAGAAAAGTTTTTAGACCGACTTATTAATCGTTGGAAAATTTTTTTGGGTAAGGGTCCTTATTTTGAGAAAAACTACTTTTTAACTTGCCGACGTTTCGGTAATTTTTATTACCATCTTCAGGGCAATTAATTATGAGTTTTCCTGGTCACCATAAAATATATATAAAACAGGAAACAAACAGATAAAATCGTTGGGTATTAAATTAGTGTACTTATGTAACATATATACACATATATATATATCACTTATAAAGGTACAATTAATTATCAGACTGTAGTGTGTAATTACACATATATATATATATATATATATATATATATATATATATATATATATATATATATATATATATATATATATATATATATATATATATATATATATATATATATATATATATATATATATATATATATATATATATATATATATATATATATATTCACTTATAAAGGTACAATTAATTATCAGACTGTAGTGTGTAATTACACACTACAGTCTGATAATTAATTGTACCTTTATAAGTGATATATATATGTGTATATATGTTACAGAAGTACACTAATTTAATACCCAACGATTTTATCTGTTTGTTTCCTGTTTTATGTATATTTTATGGTGACCAGGAAAAACTCATAATTAATTGCCCTGAAGATGGTAATAAAAATTACCGAAACGTCGGCAAGTTAAAAAAGTAGTTTTTCTCAAAATAAGGACCTTACCCAAAAAATTTTCCAACGATTATATTCAAGGTCGATTTTACAATACATATAACAGAATAATCCAATTACATGTGATATAATACTGAAATATATAACTGAAATCTATGCTATATTTCTATTGAATTAGAACATTATACCTTCTTATCTTTAACTGTAACTCTCTTTGCCGATGTTATAACGATTTTGTGGCACAATAAAAACTTAGAGATGTTTCATGAAATGATATGCTCTGATTCACTTGGTAAAAAATGATGTGATTCAAACCTACTTGCAATTGATATAACCAAGAATGTAATAACTTTTGTATGTGCTTAGAATACCTTCCCTTAGGTAATGATAAACTGGAAATGTTATGCAATTTGCACAATATCTAACGAACTACGGCAAAGATAGCCTAATTTGCCCTAATAGAGGCCTATTTAACATACAGTATTCCATTTTATGTGACTAGAAAAATTTCTAATTTTTGTGGTGTTTGTTATTATTAAATTATTATCTATCTAAATTTGTTTATATTACACCATTCGTTTATTTTATCAAGGGCAATTCGTAGTGCCAAATAGTCATGGTTTGTTTGATTAGAAAACTCTGTATAACTCTGCATATAAAAGACATCTAATTGTAATGTTAGTAATGGAAACGGAGAAAAATAATGGTCTCAACACAGAACCTTGGGGTGCCACCGACATTGATGTAAATTCGATGGACTGTTTATCATTGTATTCAACAATATGCTGTTTGTTTTCAAAATACGACTTGGAGAGCAGCAACAAATTATTTGAGAAACCAAGTTTCTGAATATTGAAAATAGAAAACTGTGGTGAAACCTATCAAATGCTTTAATAAAATCTGTTTAGACTATACAGGGTGGGGCAATAGTGCGTCCGACTTCGATATGTCGAGTTCTATGATAGCTAGAAACTTAATTTAAAAACATAAATAAACTAGACAAAAAATCTATAACCGGAAATTATTTTCAGTATTCAGGGTGAGACAAGATGATTCTACAGGGTCAACTAAAATTTTTTTAATTGGATTGCCATGTATATCAAAACATTTTTTGAAACCTATGTGTGGCCTCCTTCTACTCCTGTATTATTATTGACTCTCTCACAACCACTTGGATGTAATGATTTTTTCTGTTGAAATTATGCCATACACGTGTATTTTAAAAAATTACTACAGTCACAATTATCGATTTTAAGAAAAAATATATTAGTACCAGTTATGAGACATCTGTGACACTCAGCTATTTCACTTCCTAAAAGCGTGGCAAAAAATGATTTTTAGATTTACAACTATTTGAACTGAATTTTCTCTATTTTTTCAATCGGAACAGCCTGTATATTTTTTGGACGATGTAATGTAGAATTAAAAAATGAACATTTTTGTACGTACATCCTTATGGCTATGTGTAACTATTTTCAATTTATTGAACAATAACTGCATAATTCAGCAATAAAAATTAAAAATACCTTCTTTTTGTAATTCAAGAGAAGATATTATAAAAAGTGCTCCACATATTGCCCATTTTGATCCACACATATTTCCATGCGTCTTTGAAATGAGGTTTCTACTGTTCATAAAATTACCGAAGTGATACTTCTAAAAGCATTTATCTTTTCCTTCAAATTTTGGATTGTTGTTGGTGTGATGTTTTTATGGGCATCATGTAGCACGCTTATTATAATACCTTCTCTTGAATTATTTGAAAAAAACCATCATTTTTAATATTTATTGCTGAATTTTGCAGTTATTGTTCAATAAATTGAAAATGATCACAAATAGCCATAGGAGTACGTACAAAAAATGTTCGTTTTTCAATCCTACATCAAATATACAGGGTGTTCCATGAGAAAATTCAGTTCAAGAAGGTAAAAAGTAAATTTATAAATCTTTCTTGGCCACACTGTATACTTTTAGGAAGTGAAAATGGCTGAGTGTCATCATTCAGATGTGTCATAACTGGTATTAACATCTTTTTTTCTTAAAATCGAAAGTTGTAATTGTAGTGATATTTTTAATATCCACGTGTAAATGGTATAATTTCAACAAAAAAAATCATTACATCCATGTGGTTGGGAGAAAGTCAATAATAATACAGGAGTGAAAGAAGGCCACAAAAAATTTTCTAATATATATGGCATTTCATTTAAAAAAATGTTATTTGACGGAATCTCATCAGAACGTGTTAGGATGTATTTGGGATTTTCTTTTTTTTTTAATTTAAGACCTTCTATTCTGTAAATTGTTCAATTAAGAAATAGTCAGTATCCACCAGAGAGTGCGAAATTGGAACAATAGAGGTAATATACAGGGTACTTCAATGATGCCATGACAAACTGTAAGCAGCGATTCTTTTTCATCGAAAAAGAAAAAAAACAAAAAAACAAGAATAACATGTTTTCCTAAAATACCTCCTAAGCGCATTACTTCGCTTTGAATGCGTAACATTAAACAGGTTTTTCAAATATTTACTCAGTGATGGTTGAGGTATCGACTTGAAATTTGCTGGAGAAATTTATTTTCATAGTAGCTACATACACGAAAAGACTCATCAAAACCCTAACAAGTGGCGTCAAAATTAGGGCGAGTCGGGGTGATAGAATCTTACATAAAAATATATCTGCAACCGAAGAGATATTTATTTTATTGATTTGGATGCACCATCTTTAACTAAAACTTTTGCCTCCCTTTAGTTTTATTCGTACATCGTACCACAACCGAAAATTAAGAAATCCGGCAATTCAGGAAAAATAAACGACATTTCGATGATTTTTTAATTTTTACTCGTGAATGGTACGATGTACGAAGAAAACTGGATGGAGGCAAAAGCTTTTGTTGAGGATTAATATTTACTTCCGAATGACTTGAAATACCAAAGCAGATTTTCACCTGGCAGTTTTGATATTTCAAACACGAAACTTACGGTAAAAATTCACAACAACTTATAATTAAGACCAGACTTTGTCGCGTGACTCGGCGAATACTTTTTGTTATTTTACCGTGTATATTCTAATTGAAAATTTACTGAAATCGAAATTAAGAGGATATGCTTTTATAAATAATATTTAGACTGTTAAATGTGGCAAGCAGGCAGGGAAAAAAATTATTTTCTTTAATATACCAGTTTGATTACAGTTCTCGTGGTAATATTTTGTCGATAATATTTCTGATAAATCAGACTGATGATATCTCAGAATCAGCACTATCTAAACAATAAAGTGAATTCATATGAACTGTGTCAGAGTGTACTCGATGTTGTAATAAGTATAAGCATTCTTACCTAATTAGGCTTCACACAGCATTATTTTGCAAAAAATATCAGATTTAGTGTGTAAGTAAGTAGTCAGTGACAGTGTTTTAAGAAACTGATGTCAAATTAAAGAAAGCTGGACGTTGCATATTACAGAAGCCTTCCGCTTAAGTGAATTATTGTTATATTACAAATATTTCTGTAATTAATGCAACTTGTTCTTGAAATCAGGATTATTCCAACTGTCTAAAATACTTTTGTTAATAAGTTAACAGATAAACGGATAAAAACATACCTGAATACAATAATACTCCTAACGGTTTTTTTATTTAAATTACATTCTAATTTCAATATTCTGTAATTTTCTACCACTAGCACAAAAAAATAACTGGCAAATTGGAATCAATCTATTAATTTTAAAAAACATATCGCAATATTAAAAAAACCTGTATGAAAAATTCCATAATCGTTTTAAGCTATGCCTATATTTAGTAAGTAATTGGCAATTATTTTAAGCTGATTATTTGTATATCATGTTTTATAAATAAATCTGACTTGAACAGATTACAGTTTCCTATATTCCTCTTTTAATAACCTTTGTTAGACACCCTCGTTTTAATTTGGTTCGGACAGTGGCGAGAGTTGTTCCTGTTTGGGGTCCACAAATATTTCTAGAATCCGAGGCCTGAGTTTTAGACAGGAACAAAAATCTGTAAAAAAATAGATAAGTGAATGAAAAGAAAGACAAATTACCTTGAAATACTCATTATTCTAAACATGATAAAGAATCTATCATAATGAGGAACTTTTCAAGTCCGTTTTGCACAAATTTTACATACAGTACGTTTTACAATGAAAGGAATAAATTCAATATACTCTGAACGTTGTGCAGAAAACGCTCGGACACGTAGATTTTCAAATTTGAGACATACGGTAAATCTGTGTCACTTCCGGTTGTTCCGAAGTGAGATCAAATTTATTCTTTTAAATGTAACATCCTGTATTTTGTATGGATTTCTATAGACGATAAAAAGACGTTTCCAAAAATGTAGAAAACATGTTTTTATCACTAAGTTATTACATGTTCAATGTGTTGCCCGTTTACTTCAGTGCATTTTTTGAAATCGAATAATTATTTCTCGTTGGACATTGTGCAACATTGCTGGAGAAAATAGTCGGATTTCCCAGCGTATTCTTTCTTGTAAGTCATTGAGATTGTTAGGTTGATTCACATAGACTTTGGATTTTAAATAACTCCATAAGAAAACAACCTAAAGGAGTTATATCAGGTGACCTCGACTACCAATCCATTTATTGTGGAAGGTTGCATCTGAAAATTGACAAACAGCGATTGCATAGCGTGGAGGTGATCCGTCTTGTTGAAATCAAATCATATCATTTGGTACGTCAGGGTCCTGTGGCTTGGGAAACAAAACAGCTAAGGAGAAATAAGTTCAATTGAAGAAATTGTAAACAGCGTTTCTCCGTTTAGTATTCCTTCATAGAAATGAGGCCCAGTAATTAGATTCTAGAGAATTCCTGCCCATCATTAATTTTCTGAGGATATTGGGTATGGATCTCTTGCATCCAATGCGGATTTTTAGTCGCCCAGTGTTTGCAATTTTGTCTACTTACCTGACCACTTAAGGGGTTATACGCAGTTAGAATTTTCAATTTTTTTGAATTTTCGGAATGTACATATATTTGAGTATATTCTCTGAAAATTTCAAACCGACCCGGTAAATATTTTCGGAGATATACCCATATTTGTAAAGATGCCCATACCTATGTCGAGAAGGAGGACGCAGAGCGTGTCATGATCTCCGACTCGAGAGCACATGGGAGCACGCGCAAAGGAAGAATGGCTCGTCGACAACATCAACTCGACCTATTAGAAGCTGCTGATGCTGCAGAGGGTACATCTTATGACCCTGGAATAGACGACATCATGTAAGTTGAAGAAAAAAAATGTTAACTATGTGTAAACTTCTTCTGAAACTTTAACCGCGTTTGTCTCAAAACGGTGTTTTCAAAGTCGGTGATCGCGAGATCTCAAAAACGGCTCAACCAATCGATCTGAAATTTTAACACAACCTTCTCAGATATATTTCTCAGGGATTGATCGAAGGAATAAGATTTTCGATAATTATTTCTATTTTTTTAAACAATTTTTCGCGAAAGTATTAGTCGAAAATTCAATTTTTTTTACATAGTCGCCATTTTCTCAAAAAATTTAAATTTTGACTATTCCTTCGATCCCAAGATTCATCTATCCACTAAAAGAATGTGACCTATTTTTTGATTTCAGATAATTCAAACCAGAGATATCATGATCACCGCCAAACGTCTTTTTTTGGAGGACCTTCGGGAGATCGTCTACAGGAGCAGTATACATCAATATTTTTACATGATCTAAGTGTCATTAGTAACTTAAAAGTAGACACTATCTGAATAATTATTACTTGTATTTGTTTAATATAATTCCTTTCTATAAAAAATTATTACGTCTTTTTGGGCCTTGCAATTGCGTATAACCCCTTAAACAAAAAGTAACCTCATCAGAAAAAGGAAGATGTTCGACTCTTCTTCTGACAATTTATGCACCACTTGTACTTTATAGGGATGATGTTTAGCTGCTCGAAGAATTTTTGATACTGATCCCGTTGCCAAATCATATTTTCGTAAGAGTTCTTAACCATCACATGGGGATTCTCTTGAACGTGTAATTGACATTAACATCTTCAAGTACCTTTTTTGGTTTGCCTTTAGATAAATCTCTAACGTGGCCAAACCCTCTAAATTTTTTTCAATTTTACTCACTAATCAGTGGACAATCAGGATCATTTTCATTAAATAAGGTACATACTTGCTCCTGAGTACGAACTCTATCAGAAAAACCAATCATCACAAGCATCTGAATTCGCTCGGTTTCCGTTAAATTCATTTTTGTGGTAAATAACTGACACTTACAATTACAAACACCTGATACTGGTTACTTCAATTACTTTTAATAATTTAAAAATCATATTAGTGCAGCAAGTTAGTATCTCAAGTTTTTTGTTAATAATAAACAAAGTATTCATAATAAAAAACCTGTTAACTACATCTTTGAAAACGTCTCTTTTGTCGTCTATACAAATCCATACAGAAATACAGGGTGTTACATCTAAAATAACAAAGTTGATATCACCTCCCGGAACAACCAGATGTACATTGACTTGCAGTATATTTCGAAATGTCCAATTGAAATTTAAAAATCGACGTGTCCGAGCGTTTATTGCAAAACCACATTGTTTAGTTTATATTGAATTTATTCCTTTCATTGTGAACGCACTGTATAATAAGTGTCTAGTACAAAAGGTAAAGAAACAGGAACATCGATACATAAAAGTTAATACACAAGAAATAAAAGATAAATAATGACTATCAAAATAATCAAAAACAGGAACGGCGATCGTCATTAAAACTAAATCCTGTTAAGGTATTCACAATAAGATATGGTATAATCGCGTATAACATATTTAGTTAATTTTAGCTAAAAAACACACTGCTGGAATTTTGAGTGAGTGTGTATACAGTCATTTTGATAAAATTAGTGAAATGGCCCTTAACAATGATTTATTGTTTCCAAAAATGATTATCAGACGGGTGTGTATGCAAATGTGGAATGTAGAATAATATTTATAAACGCTGAAACAGGTTACGATAAAGCTCGACTGTTAAATAAACACGGATTCAAATTAGAGTAAAATTTCATTAGCTATTGATCTTTTTACTTTAAATTCTAGGTGGATTAAATTTGTAAATCATTTTATATTTATTATTATTTTGAATTTTCTTGAAATCTGTTTTCACACACATAGAACTGCTCTGACATTTCATAAAATCAATGAAAACCACATTAACATATTACTGCTACATCATTTACTGTCGAAAGATATCTTAAATATAATATAATCATAGGATCATTAAACATCTTCTAGCCATATATCCAGCGGAGCTCTTACTTATCAGATATAAATAAAATGTCGAAAAATGTATCCCCCAAGTTTCGATTATGGGGCCACTTCTATTAATATTATATGTAAATAGTGTACCTCAATATATATCAAATGATGTGATTACAATGTATGCGTCAATAAAAAAATTACCTTATCTGCGTCATCCCTCGAGCATTGTAATAATGTAATATGTACCTATTACGAATTAGACGCTTGGTGCCAAAGCAATCATTTAATTCAAAATAAAAAAAACAAACAAACAAAATACTTTTCAAGTGAAGGCCAAACTTTAACACACGATAATTACAACACAATTTTGTGTGAATATGAAGATTTATACCCACTATATGGGTTTAACCATTCGCGAGATATTGGCAAAAAACTGATATTGGTAATTTTTTCCAGTATAGCGATGGAATTTCATCTCGAATCATTGACAACATTTACTATATTAAGAAAATGCCAAACTCAGCATATTTGTCAAAAATTAGCTAAATCGCTATTTTAGGAAAAATAATATATTTTTCATTTACTACGTACTATATTGTTTATATTATTTGTAATTTCTAATCGTATGTAAAATACAGTGGTATTATGAATACCAATTGCCAAAATAAGCAGCTGCCTATTTGGAATTTTATTTATTTATTTTATTACCTATTTATTCTTATGTTATTTATTTTGACTAAATGTAATTTAATGTGTTTACGACAATTGACTGTAATACATACTTTTCACATTTTAAGTAGTATCCATAAATACATATAAAACTAATCAAAAAGGAAATACATCGTTTTGTGCATACAATATGTAATAAACTAATATCATTATTTTGCTGCACATGATTAATAGACTTTTCACAAAGCATGTAAAATGATATAGTTCAACGCATATGTTTGAAAGGACAAAGAGAATCATAAACATACGGCAACAGTAACAAGAACAAATAGATTGTTATAAAAATAAATGCACATATAGAATCTATCAAAAGCCAAGCGTAGCAGGAGAAATAGCAGGAAAATGAACTGTCTCAAATTTATACTGCAGTCTCCAAAAATCGTTATTGTTGAATACGGTGCAGTTTTATCTATTTTTAAAAAATTGTAATATTTTAGTCAACTTTTGAAGTTATGTGACAAAGCAACTTTTTTACTAACGATGCAAGCTTTATTTTGTTTTGTGCATATTGTAACTGAAAATACTAGAAGTTTTCCGTTTCAAATAAATTTTAATTTGGATATGTTTATTTAAAATTGCAATGAGAAATTTAGGTTTTACTATTTTTTCAAGATATTTTTTTCACCATGAAAAAAATCTGATGACCAAATGTACTAGAAATTAATTTCTGCAATAAACGTGATGCAAGTTCGTTCATGTTGATATACAGGGTGTCCCATTTTAAACTTCCGGAGTTATTTTTTCGAAAACTAAAGGAAGATATCTGATTTCTGTAAAAGGCCTTTACTATTAGAATTAGACCAAATACTAAAAAATAACAAAAAGAAAAACACAGTTGACATACGTCTCGGAGATATTAATATCGATCTAATAAAAAAACAAGAAAATACTACCAATGAATACTTAAATATAATGGTTGAAAATGGTTTTTATCCCTACATAAACAATCCCACAAGAGTTGTAAATGATACTAGTTCCTGTCTGGGTCATTTTTTTATAAAATTACCACCCAATAAAACAAATACTATAAATATAGTTCCAATAATATTACTAAATAATATTACTGATCACTTTCCAATCATAGTAAAAATAGAATGCATTAAAAATGAAAATGAAATTAAGTTACAAAATAATCAAAAAATAATAAAAATAAATAATCAGTTACTTAAAGAATCAATAAAAAATGATACATGGCAGGAATTATATAATATAAGTGATGTAAACATGGCATATGAATATTTCTCAAGCAGGTTTTTGCAACATTTGGAAATATCCACAAGAACAATTGAGGTTAAATCTTCTGAAAAAAAAATAAAACCTTTGATAACAATAGGCTTAGTAAAATCAATTCGATTAAGAGATAAATTAAAACTTGTGGTAAATCGAAACAAAAATAATGTGGAACTTTTAGAAAGATATAAGAATTACAGAAACAAAATAAATAATTTAATAAAAAAAGGTAAAAAAAGAATATTACTGCAATAAGATAATGGAAAATAAAAATAATATGAAAAATTATGGGACACAATAAAAAGATGGGTTTAATGAGGGTAAGAACCATAATATAGTTGAAATTGAACATAATGACGAAAATGTAAAAGATGTAAACTTAATTTCAGACATTTTTAACAATTATTTTATAAATATTGGTAAAGACATGGCAAATAAAATTAACGTAAATAAGAAATTAAAATATAGGGAAATATCTGTTAATAGTATATTTCTTAATCCCATTTCACAAGAGGAAATAATTAAAAACATAAATGAGTTAAAAAACACGTCAGCGCCAGGATATGATAAAATCTCTGCTAAAATACTTAAACTTATAAAAAGGAGGAGATGTAGCACTACCCTTAACTTATATTTTCAATTTAGGTCTACAGAATGGTATATTTCCAGATTCACTAAAACTGTCTGTTGTAACACCAGTTTCTAAAAAAGGGAAAAAATCTTTGACTAGCAATTACAGGCCTATATCTGTAATAAACAATATTGGTAAACTATTTGAAATGTGTTTAAAATCAAGGCTAATAGATCACTTAAATCGTAACAATATATTGTCAAGATATCAGTTTGGGTTTAGAGAAAACATGAGTACTGACGATGTATATGGTGACAAATACATTATACAATTCCATTGAAAACAACAAAAAACAGATTGCGGTATTTCTTGATTTAGCCAAGGCATTTGATACAGTGTCTCACAACATCCTTATTGAAAAACTAAATGATTATGGTATACGAGGTGTAGCTAATAACATATTTTATAGTTACTTACAAAACAGAAAACAGTGTGTTAAAATCGGTGATCAACTCAGTACGTTTAAACAACAATTAGAATATGGTATACCTCAAGGAACCGTTCTAGGGCCAACATTATTTTTAATTTATATAAATGAACTTTTATTTCTAGATACCAAATGCAAAATTATATCGAATGCTGATGACACTGTTCTTCTAATGGAAGGTACTAGTTGGGAAGAAGTAAAAATGTTAACAATTGAAGAATTTTCTAAAGTTCAACAATGGCTTTCCGAAAATCTCTTAACAATCAATATGGAAAAAACAAAATTTATATGTTTTAGTATCTATGACAAATATGTTTGGAAGATATTAAACAAAAGATAAACAAAATCCATTTGCACAACTATAATAATTGTATTCTCAATAAACTTTCCGATGATTGCTCATGTACGCAAGAGATAATAGCTGTAACTAACATAAGATACCTTGGATTAACCATAGATCAGAACCTCAAATGGATAGAGCATATCAACAATTTAAACAAGAAACTTCGATTGTTAATTTTGAAATTTTATCATCTCAGAGACATATTACCAAATTATATATTAAAAGCACTGTACCATGCCTTGGCTGAATCAATACTGCGCTATGGAATAATAATTTGGGGTAGTACATATATAACAAATCTTGAGGTTTTAAAAATTAATCAAAGTAATATTACCAAAAAATAAGCAATATTCTACAGATCTTCTTTTTAATTAATTTGACGTGTTCAACTTATTGTTAGAGCTATTGTATGCCAAATCAGTTCTCATGTTTTTTTATAAACATAAATTGATTTTAAATAAGCAAATCTGTCACACCTATGACACTCGAGGTAAAGCTAATTTAAATACGAACATCCCTGTAAGTAGCAGAACACAAACACAAAGGTTTATAAATTATTTTGCGCCTAAATTTTACAACTATTTACCCTATCAAATAAAACAAATAAACAACACAAATCTGTTTAAAAAAAAGTCACTAAATTTATTAAATCAAATAAGACTGTTTTTTTCAAATTTGTTATCAAATAAATAGGGTTTAAATTTTTGAATTTCTATTATATATTTGTGGTGTATTTGAATTTTAGTAGACTGTATGGATATCAAGATAAAGTATAAAATGACTTACCCTTAACGGCAGTTTTAATCATTAGTATGTGCCTCACTCGTGTAGTGGGAAAAAGGTAAAGGAAGGAAATTTGGAACAAGCTAAATGAGCGAACACACTTCAATTTTTAGAATACACAATATTTTTCTTCTAAACACTATTTAATTGCGGATGAATTTATGCGTTTTTAAACCGTCGGTTGTACTCACAACTATGCGAATGCTTTCTTTTCTGTCCGTCTCTCGGCAGAAAAGAAAGGGCGAGTTTTTGCGGCAAAAACACTCGAATAAAAAGAATAATCGCTATACAGAGTGTTTTAATATAAACGGCCAAAACAATATTATTTTTAAGAATCTAATTTGATATGATTGTACAGTTCCAGGAATCACCTTTATTTAATTATTATACATAGTACATATATTTTAAGACTAATGATTATTGTGAATTACTAAACTAATTGAATATTGTAAATATTGGTTATACACACACAGATATACTTTTTATCTAGTTGTATTTGTAAAGTATTATAAATGTTTATGAAACTATGCACCAATGTAAACGTGGTCAATAAATTTTGATTTGATTTGATTTGACTATAATATATAAATGACTTCAGGTGTGAGTGAAAAAACGGTCTTTCTCCATATTGAGGTATAAATGGCGTTGCAATGCAAAGAAACTGATCGATCCCAAGAACCTTGAGAAGATTCAGCACGTGATATTTGAACTTAAATGTAAGTAACAAATATTTAATAAATACAGAAAATTGTTTAGTGGCTTACGTTAAGTAAAATAAAAATAAGTTATCTAATTGGCTTTTTATCTTTATTGATATCAATTGTAGACAAATGGTTACATTCGAAAACATGCTCAAAGTAACATTTCTTTTCATTTTTCATAAAAATATACAGTGTCTGAATCAAAAATGGACAATAATCTAATATCCAGTCAAACCGGAAGTTGAATTGAATTTGTTTCATTACTATCTAAAGCAGTCTGATTTACTATAAAAAACGTCCCAAAAGATCTAAATTTATTTTAAAAACATTACGGCGATTTTTGTTACTTAAAAGAAATACAATTAAGTTCAAATATCTCGAGAATCAGTGATTTTTCGGAAATTATAAAGGTTACTTGAATTTAATTACAAGTTTAGTTCTGAAAAAAAATCAACATATTTAGAATTAAATGTCTTGTGCGCCTTTTTCAAGGTTCCTGGGATCGAACAGTTTTTTTGCATTGCAACGCCATCTATACCTCAATCTGGAGATAGGCCGTTTTTACTCAAACCTGAAGTCATTTATATATTTTAGTGAATGCTTTTTTACGGAATTCAGATCACATTTAGTTTTCAAGAAAATGGAACCGGGAATTTTAATTGGGACACTCTATATCAGTGAGCTGTGGATATTCGACAAATATTCTTCTATTCTAAACATTGATTGCAGCATATAAATGAAGAGGCAGGAGCATGATCTCATCTATAACTCATTTAATATATTTTCCCGAATATCCTTGGAATTAAAGACGTTATCAGATCTCCAGAGAACAACGAGGACCATTATTGTCCCTATACGTCGCTGTAGACCTAAACCAGGAGATGAGCATGATTTTTCGTCAACCATGTCACAAATGTCTTGTGTGAACGATTCGATAGACCTCCTCCGGTCCTAGCAAATGAACTCCATAAGTTGGACCCTGTTCTCTGTCGCTCTTATGTCTTAGTTTCTTTCTTTACCGGTATCTGTACCTCAACTGGCATTATCTGTCTTTGTGATTCTCTGAATTTTAGGAGATTGACTGCAGACTTGTAAGACGGCAATTCGGTTTTAAAAATGGTGAAATATAATACTGGTGATATATAATACTGGTGAAATATAATACTGGTGATATATACTACTGGTGAAATATAATACTAGAGGCATTACTAAAGTTTCCAATTTTTCTAAATTGTGATATTTGTTTTTGTTGTTTATGAATCTAATAAAAGTAGTGCTGCCTAACGAAATTAAAAAAAGGTAAGTGTTTCCATTAGCTCAAACACGTTTCCCACACCTAAGTTTCTCATATGTCCATATTCAAAACTAGCCAAGCATCTTTCTGTCTTGACGTGTGTAGTTGTAGAATGTTCTTATAATTTTGAATCGATCTTCTCCGAACAAAATCATTGGATTAATGGAGAGGGAGTACAGTAAAGGGAAACTGGGAGAAAGTTAAACATAAGCCATGACACAATTAACAGCGCTTGTAATAGATACCAGGCCACGAAATCATCTGGTTGTGGACATGGTGGCAGTCGCCGTAGAATTACTACTCCCACAAGGATTAAATTTATTATGCGAAGTGCTCTACGTGAACGGAATTTTAATACCAATAAATTAAAACTGATTTTAGGAGCAATAGACTATAGCTTGCATGCAAACCACCAGAAGAAGCTGAGAACTAGTGTCCCTGCCCGTTATAAAGTTAGTTGTTAGTTTTTGTTCATTTTAAATTAAGGATTAAAAATAAAATATTTTACAACCATTACTATGTTATAATAAAATAGGGCAAAATATACAGTAGAAGCCAACTTCGTATCTCTGTTAATTAAAGAGCTATAACAAAAAGTAAAATACTCACATGTTGTAGTTGAATACAACAGAATAGATTGTATGAATTCAGAAAACAATAATATATAACTGCTTAAGAAAAGCTGTCAAATACATATAAAAAAAATTAATAAATATTGTATAAACAAGTAGACAAACTGCATATATATGAGAAACAGTAAATAATAAAATGTACAAGTAACAGATACAAAATATAAAAACAGTACTGAGGCACAAGTACTCTGCATGAGATCTAATCTATCGAATCAAATTCAATATAAATATGATGGCTAAGCCGCAAATACCTCCAATGTGACAAAATTCATGAACAATAGGTTTTTGCATGAATAACTTAATTTTAGGATCCTACATAGACTAGTTATACCTCCCAATCCGTAGGTGACTAATATTTTTTAAAACTGAGTTTTTATTTCTCCAATGTGACTCCTTCCATAGAACTGAGAAAGCGCTGCTCTGCTTATTAATAAAGCCAATGTGGATTCCGTGTGTCATATCCCATTACATGTATGGATATATTAATCATGTGTGGAGGATAGAATAGAATAAATTTTATTGATAGATATCGGATTACAGTTTCTCTACAATTTGTTTTCTTTTTCGAAATAACCGATGCCGGACAATCCTGCCGTGGCCTCCGACATCTCATGAGAGTCGCGCGACTAACTACAGCCACTCCCCACATTCAGCAGTGTTAGTGACTGTAGATACCAGAATCGTGTGCCCTAAGCCGACGGAGAGGACCCAGA
Source organism: Rhamnusium bicolor (assembly GCA_029963845.1). Classification (NCBI taxonomy): domain Eukaryota; kingdom Metazoa; phylum Arthropoda; class Insecta; order Coleoptera; family Cerambycidae; genus Rhamnusium; species Rhamnusium bicolor. The sequence goes on along the minus strand of JANEYF010004784.1, from coordinate 44,199 downwards.
ATGATTGCCTTCTGAAGTTGGCTGCGAACCACTCGAGGTAGGCTTTATCCCTCCGAGTACACCGATTATTACATCTTATTATTATCATTATTATTATGCTAGATAATATCGCCAATGTAACTTATAATGACTTAAAAAATATCTCCCATGTGACTTGTTTCCTTAAATTTTTATATAATACCAGTACATTGAACTTTAAATGGATAACAATACAGTTTTTATACAGATGTCATGAATGTGACCGGATAATTTAGGACTATAATTTATCGTTAATCCCAATAATTTAGTGCATGACGATTCATTATTCCATTTAAAATGATAGTATTATTTGACTTAATGTCCTATTAATGTGTTACTTTGCAATAATAAACCTATTTTGAGATACATTAAATGAAAAATAACGCCCTAGGGCGTTATGAATTTCTGTAACGCCCTAGGGCATTGTAAATTTATAACGCATTAACATTTTCACTACAACACAGCACAAAACACCTAAATGGTGATGGCGTTATTGACAAACAGAATAATATAATAATAAACTTTATTAGCATACTTTGCTATACAATCAAGAATACAAGATTTACAACACTAATCAATGTAAAAAGGACAAAGTACTTAACTAAATACACATACATAACTTAATGTTTACAATTTTTACAATTACAATATAATATGGTCATGGACAGACACAAAGAGTATGAAATCTGTATAATATATTTTATATTGTCCATTTTTCTTTTACATGGACTGTACACTTTGTTTTAAATATATTTGAATTTTGACTATTTTTAACCTCACTTGGTAGGTAATTATATAACTTCAATCCCTTGATAAATAATTGGTTTTCACCAAAGTTTGTGTTTGTTCTTTGTATATAAAAATTTTGTTGACCTCTAGTTTCATGATTATGTATGTCACTCACAAAAGTACATGTATCAAAAAGATGTTTAGGTAGCATATTATTCGATAACTTATATATAAACAAAAAAACATTCAGCATAATAGACTGTCTTACAGACAATATATTTGCACAGTCCAACATAGTTTTAACTCTTGTATAAATATTACAATTCAATATGTTTCTTAGTGCTTTATTTTGTTTAGTTTGGAGGTCGTGTATTTGAGTATTGTTAAGCATGAATATAATTGTGGGGCAGTATACGAAATGTGGATGTATTATAGTATTATATATTATTCGTTTCGTCCATATGCTCAGAAATTTACTAATTCTAGATAGGTAATTAACTTTTTTGGAAATTTTTTTGTTTATATACTCAGCATGTTTACAAAATGATAAGTTTTGGTCAATGACTACTCCTAGATATTTAAATTCATTAACATTTTCAATTGCATGATTATTAATTTTGATATTACAGTTCATCTCGTTATTTAAATTATGTTTAGTGCCTAGTAACATAACTTTGGTTTTTTCTACATTTAACATTAAATTATTCTCCCCTAGCCATTTAACTATATTTTTTAACTCGGTATTAAGCGTTTCACAGATTACATCCACATCATTACCAACAATATATAACAAGGTATCATCAGCAAACATTTGTATATCACAGTTTGTTACTACATTTACAATATCGTTTATGTACAATATGAACAATACAGGGCCCAAGACCGACCCCTGCGGCACACCATAATCGACATCACGGCTGCTTGATATTGCACTTCCGTATTTCACAACCTGATATCTTCCCATTAGATATGAGCAAAACCACTCCCACACTGAACCTTTTATCCCCATTTTCTCCAATTTCATCAATAATAAAGATCTGTCTATAGTTTCGAATGCCCTCTTAAAGTCTAAGAATATTGCACCAACATATTGTTTATTACTTAAGGCTTCCTTCCAATTCACTAATACTGACTGTATAGCCGTTTCACAAGAATTTAATTTTCTAAAACCAGCCTGATGTTTTGTTAATATATCGCTATCGGTTATGAACTCTAGTAACTGATCTTTTACAATTAATTCTAATAATTTCTCATATGGTGGCAGCATGTTTAATGGTCGATGTTCATTACATAATATTGTATTGGTCTTCTTTTCCACTGGGACAATTGTTGATTTCTTCCAATTTTGTGGCACTGCACCCGTTTCAAGTGAACAATTTATTACATCCATTATTCTATTTCCAATAGACTCAAATGATAATTTTAATATTTTTGTTGTGATTCCGTCTATATCACTGTTCTTATTAGGCATCATATAGACATATTTACGTAATGCGACAATATCTATCTTTTTAAACTGTGTCCATGTTGTTTCTGTTTGTTTAATATTCCCAACTGCAAAGTCATAATTATTGTCTTTTATAATATTTCGAGTTATTTCGTCAATACTGTCAATAAAATAATCGTTGAAGGCTTCGCATATATTTTCTTCACCCCTAATTATATTTTCGCCACATTTAACCTCATTTTTGCAAGTAGCTATTTTACCACTTGTAAGTTCTTTCAATGTTTTCCACATTCTAATAGCATCACCACTACAATCATCTATTTTCTCTTTGTAATATTTAATTTTGTGCTGTCGGATCAACGTTGTTACTTCATTTCTTTTTATTCTAAAGTTTTCCCAATCGTTGTTTGCATTTGTAATTGTTGCTCTTTTAAAAAGAATATCTCTTTCAGTTACTTGCTTTTTTTATATCTTCACCCCACCAGCCATTGGAAGAGTATTTTGGATTCATTAGTACTTTCTTTTTTGGTGCATGTATATTCAATACTTCTGTTATTTGGTCAGTGAGATTGTTTGATAATATGTTTACATCTGTTGTACTTGTGGACCATGGTTTATCTATTAAATCCATTTGAAAATTCATTTCCTTGAAATTTTTGTAGCATCTCATATTTATATAACTTGGTGCATGTATGTTATCTTTATTGCAATTTATTGTTATAATTGCATGATCGCTTATTCGCGGAGTTAGGTGTACTTTAAATTTTAGTTTTTTATCATTAGTTACGATAAGATCAATTATTGTATTGCTATACTCAGTGATTCTAGTAAACTGATTCATAATTTGATGTAGGCCTAGTGTATGGATACATTCACTAAGTTTGTTTTTATAGTAACTATCTATAGCCATATTTATGTTAAAGTCACCTATTATAATGATAGTGGTACCTCCATAGTCGTAGTTATTTAATATGTTTTTTATCTTGTCTATAAATATAGTGTGATTTGAATTTGGCGAGTGATATATTGTAAGTATCGTTAAACATTGCCCATTTATAGTGACTTTTGTGCCTAATATCCAATAGTTCATATCAGTAGCTTCCTCAATAGTTTTAGTGTATCTAACACCTTCTCTTATGTATATTAGTACACCTCCAGTGTGCCTGCTAGTAGAAAGGCAACATTCATATTTATATCCTGTAATTGCTATCTCACTTGGTAATATTTCATTGGTTATATGTGTTTCTGTTAAACATAGAACTGTCGGTTTATTTGATGCCACTATCTGTTCTAACTCATCCTTATGAGACGTCAACCCCTGTATGTTTAGATACATAATTTCATTGTTGTTTGATTGCTATATTTCATAATTTTTTACTTTCTTTCTTATTGATTGAATTATTCTCTCGTAGCACGGACAATTTCTGTTAAACGTGGAATGATTTATATCCAATTTAAGATTGACTTTTTCATTCATGTTTCGACAATTTATACATATTGGTGTGCTTGTAGTGCACTCTTCATTTTCATGATTATTAGCGCATTTAAAACATATCTTTTCATTTTTACATTCTGTCTTTATGTGTCCAAAACAACCACAGTTGAAACAGCGTATAACATTATAATATTCGTAAATTCTGCAGCTTCTAAAGTTTACGTTTAACTTTTCCTTTTCCAGTAGTTTTTTCATTTCATCAGCTTCAATTTCAAATATGATATTACCGGAATTCTTTTTTACCATATATTTTTTTAGTAGCTTAATTTTATTCTTTATTTCCATTTGCATATTGTTTTGTTGTATAACTCCATTTATTATTTCTTCATCTGCCATCTTCACCACTTTTTCCTCAACTCCTACCACAATTATTTTTGGATTTTTCAATTCCGTTGTTCCTATTGTATATTTGTCACCCAGTACGTCTATAGCTTTACTCTTCACTTTATCTAATGATTGCTTATTTGTACAACTTATTGCCGCACCTCCTTCTCTAATTCCTTTTATTTTTTCTATTCCTACCGCCATTTTTGTGGGATCAATTTTACCTTGAATTTCTCTTATTGTTTCCGTACTATTTTGTTTTCCAATAGGCTTAACAATAATTACTGGCTCTTTAATGACATTTGCATAGCTCCTTCCAGTGCTTGTAGTTGCAATCTTATTCACATCTAACTGTATGTTATTATTTTGTTTCAATTGCTCAATGCCTATTCTTAATTCATTAATTGTTTCATTTTGTTCTTTTACTAACTTTGTCAATTCTAGTAATGCTAGTTTAATGTCTACATTTTCAATGAGCTTTCCTCTATGTACTTCCTCACAATTATTGCAATAATATTTTAATCTGCATCCCCCTTTAAGCGATACGGACCGTAATTGGGTAGCACTCATTTTGGTGCATGAGTGACATGTTGCTTTTTCACATATTGCACATATTATCAGTTTATCTTCACTTATATTTTTTACACATAGTATGCATTCCATTATTGTTGTAATAATGTAATAAGTTCTAATAGTTAGATATTAATGTAACCACACAGTGTATATTTTAATAATTACCCTCGGGTCCTTTTTAAACAGATGTTTTTATGCCTTCAGCCTTCGACGAGCTGAGGTACATTTTGTAAAGGTTCCGTCCCTTTTTCACACGTGTTGGCCACTTGTTTACGAAGATATAGTTTCCTATTATATTTATTTCACGTTTGGTCACTATTTATTAAATTATTAATTTTATCACATAGAAAGTTTTATATTTAATTATATCGATCTATGTGGAATTTTTTTAAGCTCCATTCTCATATAATTTTGTCATATTCAGTACACTTTTGACCGACTTTTTTTGGCGATTTTACTAGAGCGTTTCACCGCACGTCTGCAGTACACGACAAAATGTGTTGCATAGTTACGGCGTTTACAAACAATTTTGATTATTACTTCATTTTAAATGAAACATCCTGAATATAATAGATGTCAAATTAATCAATCGTAAATGTTAAAGAATTTTCAAATTAAATAACAGGCTAATCGGACATTAAACGTTGAAGGCCTCACAGGTGTTATAGGATAATGACGCCCTTGATCGACCAGAGGTACATCCACATCGGTGCGTTATTATCCACATAACACCCTTGTTACCTTAATAACTAAAATGTTAGACTGTTGCGTTTTAAACACAATGCACGTTGTTTTATCATTACTTGCAAATAATTTAATTTTCTGCACCCACGTACAAATTCTTTCATAGATTCAGCGTTAGACAAGTTGTTAGATCTTATTAAAATATTAGCATCAACAGTATATGTGACTGTCAGGCACAAAGGGTATCCAGGATGATTTAACATGTCAATAATATATACAGGGTGTCCCGTAATTAAGTGAATTACATCAAAAGGGTGATAGAACTAGAAGAAATAGTTTTAATCATCTCCAAATGATGCCAACTTGGATGGCGAAATGCGCATCGAGTGCAGTATATGGTGTTTTGGTGTTTCGTGGAAAATTACGTCAGTGTTAGAAAAAATAAGTTGAGTTTTGTATATAAATATTTACTTTAAATCAATTCATAAGGGAGCTACAAACCATTATAGGGGGTACAACATAGTTATTTGCCTATAAATTCGAAACATCATAAGTTGCAAAAAATTAAATTTGGACCATACATTAATTTCATAATATTACATAATTTGTTAAATGTTTATTTAAATACTATGATTTGTTGGATAGTTACAGGGGAGTAAATTTTCGCAATAATTTTTTGTTTTATTTTTTAAAATATTTGGAACAGGCATCAGTGTTAGAAACTGCATAAAAAATTCCTTCTTACTAAATTTTCATAGGAGCTATCGTTTTGGAGTTATTTGTATTTTGATATTGCGATACAGGATAGGTATGCAATAATGCAATTTAAAATATCGCCTTACTCAATGAAGCATATAATTTAACAAATGTTTATAAATGACCAATTTATTTTTTTATTCTCGATTATCTTCTGAAATTAAGACATTAACTTAAAATAATATCAATTAGAAAATTATTGTTGTTAATAAAAATTTATTTTTGTCCTTAAATTACATGCTTCATTGCGTAAAGCAATATTTTAATTTGCTCTACAAAATAATAGTGGGAAATATTGTGGAATTATTTTTGTCGAGTTATGTAGTTACTTTCCATTGTTGCATACCTGTCCTGTGTTGCAATACTAAAATACAAATAACTACAAAACGATGGCTTTTTTCGAAATTTAATAAGAGCATCTTTTTTATGTAGTTTTTTAAAACTGTTGCTTTTTCCGTTTTAAATGTTTAAAAAAAATAATACAAAAAAATTAAAGCGAAAATTCATCCTCATCTCCCATGTAACTAACCGAACAAATCATGATATTTAGAAAGTTGAAAAAATATGTAACATAAAATTAATAAATAGTACAAATTTAATTTATGCAACTTCCTACGTTTCGAATTTATTGGCAAATAATTATGTTGTACTCACCGCTTTTTAAGGGTTGTGGCCTAAGGCTGGAAATCGAATACGAATAATTCGAGTATTCGAATATTCGAGTATTCGGATACAAATTATTCTAATGGGAAATTATTCGATTAAACGAAATATTCGAATACTCGAATATTCGAGTACTCGAATATATTCGAGTATTCGAATATTCTCTTTTATTTGAGTAAATTTGAATATTAAAATATATTATTAAATTATGTACGATTAGGTATGCAGTATACTTCCAACCAAAGTAGGTAGATAGTAGGTATAGGTAGGTACCTATTCTAAAATTCAAATATATAAATGGACCACATTAGTGGTACGTTTTACTCCCAGTCAAACCATTCCATCTCTTTCTCGCCTCGACCTTATTCTTACTGTACTAAGGCAGGGGTTAAAATTAAATTTAAAATTTTAGAAAACCTGTAAATATTTAACTATTGACTTTTCATGTATTTGTTTTACCTTCACAATCTGCGTCTTTTTTAAAAACATTCTAATTTTAGAGCACTTTTATTTTTTTTCGAGAAGAAAAAAATAGTTATGACACAAAAGTATAATAAACTAGCTGTTTTCGTTTTATTTAAGCTTCAATAGTTAAATGTGAACAATAAGCGCCTCAATCCTAAAATAAAATATTAACTAAATAATTGTGACCCTTAAAGCACATGTACAGGAGACATACCCTATTGTGGGTATGGAAAGCAAATCAAATTGCCTGCTTAGTGGATTACGTCACGACTATTATTGTGGTCTGTCCAACCAAATACTCAAATAGAGTATCCACTATTCACTAGTATTTAGTGTTATACCTATTAATAATGAATATTCGAGGACCCTGATTATTCGGATACCTATTCGAATAATTCGGATTATTCGAGTATTCGAATTATTCGAATAATTCGAATAATCAGAATATTCAAATATCCGAAGAGTTCGAATATTCGAATATTTTTTCGAACGAATATTCGAATACTAAGATCTGGAAAATTCCCAGCCTTATTATGGCCCCCTTTTGAACTGATTTAAGGCAAATGTTTGTATACAAATCTCAACTTATTTTTCCTAGTTCTGTCACCCCTTTGAAGGAAGGTACTTAATTATTGGACACCCTTGAGGAACTCCACAGCTGACAGTGGATACACTTGATATTACATTCTCAATTTTAATTTGTTGAATGTGATTTGAAAAGTAAGATGTAAATCATTCATGAGCAATACTCCTCACTCCATATTATTGTAATTTAAGCTATAATATAGTGATTAACACAGTAAAATCATCAAAATTTCTTAGTGCAATCTGTGAATGATCAAGTGCACTAATAATACCATTAACAACCTTGCTGGAAGATTGGATATGGAATGGTATTTTACTTAAAATTAGCCCGATAAATGATCGGCCATTGAAATATCCTGTACATAATTTAACAATGTCAGATGTATCGGAGTCTTTTAAACGAAATAACTAATAAAGCAAGAAAATAGATTTTTTTCTATAAGACAATTTGAAAATTGTAAACAGTTAAAACACAATAATGTTTTGAGTTATCCAGTTGAAAAGTTTAAAGAAGTTTTGCCTAGTCAATACTTTTAGCAATGAATAGCCGGATAAGCATGTTAAAAATGCCCTTAAAGGAAATTACACGAAATGAGCGTTAAAGTATTTTATTAGTTATAAAAAAATATTTGCTAGAGTATTATTCCAAAAATCCAAGGGGGGGCTGAACTTTTGCAAAAAAGGTAATTATTTTTTAAAAATGTGTTGCAACTTACATAATGGGCGAAAAATTTTGAAAAAATTCTCGAACATAGAGATCTACCAAACGAACTCAGAAAAAATTATTATGCCGTATTTGGCGCGAAATTCAAATTTAAAAAAATTAACAAATATTAAAAACGCCCTTTTCACCTTTTTTTTGAAAAGGTGCCCACAGTCCAACACACTGGCCTATCAGCGAGTGTGTAGGGATGTCAATTGGAGTAAGACAAAATATGTCAGCAAAGTAGACAATTGAAACTGAGATAAGGTGTGTATTAGGCCACACCCTGACCTTTGTGATTGCAGCAACATGTTTACACCTGTATGCAGCAATATGTTCTCTGTATGCGAGACGCACACATCCGTGCAACAGAAAGGAACTGAAAGAGAACATTAACGGTACAAAACACAGATCCTACTGTAATATAATAATTCTAGAAATCTATAATAGTAGAAGCTTTTTGTTTAATAAATAATTTTAGGTGAAGTTTTTATTTCTTTTCAGCATGTGCCACCAAATCAAAAATTCTGAAAAAAATTAGGGGTATTAGTAATGCAAAGGCACATCTATTAAAAAGAAATCATGGTAGCACCTTTTCAAAAAAAAGGTGAAAAGGGCGTTTTTAATTTTTTGTTAACTTTTTAAAATTTGAATTTCGCGCCAAATACGACATAATAATTTTTACTGAGTTTGTTTGGTAGATCTCTATGTTCGAGAATTTTTTTCAAAATTTTTCCCACATTATGTAAGTTGCAACATATTTTTAAAAAATAATTACCTTTTTTGCAAAAGTTCAGCCCCCCCTTGGATTTTTGGAATAATACTCTAGCAAATATTTTTTTATAACTAATAAAATACTTTAACGCTCATTTCGTGTAATTTCTTTTAAGGGCATTTTTAACATGCTTATCCGGCTAGACCCTTTATTAGTCGTATTGTATTATTTCTTAATCATTTTTTTCATTCGATTCCCTAACAAATTTCTCAGTTATAAATTATATATCTAGGATATGATTGTACCTTATATAGTTATTGATTTGTATACATTGGCATCATAAACTTTGTATTTAAAATTCACGGAAACAAACACACAAAACAAACATTAACTTTTTATTTCTTCGCTTTGGCGTAATATTTTATGAACCACTACGAATCCTGTACCTTTCGACATATGTTATTCAGTTTACATCAAATCGGGTCCCAGAATATCCCGTATATTCCCATTTGTGCACATTTGAATATTTGTATTCTTACATTGCTTTCATCTATCGCATGCTTTTTGGCATTAGCGAGGAGGAACCCACCTGCAACTTTGTGTTGATCTCAAAGCCGTTTCTCTGAAAGCCCCGTGCTTTAATGTTGTGCTTTGTGTAAATGTAAAACGCTTCCTGTAATGCTGCGTTTTTTATGCCAGCTTGTCATTTTTTATTTCTATAATACAGACAATTTTCACTGCGAAAAAAGTAGCCCTGTTTTGACACAAAAGATGTTATTCGGATGAATTATTGATTGCATATAAATGTTGTAACAGATATTATAAATTTACTATAGATTACACTTATAGTCAGTCATCATTCAAAACTAAATCAGATTATTTTTATATGTCAAAAAGTAGATTGTAGATAAAGTTACTATGTGAAAATCCATTTTGATTTAAAAGATTATAAACACTTTTTATTACTTGTCTAATTTTCACTTTATTTGTTATTTTACAATTAGTTTCATCCTATTCGGACATTTCCAAGTAAACTAAATTATACACAGATTTTACTTTCATTTAAATATAAACTGAACTGAATAGAAGGATGGGTCACTTTATGGTTGATAATATAATTCAAATTTGTACAGATGTTATGTCTTTAAATGTAGGGTTTTTTTCAAGGTAATAAATTATATTATGGTATGATTTTTATTAGCAGCAGGTTATCTGAATCAGTTTAATAACGGAGAATTATTTAAATCTATTTAGTCGTTTAATATGTTGTTACAATAACTGACGACCATCAACCTAAAATATTACATATTTGTGGGAAAAGTAAAAAACTTAATTTATTAGAAGTGCTAGAAATTGATAAATTAAATAGGAATAAAAATTACAATATATTAAACGACCAAATAGATTTAAATAATTCTCCGTTATTAAACTTATTCAGATAACCTGCTACTAATAAAAATCACACCATACTATAATTTACTATCTTGAAAAAACCCCTACATTTAAAGACATAACATCTGTAATAAAAACTTTATAATTTTTTAAATTTTTATACGTATTTGACGAAGTGGAACAAAAAAGTTTATTAATGTTTTTTTTCTATATAAAATATCGCTTCATAACACCCTAAAGTCAAATTTCAAAATATGTTTTGTGTGTGCACAGGGTAAAACGAAAATTCACCGAAAACTTCTTAGGGCAAATTACTCAATCAAATTAGAACATGATCTCCCAAAAAATTCCACCTGGATGTTTCCGTTAAAAATATTCACTTTTAAAGATATGGGTAGAAAAGACTAATTTTTAATCAAACATTTAAAAAAAAACTTGTGATTTTAATTTAAAATGTTATTATGTATTTATTTTAATTTAATTAACCTTTATAATTAGGGAGAGACTTTGATCATGATATGCCCTTTCGGTAATAAGTTATAACAAAACGTCCGGTTCCACTAAACATGAAACATCACATCACAATGTACATTTTTTTTCATAAAAAAGTCGATCTAAAAATATATGAATTGTAACATCAATACTAGTAGAACGACTATTCTGTACTTTTTTATTGAAACGTCGTTTGAACAAGGATTTCATTTAGTTTAAACTGCATTTCACCATTTCCGTTAAAAAAATGTGTAAATGGTTATGGTTAGTATAACAGATATTATATAAGCACTTCATACAATGAAAATTTCCTTCATAAGAATCTAAATCTACGTAAATTGTAACATCAATAGAACGATCAATCTTTACTTCTTTAATAGCAAGTAATTTGAACAAGGATTTAATTCGGTTTAAATTACATTTTACTATATCTTTTAGGATAATGCAAATAATGGTTATAGTTAGTTTAACAGATGTTATAAGCAGTTCATACAACGAACATGTTCCTCATAAAAGAAGCCATCTAAAAACATATGAATTGTAACATCAATAGAACGATTAATACCTGCACTTCTTTGAACAAGGATTACATTCAGCTTAAATTACATTCAACTATTTCCGTGAAGATAATGCTTATTTTAGAAGGATTCATACATAAACACGGCCGAAGTTGCTTTACATAATTCCATAATTTTTCAAGACAGCTCGTGGACGAACGTACACACGGTTCCGCCATTACGTGCATTATGGTGAAGAAGATGCGAATTTAAAAGATTTTGGTCATTCTAACTATGCTACTTTTAATGTGAAACCTCTAAAGTAATCACACCATTGTGTGTCAACAGTTAAATCACTCAAATTTAGTATCCATAAAATAAGAAAACATTTTTTTCTAAAGACATCGCGCTTGTTCTTTTGGCCTATAATGCCCATATTTTACTACGAACTGCATCTGATAACTATTATTAACGTGCATGCGCCCCCGTGTGTACAAAAGGTACAATCTGAGAGTTTATTTCATCTTTAATATTGAAACATTAAATGGACAGAACAGACAAGAGTTTGCTTCAATTTCCTTGAAACAACGTTAAGGCGAACAGCCCGCTTACCTTCACATAAGAGATTTATAGTACATTAAGGTTAAGTTGATACAATTATTAAACAGATGTTACACTGTTATAAAAAAGTCTGTTATTTAACGTTAATAAGCGAATATTTTGCATAGTGAGGTATATCATTGATTTAGACTTAATGCATGTTCTTGACCAAGGAGTGAAAAGAAGAGATTTTTTACGTAAATTTACACATTTAAGTAAAATTATGGCTTGTATTTAACTGATCAATATTTTACTGCATTTGCTAAGTAAAAAGCAGGGAGTTTTGTCAGGTAGAAATCATTTTCGTACAGTATTATATCGCCAGTAAAGTCTACTCTGATAATTGCTATAAGATCAGTAAGTATGCTATTTTACCAGTTTATTTTTCATTGAATCGAGGATTTAATTCTGTATATGTAATATAAAAAATTATCAGTACTTTATGGTCAGTAAATAACAGCGTTTTACGCAGAAAAAATTGTATATTAGCCTAAGAAATTAACGCAAGAATTTAGATCTGAAAGATTTTAATAAAGAAAAAATAATTAAAGAAATGTTTTTTTAACAAAAAAAAAGAAAAAAACCGGTGCCAATTACTTGGGGATCAGAACTTCCTGCGCCGCAGTGAAACTTGACGTGTGGTGGAGTTTATAATAAAGGTAATTTTTGACGTTTCAAAAAGGTCAGATTGGTGGAATGTCACTAATATTTTTTTTAGACATTGGGACCGATTTTGCTCATCACCGAACTCAATATCTTCCTTTACCTCTAGAATGTGTGTACCAAATTTGAAAGCTTCATCTCGAAAACTATAGCTGCTATCGCGAACCACACAGACAGACACACACACACACACATTCACACACAGACACACTGACAGAAAAATTTTTCTTTTCTGAAATTTTTGTATCGTTATAATTTGTATCGATATTTGTCCAGAAAAGCAATAAAAATTTACAACATTTTTTTCACGAATACATAACTTCCTCACTTTGAGGGGTGAGGATTTCTCGACCACAAAAATTTAATTTCTCGAGCACAATACTCCTGAAAAGGCCATATTACACGTTATTTTAAATTTCACCCCTCTCCCACCCCTTCACTATTTTATGAAAAATGTTTTTATAGTTCATAATTATTCTAATGAAAAAAGTGGTCTATTTCTCACAAAACTCTTTATTGATGCTACCGGTTTCGTGAAAAAAACTTTGTTTTACATCATCAAGCAACAAACATCAATAAAGGATTTTGTGAGAAATAGACCTTTTATTCATTTGCAATATGAACATCGCACATGGGATTGACCTTTCAACGAATTATTCACCGACTACTGCTTATAAAAAAAGAATTAATCTCGTTAAATGTAAAAAAAAAAACATATACTCACTTCCTGTGGGAGTATATTGGTCAAAAACAATGCGAACTGTCTTTCGGTTAAATTCAATATGTGAACCAAATTTTAAGTAAATATCTCTAACCGATCGAACTTTTTCACGGGAACACACAGACTAACATACCGACACAGATGGACAAATAATTTTTTAGCTCAATGTTTTTTTTTTGATATTTTAGGTATTGCCAACTTAACAATATGCAATCCATCAATCGTAAATAAAGTTGCAAATTACGATATTGTTCTATCAATCGAATAACAGTCCTAAAAATTGTATCATTTTCATTTATTTATACAGGGTGTTATATTGAATGTGCCATAGATCTTTGGCTCAAAATGTATTATGGTATAAATGTTTTACTGATCAATTGTATTTTTAGAGTAGTATGATAGAATTAATTTCTGTTTAAAAAAATCCCAATTACTTGACTGGCAATTGAACCCTGGACCCCTCGGTGAGAAGCAAGTGTCCTTACCGCTCAACCAAGAAGCTACATAATGCATAACTTAGAAAATGATATTAAATATTCTAAATATGCATTATCATTGCATTTTTAATAAGGGTATATAGTTCAAATATCTCAAATGGCACACCAATAAAATAAAATATGTAGGCTGCAAGTGTCCGTAATAATAATAAAGTTTAATTTTAAACTTCATGTACATGTTAATAAATATTATTTCTTAAACATAGAGTGACTGAAATATTTATTCAAAAACATACGCCAGTTGCTGCATGATTTATAAACTAGGTAACCTCTCAAACTGTTTATACAGAATTACAAAATGCTATGTTTGTAAATATATGCAGAAATCACACATAAAAAATGTAATGATATGCAGATATTGCGTGTTCGCTCGTGAGATTGCAACTGATTTCAACGGTTGGTGTGAAATTATCACTTTTATTATTCAATATTGAAACGTGTCAAGATTAGACGAGTAGAGCTTGGATTATTCTATTATATTGGTGTACTATGAAAAAAATCTTATTGAAACGGGGAGCATATCAGTTTTATAATACATTATTTCTAAAATGTGCGACAAAAAAATTATTAAAAAAACATGTTATTTTCAACAATATTAATTTCATATTTACGAGCAACTTCAGATCAATAATACAACACTCACCAAACACATACAGAGAACAAGGCATAAATTCGATTTACAAAAAATACTGAATAAAAAATTCCAACCACAATAAATGACAAAACAGACATGCAAAATTTAAACAAAATCTACAGTAACTTATCAAAATTGAAACAAAATAATATGCTCCACTACATAAAAAAATGGAAATACGCAACTGCCACAATAACTTATTTCATTCGACAAATATAAAACTTGCTAAAAATCTAGGATAAAAACGTCTTGAAAATTTCACAAATTGTGAGCCGCCCCGGTTATACAGGGTGTCCCAGGACGAAATGCGGCGATCGATATCTCGAAAAGTAGATATTAGAAAATTTTGAAAATGTGGCAGTAAACTAAAGTCGATGGGGGACACTCGGCTAAAATATTTTCAAGATGGTGGTACTTCCGGTTATACCGGAAGTAGATGTCAACTTGCTTATTTTAAATGGGACACCCTATATATTATTACATTTTTGGATTGTACGCAAAATTCTAGGCGGATTTTGTGTATCAAGTCTCTCCGTTTTTGACATATTTCAATTCTTATGTCAAAAATGCCGTTTGCAGGCACTAAAAGAATTATCAATTCTTCCTATAAGGAAGCCTTTATTATTTAATTTGGGTTAGATTCTTTGTTGGAAAAGACCTACTTTAATAGAGTTTTTATAATATTCTGATAAGTACTAATACAGAGTGTTCAAATAATAAGAATGAAAATGAAATTGAGAAAACTGTCAAAAATCAATTTTTTCAAATGGCCATCCCAAATTTTTATAATCGTATCCTATTTACCATTAATAATAACGGTAAATTTGTGTATAGATGTCTATTCCGAAAATTTTTAGTTTTTGAAATATTGCCAATTCAATATTTTTATATGGGGGATTTTGCTATGCATTTTAAGTTCAATTACTCTTAGTTGGCTATGACGGCGTTGGGTACTAAACAAATGTATGTAGCTCTCATTTACCATTTCACAAGTATTAATTATCATGCCAGGGCGCTTAAATTATACGCACGAGGATTATTTAAATTTGTTTATAATCTATGGAGAATGTAACAAAATTTTATCAAGAACATGTGAAATATTTGCTAATAGATATCCAGAGAAACAAAAACCGTCTCCGAGCAATATTAAACGAATAATGGAGAATTTCAAACATGTTGGCACCGTTATGGCAACAATTCATAGAATAATTAAATAAATTTAACTTAGATATAAAAGGTTCTTACATAAAATACTAACAGTATAACTACTTATACTCAGGAAAACATTTTATTTTAATAAGTGTTCAAAGTGTCCACCCTGAACTTCCAAACATTTTTCGCACCTTCGGATTACTTCATCATGGGTGGCCGCTCTAATAGAACCTGGAGATAACCTTTCGAAAGCATTCCTTACTCTTACCTGACAATCTGCCATTGTTGTGACTGGATGTAAATAAACCATATCTTTTATTGTTCCCCATATAAAATAGTCTAGGACAGACAGATCAGGTGAACGAGGAGGCCACAGAATGGTCCATTGTTAGCAATCCACTTATCGTAAAAAGTTTCTTGCAATAAGTTGTTAACTAGGAAGCTGCTGTGTGGTGGGGCGCCATCGTGTTGGTAAAATATTTGCCTTATGTTCAGCTAGCGGTAAATTGTTCAAATATTCATTATCCAAATCTTGTAATATATTTAAATATCCTTCTCCTAAAAAAAATTGCTACGTAATTTGAAAAAAAAGAAATTATGTAAATTCATTACCATTTAAGTTTTCTTCATAAAAATGTAGTTTTACGACTCCATCATTTCTCACAGCACAGTACACGTTAAATCGCCAGGTTTCTTGATAATTTCGCAATCTCACGGCATGGGGATTTGAATCACACCAAAAGTGGGAATTATGTCGGTTGAAAAGGCCATTTCTAGTAAATTTTGCTTCGTCAGTCCAAATTATGTTGTCCAAAAATCGATAGTCGTCTTGTAACATTGTCAAAATAAATTCGCAAAAGTGAACTCTTCTGAACCGTAGAAATGGAATAGGGATGGTATTTGTGTTTCAAAAGAATTCTGTGATTAGAGGTCTTGGAGATTCCGGTTTGTAAGGCCACTTGTCTTAAAGATGTCATAGGATATGTCGCAAAATATCTCAAAATAGCAATTTCGATATTTTCATCATTGACAATTGGTTTTATTTTTTTGAATTGTTGCCTTACCGGTGCCAAAATTTTTGAAGTTCTCCATTATTCATTTGATACTGTTCGGAGATGGTTTTTGTTTCTCTGGATATCTATTAGCAAATATTTCACATGTTCTTGATAAAACTTTGTTACATTCTCCATAGATTATAAACAAATTTAAATAATCCTCGTGCGCATAATTTAAGTGCCCCGGCATGATAAATAATACTTGTCAAATGGTAAATGAAAGCTACATACATTTGTTTAGCACCCAACGCCGTCATAGCCAACTAAGAGTAATTGAACTTAAAATGCATAGCAAAATCCTCATATAAAAATATTTAACTGGCAATATTTCGAAAACTAAAAATTTTCGGAATAGACATCCATACACAAACTTACCCTTATTTTTAATGGTAAATAAGATAAGATTATAGAAATTGGGGGTGTCTATTTGAAAAAATTGATTTCTGACAGTTTTCTCAATTTAATTTTCATTCTTATTTTTTGAACACTCTGTATTAATACTTATCAAAATATTATAAAAACTCTATTAAAGTAGGTCTTTTCCAACAAAGAATCTAACCCAAATTAAATAATAAAGGCTTCCTTATAAGAAAAATTGATAATTCTTTTAGTGCCTGCAAACGTCATTTTTGACATAAGAATTAAAATATGTCAAAAACGGAGAGACTTAGGTATAGGACATGATACACAGAATCAGCCTAGAATTTTGCGTGCAATCCAAGAATGTAATAATATATAGGATGTCCCATTTAAAATAAGAAAGTTGACATCTACTTCCGGTATAACCGGAAGTGCCAACATCTTGAAAATATTTTAGCCGAGTTGCTCTCATCGACTTTAGTTTACTGCCAAATTTTCAAAATTTTCTAATGTCTGCTTTTCGAGATATCGATCGCCGCAGTTCGTCGTGGGACACCCTGGATTTAATTCAAACTTAGTTGTAAAATAAAAAAAATCATAATTTAAACTACAATTAAAAGTCATAAGCTATAGGCATAAGATAAATAAAGTGACACAGTTTGGACTATTTTGGGTTAAGAAGTTTTATGTATAACATTTTCAGTGCTAGTCTGGCTACCCCACAAACAAACAAAGTCTTGTAATAAACGTATTTGTCTAAATTGTATAATATATTGTATTAAATATGATAAAAAGTATTACGTAACAAACGTTTTTATTTTGAAAATCATACTAAAATATGAAGTTTTACAACAAAAATGTGGGTGAAAAACTATTTTATAAAATTACATGTAATAGTTATTTATGCACCAAGAGCATAAAGAAGGGTTTATGGCCTGTGGCATGAAAATTAACACAATAAAGGCCATAAACACTTGTTGTGCCGAGGTGTATACAAAATTTTATATATGACCGGTCTTAATTAATAAATAATACATAAATATGTCTGCTATCTTGCAAATATTCCATAAGAATTGTTATACTGATAGGTAGGAATTTGATTTTGAATTTGTATTAGAAACAAATGCAAATAACTAAGCAACAACATAAATAAATAAATAAATATTGCAATTTTGTGCCAAGAATCGTTCCCAGAGTTTTACAATCTTTTTGTCGAAGTGTTTTGTCTTTTTCAATTGAACTGGAAATGGAAAAGGATAAAAATTTATTTTCCTGTACTACGCCAGAAATTACCGAAGGGCCAGAGGCTGCGACGTTGAACTTGTTGCTTCAGAAGTCGAAAATATATGAAAAATAGAGCAAAATCCTGTTAAGTGTTTTTTCTACGATCTCTATAGACGATAATATTTTCCTCCCTTAAATCCGGGTACAAAATAGTACTTTCACTCTCGAGGGTAGCAAAATAGCTTTCCTCCTTAAGGAGGGAAAGTATTTTCTAACCGATTTTTTGACTATTACATAATTATCTTGAAATCTCAATGTCTGCTAAGATGTCAAAATTAAGGTAAGTAATTTCATTGTAATGTTTTATTAATTTCAAATAATTCAGCTCATTTTAGAAACATAATTATAATTAACAATTTAATTTTTGTTATGATTTACAATGTTCTGTCACCTGTGAAACTGGTATTTTAATATCCCATGGCTTACTATTTATGAGTATATTAAGGAAAGGTTATTTCCCTATCACCTGTTTTTTAGAAAAAAATCATATGTATAACACGGGAGGAAAGTGACATTGCATCCCATTAAACTTAATCCGCGAGAATGAAATATTACACTTTCCTCTCTTGTTATACAAATAGCTATTACGGCGCTTGGTGGGCTATAAAGTGAAACTTTAAGCCCTCAAACCAAGTATATAAAGTGACCAATTAAGACCGATAGTACAGTAACATAAAATTATAACATGGCCACCTTTATTTTGATTGTTACTTGGTTACTTGCATTTATTTTTAATACAAATTCAATATTAAATTCCTACCTGTCAGCATGACGATATTTGTAATTTTTATGAAATATCAAAATTTAACAGATTGATAATTCTTATGGAGAATTTGCAATTAAGACTGGTCGTACAAAAAATTTTGTACACACCTCGGGGACAATCAGCATTTTAGGCCCTTATAGTGTTAGAGCCCCACGGGCCATAAACGCCTCTTTATGCCCTTGGTGCATAAATAACTATTATTGCATAATATACCAATTACATATGTATCAAAAATATGGGCGTTATTCACCATCAATACAATTACTATTGTGTGTCTTCTAGGGTATCGCCATTGAATTTGATTACATCTTACTTGAAGCGAGAATAACATTAAAAAATTAATGGTAGCGAGTCTACATGATTGAAAAAAGTTACCTGAAACATTGGATAGATAAGTTAGACGCAGACAAGAATTGTTCAAACTGTTTAAACTTACCAACAGTAACTAGATTTTAATGTGTTTTTGTTAACAGAATGGGAATAGTGTCTAGAAATTTTTTATAATAATCTTTATTTTAATATTTGTTAGACACTGGCAAATTCCTTGTATATATTCTTTATGTCGTATGCCACATTATCTTGTAATTAATTAAAATTCAAAAACCATGTACGTTTTCCTGTATTCTGGCGAATGCGCTAATGTCAGCACAGATTTCAGTGTAAAAATTTGGGTAATAGTAAATAATTAGTTATTTACGTAACAAGACTGGAAAGTGATCCTCTACTGGGCGAGCTGGTGGTAAAGATACTTTCCGGGTATGTTATGTACAGTTTTTACTACTCTCAAAACACTTTTTAACTTTAAATCTTTTGTAAACAAATTTCATAAAATGCAACTGACAGACGCTGTTGTCTAGAGTGCTAAAAATTGACCAAACATTGTACACGATTGCAGAAAAAACAGATTTTAAGTAACTTTGTCGACTAGAGAATCTCACAGTACTTTCCGCAACTTAGAATATTATACATTTTGGTGCTAGAAAGACACTTTTTAAATTTTACAAATTCGTAGGAACTTAATCAAAAACATAATGGTATTAATACGGAATCATTGCTTGTTTAACCGGATCCATTGGACACCTAAATATGTGTTTTTAAAGTTTATTAATAATTTTCACCCTAACCTAAAATTTACTGTTAAAATACAAAAAAAATTCTATTAACATTTTAGATTTAACAGACGCTAATGTCAACAGTTCTATATTAATTTTCAACATACCATAAAGGGTCTCACACCGACGCAATAATACTTAATAACGAGTCTTCAGATATGATTTCGTGATCGTTTAGTTTCTTTTAAATAGTGCTTAAAGCAATGATTTAAAACGTATGTACCAAATGAAAATATGATTTGTAATAATTATAATTATTGTTTACTAAAGCATAGTATTCCCTTGCTTTTGTAATTTTAAATACAAAAAGAGTATTTAAAAGGAACCAATCATTTAAGGCACAAAGAAATCACTTACAATGGTGCAAAAATAAATATAGCTAATAATAGAACTAGTAACACAGATATAGATATAGATATAGATATAGATATAGATATAGATATAGATATAGATATAGATATAGATATAGATATAGATATAGATATAGATATAGATATAGATATAGATATAGATATAGATATAGATATAGATATAGATATAGATATAGATATAGATATAGATATAGATATAGATATAGATATAGATATAGATATAGATATAGATATAGATATAGATATAGATATAGCTATAGATATAGATATAGATATAGATATAGATATAGATATAGATATAGATATAGATATAGATATAGATATAGATATAGATATAGATATAGATATAGATATAGATATAGATATAGATATAGATATAGATATAGATATAGATATAGATATAGATATAGATATAGATATAGATATAGATATAGATATAGATATAGATAGTAGATGCAGATAGTAGATGTAGATAGTAAATGTAGATGTAGATATAGATTATTGCAGAAAATAATGTATATTAATAGTAAAAATCTTATCACAATATTACAAAAAGTAACAGCTATCATATCTAAATTTATGACTAAAAGATGTAAATTTCAAAACTTACGTATATGGGTAAACCTACAGGAAAATTTGAGGAAACAGAACAACAGTATTGCCTCTAAAGCAGATGGTAAATTAATTAAAAATAACAGACAAATTTAAAAAAGAAAATAAATCTGGTCTATATTTTTTAGCAACTGGAAGGTCGCAATTCATAGACTAACTTTAAATAAATAATTTAATTTAAAGAATTAAATTTAAATAAAATAATGGTTCCTAAATTATAATTTATAATAATATTAAAAACTACGTAATTATTGAAAAATGGCTTTGAACCACTTGCTGTGAAGAAACTTACAGAACCGGGCCCACTGGAAAAACTGAAGGAAATTTTGAAAAAAAGGATGTTTGAATACAAAAAAAGTTTCTAATATAGAAAAGACTACCTATGCAATAGTTATTTGTATAACAAGGTAGGAAAGTGTAACATTTCATCCAAGGAATAAAATGACACTTTCCTTTCATGTTAAACATATGATTTCTTCTATGAGCTCTAAGATAAAACGAATAAAAGGAAAATAACATTTCTTAAAGATGTATTGACATTATGACAGCTTTAATAGTAATTTGAATAGTAGTAAGCCGTGGAATACTAAAATACCAGTTTTAAAAGCGGTCGTCATGGTGACATTTTGACATTTTAGCAGACATTAATATTTCAAGATAACTATGGTAATAGTAAAAGATGCGGATAGAAAATAATTTCCTCCCTAGGGAAGAAAGCTATTTTGCCTCTCTAGGGTGAGAAAGTACCATTTTCTACCCGCATTTGAGGGAGGAAGATATTTTTTTCTATAGAGGTTGTAGAAAAACTAACTGTTTTGCAGTTTTTTACCTTCAGTGGAAACAAAAAAAAGCAAGCAATCAAAATGTTAACACGAATTTTACACGGGAAGTAATTCATTAAATTCTTTATTAATAGAAGCTCGCAAAAAAATATTGGTCCAAATAAGAGTCAGTACCTCTGTAAAGACAATTTACTGAGCTTAAAACCAATGTACTACTTAATCTCCCTTGTCATTTAAAATTTTAGGCGTGGATTCTACTTCCGCTTAAGGTTAAAGTGGCTGAGATCGAAAAATACTCAATAATGTGTCATACTTGAAAAAAAATTGACTGGTCCGGGAGTTTTTTGAAAAAATGAACATAAATGCAAAAACGCGTGATTCGTTTTCGGTGTCACACCCTGTATTAATAAAAACTTAACCATGAGGAGGTTAAGTTTTATTTAGTTCAATTATAATATTATTCGTAACAAAACTGCTTCGATGGACGAGGAACTTTAAGATGAGTTTTCCAATATTTTGAAAATGTTTAAGACAATATACGGATATTACTGATGTAACATTTGAAAAATAAAATTGCCATCTAATTCCTTTATCATTGTGCATTTATTACTCGTTAACTATTTCTATGACAAAAATTATTTAGGTTAATTAGGATAAAAGACCGTCAGACGTCTGTGCACCTCCTTTTAAAATAAAAATGATAATTAAATATTATTCGACATGCATATTTAAATTCATTATAATTTTAAAATTACTTGTTTATCTGAGCATCACATACTACCTTAACATAATAAAAGTGGTGCATGGTATAAAAAATGTATTGTAATTGACAATAATAAATTAATCCGATATATACATCAAATTGAAATATTTAACTAAAACAAATTCACCTAATGTTCTTCGTTTCTGAACCGCATTGTAATCACATCGAAGTCAGTCTGGCTGCTTTACAAATGTGTCCCCCAGGTTAAGACCTCGTTTCTAACACTGATGATTACCAAGATTCCGGTCAATTGACTTTGGCCCTAGCCACAACGATTCTGTAGCCGGACTGTATCTTCGCAAACTTAACTGAATGCATAATTTAATTAAATTTGCAGTTGAACATCAGAATAGTGAAGGAACTAAATAAATGTAGTAGGTAACTAGATGAGGTAATAAGTAAAGATTAAATGCAAGCATCGGCTAAGCCATTGTGCAGAATGATAATATATTACTTAATTAAATATTTAATAAGCACCAATTTGTTAAATGAAAGTAATGATTCAAATTATATTCGGCTGGTCCAGTCCAGTATTCGGCAGTTACCGAGTCAGAACATTAGTTGTTTTTACTTTCTTATACCTAATATAAGGAAGTATAGTAATCGTGATTTTTTTTTACCCCGAAATTTTGATTGATATATACGTTTTGAACCCTCCTGAATCCATTCTGACTACTTTCCGAATGATGTCTGTCGGTGCGTGTGTGTGTATGGATATGTGTATGTGTGTATCCAAAATAACTCAAAAACTACTAATGACTTCCCAAATTTGGCAGTTAAGATTGCCAACAACATTTTAGGTGACACATTAAATTTGGTGAATGTGATAACACCAGAAGAGACATAATGTATGAAAGAAGAAAAAAGGTACAATTTCTGGACAAAAATTAAAAATTTTTTTTGCATTTCTGAACGAATCTCGACGAATTATAATGAAAAAAACATAGTATCACGACAGTAGCCATAGTTTTTGAGATAAAGATCCGAGGGACCCAATTTTTTTGTATTTGCCTTTACAAAAAAATATATTTTTGGCGGAAGATTATAAATCATTCGATTATATCAAGCCAATAAAATATATTTTCTAAGTACTTAAATAAAGCTGATGTAAACTGAAATTTTGTTCACATTTGACATCATAAAATGGGGTTAGGATAAATTTAATAGTTTGACATTTGAAATGTCTAATTTAGTTACAAAAATGTCAATGTCAATAAGAAGAAATTATTAAAATATATAACATGAATTATTATTGAGTATCGAATGCAGCTGATAATTAATTATTTAAAAATTTTAATGAAACATTTCAAGGTGTTCTATTAAAATTTAATTAAGGTAAGTGAGGAATTAAATAGAATAATTTTTTAGATCAGGATGATATATAGGTACTGGTATAAGAAACTATTTAAGTAAATGACTAAATGACTAAATAAACACGTTGCATTGAACTTTCAAATATATCAAATTGTCGGGTTAGTATAACTACAAATAATAAACTTGCCTTAACCATTATAAGAAAACGTGGTAAACGAAAATATTTTATCAACTGAATATAACACATATTTAATATGCGTCAACTTCCAACAACTTCACGCAGCAGAGCACAGGTATAGTAGAAAAGTGTTATATAAGTGTTCTCTACTAGAGCATGGACCACCACAGAACGTAAAGGTATGGAGGATACATCAGCGCTGGCCGGCATGATTAAGACTGACGGTTACTCTATACAGTGTATCCGTAAAGTATGGAATGAATTCATTGTTTCTTAAACTAAAATATTTAGAAAAATCCTCGGCCACTTCGATTTTTAATTTCAGTTGCACACCTTATCCTTTATTTTTTTGGTTATGACATCACTGTTTCCGTTATGACGTCATCGATATTTTTTTAAATGGGACACCCAGTATATTTCTCCATTATTGGATTCTGCTCTCAACAGCTCATTCCAAATATGTATCATACTTAGGGTCTAAAATTGATGTTGAAAGATACGGCCATTTAAAAGAAAAGAACAGGAAAAGTAAAATAAACACTTTTTATTAATTTTTGAAGTAGGCTAGTTTTTGTTTGTTTTTTGCTATATCGTTATCGTCTTTGACAGTGTGAATCACTTAATAATACTTTCCTCCAGAATTGGTTTCTCAATAGTTGTTGTTGATTTATTTTAATTTATAACATGAGTGTATATGTAAAGCAGAGAATTGAAATTCTTACGGTGATTGGGTATGGTGATAGGATGAGAACACAACAAGAAGTATGTAATTTATTTAATACTACATGTCCAGAACGACCCATAACTCAATCGATAGTGAGTAAAAGTGAAAAAAAAATTGAGAGACTGTGGTGCTGTGGAAGATTTAGCCAAAACAGGTCTCCCAGGAGTTGACTAGGATACAAAATTAAATATTTTACTGGCTGTTGAAGAAAATCTACATACCAGCGATTGCCAGGTTAATCGCGATTATGATATTACTAAAACGTCAGTATATAGTATTAAAATTAGAAAAATGACATCCCTTTAAGATTCAGCTTATGCAAGAACTAAGTAATGATGATCCAGATCGGAGGATACAGTTTTGTGAAACAATGATGAATATGTGCAATGGTGATACTCTTCTGATAAGAAATATTATTTTCTCCGACGAATGCTCTTTCAAATTAAATGGTGAAGTAGATCGTCAGAATTGTAGATACTGGGGCAAGGGAAAACCCTCAATGAATGTGGGAGCAGCACACACAGTATCCACAAAAGGTAAATGTGTTGGTGATAATTGTATGAAATAGAATCATTGGATCATATTTTTTCGATGGAACTGTGAACGGACCGGCATATCTCCAATGTTTAGTGGGTTATCTCATCCCAACGTTATTAAATTTATTCTCCAGTAGAATTAATCCTGGAAATGTTGACGAAAGCCTGTGGTATCAACAGGATGGTGCGCCTCCCCATTATGCAGCGAGTCAGCAGACGTTCAAAGGTATCTTAAACAAATATTTCTGAATAGGTGAATTGGTAGACGTGGATCCATCGAATGGCCATCAAGGTCGCAGGACTTTAATCCATTAGATTATTGTCTGTGGTGCAATCTAAAAAACTTAGTTCATAAAACCAAACCGGAAAACATTATGAATTAAAAGAGAGAACAGAAATAAAAAACATTTCTCAGGAAACTATAAACAAGGTTCAGCAACACTTTATTCAACGTTTAGGGTACTGTCAGTTACAACAAGGAGTACAGTTCGAATATTTACTATAAATTGTTTTTATTATTAACTAACGTTAGTTCTAGTGACTATTATTTGTTCAAACAGATCATGAAAAATTAGTAAATCCTCGTAATTAAAATGGCCGTATCTTTTAACTTATCAATTTTAGACCCTAAGTATAAATATTTTTGGAATCTGTTGATTCAGAATCCAAAATGGAGAAATATACAGGGTGTTCCATTTAAAAAATGTATTAATGACGTCATAACGGAAACAGCGATGACGTCATAATAAAAAATAATGGTTAATGTGCGCAATTGAAATGAAAAATCGACGTCCAAGGATTCTTTCTAAATATTTTTGGTTTAAGAAATAATGAATTTATTTCGTACTTTACGGACACACTGTATATTTGGCTCGATATTTTGTTATGATAAGATAACTTAAAATAATAATAGTGGTTTTAATAAAATATACATATTTATTATAACATAGTAGCGAAATTACGACGATTATTGGTCATCCTGGAATGGGTTGGAACCTTTGATGCGAAGGTAACTCTAACGTAGTTTTTCACGAAACACCAAAACACTATATACTGCACTCGATGCGCGTTCCGCCAACCAAGTTGGCATCATCTGCCCCTAACCAATAAAGCGGGCTACCTGGAATTGGCCCTTTGTCACTATTCATACTATTTTTACACTTTGTGATTTCCAAGCTTTCAAATGCATCTAGCTGTCTAGTATTTGTTACATTCCTAATAAATTTTAAATTGCTAATATCATTTTATGGTTTTTCTCAAACGCATGTTGAGCAACACTAGACTTATCTGTTCTACCATATTTGAGATGGATCATATGCTCTTTTGAATCTAGTTTGATTGGATCGTCTAGTTTGTCCAACATACATTTGATTACAGTAAATCCCCGACTTTTCGTTTGTTTGAATTTTGTCTTTTGGATTGCCTAAAAGTTGTTATAGGTTATTTACTGATGAATGAACCACTGTCATACCTTTATCTTTAAAAATCTTACCAATAGCACGGGTGATTCGAGGATCAAATGGAATCGATACAAATTTCGGATTTTCTCTTTTATTTTTGAAAGTTCGAGGGATTTCGAAGTGACTTTAAATTTTTGTTTCCTAATTATTTTATCAATTTATAGAATACCCATTACTCGTGTCTATATCCTTAATCAGTGTCTTTCCTTTTTTAAACCTCTCCTTATTGATATGGTCACTAATGTAAATAGAAAGTCAAAATCTACAAAAGACAGAAAAAAACCGCTATCAATTACTTGGGGATCAGAACTTCCTTACCGTAGTAAAACTCGACGTGTGGTCGTCAAAAAAGTCACATTTTTTGACGTTTCAAAAAGTCACATTTTGACGTTTCAAAAAAGTCACATTGGTGACATGTCACCAATATTATTTTTTAGACATTGGGACCGATTTTGCTCATCAACAAACTCAATCTCTTCCTTGACCTCTAGAATGTGTATATCAAATTTGAAAGTTTTATCTCAAAAACTGTAGCTGCTATCGCGTACCACATAATCACACACATAGACACACAGAGAGAACATTTTTTTTGTCTAAAATTTTGTGTATTGTCATAATTCGTCGAGATTCACTCAGAAATGCAAAAAAAAATTTCAAAATTTTTTTCACGAATACATAATTTCCTCACTTTGAGGAGTGAGGAAGTAATTATCAAACGGTTGTGTGACAAAATTGTTTTAACTTAAAAGCCGATAAGGGCAATTAGGTTGCTATTTTACATAAAGAGGACTATTATGAAAAGGTAGACAATCTGATTAGTAATGGTCCTTATAAAAAACTTTCTAGAAATCCATTACCAAAAATGATTACCGAAGTAACAAATGTACTTAAATCCTGCAACAATGTTATTACTCGAGCTTTAAATAGGAGGTTACATGTCTCTAACCCACGAGTACCTAGATTGTACTTCTTGCCTAAGATACATAAACCAGGAAAGTCAGCACGTCCTATTATTTCAGCAATCGGAACTCCGACTTACCACATATTACCAGTACTCTAAGATATATCCCTAAGGACTCTTACCATTGTGCTCAACACAAAATGGCGAGTTTTAATTTTCTAGTCCATCGTCTATTAAGCTTCTTATTAATAAGGTGAGGTTTGAAAAAGAAAAGACATTGATTAAGGATATAGCTGCAACTAATAGATATTCTGTAAATTTAATTGATAAAATAATTAGGAAACGAAAATTTAAAGAGTCACTTTGAAATTACTCGCCCTTTCAAAATGAAAGAAAAAATCCGAAATTTGTATCGATTCCATTTGATCTTCGAATCACTCGTGGTATTGGTAGGATTTTTCAAGATATAGATATGACAGTGGTTTATTCATCGGGAAATAAACTTCAACCACTTTTAGACAATCCAAAATACAAAATTCAAACAAACGAAAAGACGGGGATTTACGAAATTAGCTGCAAGGACTTTAATAGAATACTGCGAATCGTCGAGAGATAATCATCTAAAATAATAAATCGAGAAGTGATTTGGGTAGAGAAGAGTTCCACTAGTGTCAACAAATGATTTGACTTCTAGACATTTGCACCAATGTGAAAAATGACTTTTGTTGTTTGTAGGAATCAAGATAGTGCAACGGTACATCCTATGCCCCAGTTCTAATCTTACTGGATAGCTCACAATGTAGCGACGAATATAAAGCAAACCATTTAGGTTACAAGAAGAGGACATACTCAGTAACCGTAAAACAAAACAAGGAAAGCGATCGACACAGGAGAGCAAAATGGCCTATTGTGCAAGTTTTAAATTTATTTTCATTTTCCACAACATTTTAGGTTAAAAGGAAACTTTATTGTCCAATTCTCATACCATTACATAAAATATTGATCTGGCCATCAGAATAAAACATAATGTCCATATCACATTTGTATACGTTAAGAATGATTTCGATGGTTCATATTTTAACTTTGTAGTTAAATTTTATTTACGTGGCAATAAAATTAGTTAATAAATTTGTAATAAATGCTTACGGATGTTACCGCCTGACAAATAATTTTTCGGCATTCGCTTCTAGTGTTATGAAACGGATTTTAGTGTGTTCAATTTTCCCAATGCTCGATTAACTTTTGTAACTATCCAGATACTTATTACTTCTTCAAGTGATTATGGTGGTATTTGTAAATATTAATTTAATATTGTCTGTAAATAAAACGTGCATGTTTTCAAAACGAGGATATTTGAAACAAATCTATGTCCATATATTATGTTTAACTCGGCTATTTAGCGTGAGAATTTGCAGTTGCCGCTGAATTATTTGTTAGACCAGCGTGGAAAGAAGAGCTGTGCCCAATTTTTTTGACCTTGAACTGTTCAATATTAAGCTTTCCTATTTTCTAAAATTTTACAAATAAAAGTTTATTTAAATTGAAGTTGAAAATTTAGTTAAAGAAATATTATTTATGTACTGAGCAATACTACGCTTTTAGTACTAATAAGGTAACAAAGGAATTACAGAATGGTATTTTTATAGAGAGTTGAGACTATATCTTTTAGTTTCGGAGATAAAATTAATAACGAATTGAAAAGTGGCCTCAGTATTTTAATACATCTTAAAAACGGTAAAAGTAGCGGCAAAGATAAGAACTAAAATTATAGAATTAACAATGACGAGCACTTTTTTGTTAAAAAAAAAATTCTCCTATCTCTTTTACATTACAAGATACAGCTAATAACAAGACATTTCAATACGGCAGCTATCATCCAAGATGGTAGTTGAACGTCACTCAAAATAGAAGATACTCCTTTTTAAATTCGGATTAAGACGAAAGCACGCCATCTTCACATTATGGCAATATTTGAACCAAAAGTTTCCACATTAATGCATTGGAAGAATGGAAATTAACCACCCCAATCTCCAGATATGGCTTCTCTGGATTTTTATTTGTAGAGTCTTTGAGGATTCTAGTACACAAAACAAACCTGATAATCTAGATGACTTAAAATTGAATATCTAACACGAATTTCAGCTAATAAATTCAGCTTTTTGAATTGCCTCTAAAGTTTTCGTAATAGTGAAGATTTTGATTAACTCTTATGATCCATTAATAAATTAATAGAGATCTATAAGCACTTTTACATTCTTTTTCAATAGCTTAGTAGCGATATACAGAGTGTTTCTATACTTTTGACTCACTCTGAAACTGCTCCTTACAAAAATATAAATAAATGACTTATAGTGGTTGTCAATATGATTTGTGAAAAGTGTGAAAGTTTAATTTTGAAAATAAAGTTTGAGGAACTAAACTTCATTAGTAATTTAATATCAATATCATTTTAACTGTATATCCTAGTATACTTGTATATATGTTTCGTATTTAAATACTCATTATTTAAATCTGCATAGTAACCAAAGATTATATAGATAAAGATACGACACTTCATCAGAGTCCTTTGATCTTTCGCTACTGCCTTCAGTGTCCTCGTCCAAGCCGTCTCTTTAAAAACGCAGGAAAGTGACGTACAATTTTGCTAGCAAAATGTAATTTATATAATGGGTGTTTCAATAAGAGCGAAATATTTCAAGGTTCAGTAAAACATGGTTCTCTGTAGCGTAGTATTGAAATAATGAATGAGTTATATTGTAGATATCTGGGAGATATGTATGGAATAACACATCTGATAAATGGCCGCCACGGCTTAACTGGCACATGCGTACTCTTTTGGCGAAATTTTGAATCACGTTGTTGCATACATGTGGCGGTAATTCGTTGATATATCGTCTAATTTCGGCCTTCAATGCTTCGGTGGTCGTGAGCTTGTTGGCATAAACTTATGACTTCAGATAACCCCACAACCAAAAGTCTAAAGGTGTTAAATCGCAAGAGCGTGGCGGCCAATTCTGGTCACCAAACCGAGAGATGAGACGATCAGGAAAAGACTCGTGCAAGGTCGTCAATGTTTCACGGGCGATATGGCGAGTGGCACCGTCCTGCTGAAACCGTATGTCGTCGAGGGCAATATCTTCCAGTTGAGGCACAAAAAACTAGGTTATTATAGCACGATAACGTTCACCATTCACCGTTACTGCATTACTTGCCTCGTCTTCGAATAAAAACAGCCCAATGATTCCTCCAGACCACAATCCACACCAGACAGTGACACGTTTTGGATGCATTGCTTTCTCATGAATCATTCGTGGACTTTCTGAGCCACAAATGCGGCAATTTTGCCTATTGACGAAGCCATTGAGGTGAAAATTGATTTCATCACTGAACATGATTTTGTCCGCAAAATCGGCATTCACTTCTTTTTGTTCAAGGATCCAATTGGTGAATTCTCTTCGCTGCGCATGGTCTGTTGGCAGGAGTTGTTGAATCAATTGGACTTTGTAGGTATGAAGATGCAAATCTTTAGTAAGAATATGCTGAAAAGTGGCTGTTGTAATGTCCAATTCTTGTACACGATAACGAATCGACCGCGACGTCCCTGAACCCTCGGCCATGCTCTCGTGAAGTGCCGTGATGTTTTGTTCTGAACGACCTCTACGAGCTTGTGTCGTGTGTTTCACATCACTAACCGAACTAGTACTTTTGAATTTTTCGATTACTCTTTTCACAGTAGATGAATGAGAAACATTATTTCGACCGAAAATGGAACGCACTTGGCAGTCAAACTTCCACCATTCTGATAATAATGTTTAACAATCAGAACAAGTTGTTCTATCGTGTAATCATCCATGTTTACTAACTCCCATCTGTCTGCTATGGGCCTGGCATGTCATAACAGACAAACTGGCGCGCAATTCAAATCTTGTGCTCTTATTGAAATACCTTTTATTATAGACAAAATACATTGTGGATATTTCTCATTAACATATAAATTAGATTATATTTGCACCAATCTAAAACATATCCCTATGCTGCACATGCATAGTGCTCACAGATAGTCCTTTAATAACCTTTAAATTTGTAAGATAACAGTTTCTTGAAAATAAGTCACTTCAAAGGTGTCGCATCTTTATTAATCTGCAGTAACTGTTACGAGGCAAGTTACAATAAAGCAAATTTGTATAGTTCAAAGGCCCTCCTAGAGACACTTTTTAAATTCAGAATAATCCATAGTAAATATGAACACAAAAATTAATTTGTCTACCAACAAATTGGTAGCAGATAATATTTGATTAATAATATTAAAATCATTTCTTGTGGAATGGATACGGAATTAACTAAAATAAAGAGAGACGAGATAGTCCAAATGCAATACTAAATCCGATAAAAACAAAGCAGCCTTTATACGAATATGAAACATGAAATTGACTCGATCAACTGTCACGCCGGTAAATATAGAACTCAATGCTCCACTCCTAGTAATCATTGTTGAAATATAAAATTACAGACAGTTTTTTGGTTGCGATGTCAATGAATGAGTGCACTGATAATTATAAAATAAAATTGAGTGCAAAATAAAAATAAAATGGGTTATTGGTAAACACGGAACAAATCATTTTCATTTGGACGTGGACATTAGCGTTGCAGTTTAAATGTGCAGTATATTTTCTGTTAAATTAATAATATTAGACTTTTCTAATTGACATTTATACAAAATAACATTGACGTAGTTTTCAACGAAGTACCAAAACACCATATACTGCAATAGACACCCGTTTCGACAACCTAGTTGGCATCATCTGAAGATGATTAACAGTAACCTTATTGTAACAAAGTGTCCTATTCACACTTAAACTATTGTCACGGTTCGGTGAATCGTGACCCACTATCAAATATAGCGCGCTATTTTTGACTGGCCCTCTGTCACTATTCATACTATTTTAAAACTTTGCGATTTACAAGCTTTCAAATGTATCCGCAAAGTGTAAAATTAATGTGAATAGTGACAGTGGGCCATTCCCAAATAGCCCGCGTTATTGCTTAGTGGGTCAATGGTCACCGAACCAAGAAATTAGTTTAGGTATAGATAGGATACAATGGGTGCATTTAGCGAACACAACCATTGTACGCAGTTGGGAGGTTGACCGGCAGCAATTCGCTGAACGTGACAGTTGACTATGCGCTAAATGGAAATTGCGGCTCAAAATAGACATCGACAAATTTTACGCTGTTTCTAATCAGTATAGGTAATATCTTGCGTTGAACGAAATTACACCTGTTAACAGTACTAAACGGGTTGAGTACTAATTCTCGGCAGTTGCATTCGCCAAATGCGCTCATTATTAGCATAGGGTTACTGCTAATAATCTCCAGATGATGCTAACTTAGTTGGTGAAGCGCGCGTCGAATGCAATATATGGTGTTTTGGTGTTTCGTGGAAAACTGCATCAGTGTTATCTTCACATCAAAGGTTTCAACCCACTTCAGGATTTATACAAAATGTTTCAATATTTGCTAGCGGCACTTTTATAGATTAAAGCAAACATAATAGTCCAGGAGGCAGTGACGATTTTCGGTACTTATTTTCCCAGTCAGCAAACATGGATAGAATTGTTCGGTTAGTAATTCTAAGCAAAATTCATATATAATTATGGGGGGGGGGGGTTCCGATGGGTTGAGGCGGAAAATGCGTCAGAACATACGAATACACTGCCCTTTTTTTTTTTTCAGTGATAAAAATAGTTCTAGTAGTAAGAGGTATACTGAAGTTAAGTAAAAAAATAGTCTGGCTAATCTGTGAGTATGGATAATATGTCTGGCAGGTGAAAAACTGAAAAGTTTTCATCAAAAAAATTTCCCTCATTTTCGCAGTCATGAAAATTTATCAGCTTAACCCATTAACGCCGAGATTAATTTTTTTTTAATATTTAATTTTTTTTTTTACTGTTTTGTAGAAAATATGTATAAATGAGCCCACAATGACGGTTTTTATATTTTTTTGGAATTTAGAACTCACAAAAAAATGCTGATACCATATGGTATCCGTAGGCATTAAAGACAATTTTTATTATAAAAATGTAAACTATACAACATAACTAAAATATGTTAAAACTAAACTTAGTTTGTGTGGTAAGTGGCAAAACAGTTGAGGCATAGACCGACATCACACTTTTTGCACATTGTTCTACCAAAAAGACTTGCATCCTACCCCAGCACATCTTTGTCGGTTACATGAGACCACAAAATGATCCATCCTATCAAATCGTAGGGCTGAAAGTACATTTTTTGAGAGAGAGCTTCGTCCAGGAACCTTGACAATTGTTTTGTGCCTAGTCAAATATACTTGCACTATCTGTCTTCTGAAATTGAGTGCTGATATTTTTTTCATTTTTACATCCAAGGTGCCAGGCATCGTGC
Source organism: Rhamnusium bicolor (assembly GCA_029963845.1). NCBI lineage: Eukaryota > Metazoa > Arthropoda > Insecta > Coleoptera > Cerambycidae > Rhamnusium > Rhamnusium bicolor. The sequence continues at coordinate 9,756 of JANEYF010004784.1, read as the reverse complement.
AGTGTAACGTCTATCAGCCAAGTAAAAATAGGCCAATACCACCAGTCCCACCCATATTCCGGTTGTAAGCAGCCACACAGTGAGGACGGGAAATCATGACGTGTTTTTTTTTCTTTTTGGCAGTATCTTTTTTACCACTCCCTCTGGGTGAACACCGGCACTCGTTGATGCTATAGTAACCACAGCATTATCCATCCACCGCACTAATAGACCACCGTCATTTCTTTCAATTATGTGTTCATAATAACCACGCTTCTTTTTTGAAATTCTTATTTTTTGGTCATCGGACATGATTTTGGTATTCGATTTTCTCGAATCGTGCCATTTGCCCCATAACCTAAATATCGAAGATAAGCGAACAAATTCAGACCAGTAAACAAGTTATCAATGTGAATTACATATGACAAATTTCGTTGTGACAATTCTTTTAACATTAGTATCATGGGTGCTGCACATTTTCCAACTAATTTGCTAATGTCCGCTCGTTCTCGAGGATCATTGCTCTGGTACAGGTCAAAATCGACCAGATATCCATCTTTACTGTTTAGAAACCACACTTTGTAACCAAAGCGGATAGATTTGCCACGGATGAATTGTTTACATCCGTGGCGCCCATATTTAATCATTGATTCATCGTACGACAAATTCTGTGTAGGTTGAAAATTAGACAAAAGCTTTTCTTTTAGGGCATTCATCAGAGGACGTAATTTCCAAGTCTTATCTGACCGATCCATTTTAGTGTTGTCGGCCATGTGGATAAACCTTTGGATTTTCAGAAATCTGTCCCTTCTCATTGAGTCTGCCACCATTTGGTTATGGGTGTCGTCTTTCATATCCCAGTACAACCGTTTCGAAGGTAAAGGATTGTAACCGGTGAGAATTAAAATTGCTGTAAAACAGCGGATTTCTTGTGACGTAATTTCAGGGTCATGTTTATTTTTGAAATGAGCATAAAGCTGTGTTTGTTCAGCAAGGTACAGGTAAATATTTTCGTCAAAAAATAACTCGAAGAGCTCAACAGGTGACATGTCTTTGTATCTAGAGTAATCTGGTTCTGGAAATTGTCGGGGCATAGGTTGAATATCACCAGGAATCCACTTTGAAGGTTCTTTTGTGGAAAGACGATTTGTAATCCACTCAGATTCGGGATCAAATAAAACATTTTCGTCCATTTCTAAAGGTATTTTTTCTGTTACTTGCCTTTCTGGAGCGTTCTAGAATTATTTTAAATTTATTAAAAGTAAGAAAAACTTTTTTAAATGCTTACGTTTTCAGGCTCATCACAGCGACTTGATGCTCCAATCCTGTCATTGTTAACTAATTTTATCTCGGCGGGAGCAAGCAACTGACGACCTACAAAATTAAAAATAATGAGACATACATTTAGAGTGGTAATTTCATTTTACCATTGAGGTTGCACAGAAAAGTTTTTATTTGACATCGGCTAATGAAAAAAATAACTATAATTGATCAAAAATAATAATCAATTATTTAATGAAAAATATTATTATAATTAAATATAAATTAAATGAAATCTTCGTCTTCTTCTTCATCAATTTCGTCTTCGCCATCGCTATCAGTGTCTTCATAATATTCATTATCGTCATCATCTTTTTCACATCTGTCGTCAATATCATCAATACTCTTTTCAAGTTCTCAGGTAACTTGCATTCCAGCATCGTTACCTAAATGCGCACATGCTGCTATTCCACTCCTCGTTTAACTATCTGGCTTGTGAGTCTCGCAAGGCCTTCGTCATTGTAAATGTCAGCCAGACGTGTATTTTCTATGAAAATATAGTATGTCATGTGACAAATTTTCAAACCCGGGAAAATATGAGCAAAAATTTTCTATTTTTCCCATTTTGAAGATGCCGCCAGACTCATTTGTCAATTTCGTAAATTAGCCAGACTTATTTTTAATTACAGTTTATGATTATAACAATTTATATGCTAAATTTCAAGCCTGGAAAAATAAGGGTTACGGATCCGCAAAATCGGTCAAATTTTTGAATCCGCAAATTTTCAGCTAGACTCACTTTCCGCTATCTGAGATAAGCCAGACTACTATTTTCATAAACTTAATGTTCCACTTTAGTAAATGTAGAATTTTTATGACTGGGAAAATAAGTGGACTTGTATTTTATTTTTATTTTTTGAATCCATTCAAAAATTTTAGCCAGACTCAAAAATTCTTGTTTTTTGTCACTAAGAAAACAGATTAAAACATATATACCGACTGGGAAAATAAGTACGAAAAAATTCACTGCCTCCTGGACTATAATTTTGTAATAAAAACGTCTAAAAACATATACAGACAACGCAGAAGTTTTCATCATAGCAACGTCGAGCGCAATTTGAACCCAATTCCGATGTCATAAAAATATCCAGTTTTGACAGATCTACTTTTTTCACACATTAACAGAATTTTAATTGCCTCAAATTTTGTAAAATCTAATTTTTAATTGTTTGAAATAAAATAAAATTTATTAAATTGCCACAAAACAACTAAAATTATTTTAACAAGTGTTTTGGGAATTAATTTTAAATCATGTTTTTAAAACTTTTATTAAAAAATAATTAATTTGTTTTTTTAGTTTCCCGAAACCTGAAAAAGAGTTTAAAAAATGATTACGTAATATTAATTAAATAAAATAATTCCTGTGATCGACCAATTTTGCGTTGTCTGTATAAGTCCAAAGAATGAAAAGGCTGATTTGTTTGTAGATAAGTTTTGTTATAATTTACAAGGAGAAGTATCCATATTGACACTTTGCAGTTAGAAATAGTGTTCCCACGCAGTACTATCCAAAACTTAAATACCGATGCTTCCCAGTCATGCTGCTTATGAGGTGTGCTTTCGTGTACTTTGTCGACTCTTCTGTCTTTCCTACAAATTCCCCTTAAGACTGAAAGTTGCTCATGTAAAATCAACCCACAAAAAATAATAACGACTGATCCAAATAATTATCATTCCACTGCTTTCCTCTTTTTACTTTCAAGACTGTCATTATGATGTGTATGTTGGATTATCTGGAATTGGCAGATATTCTGAGCGATAGGATATCTTTGATAGAAAATGTTTAATAAAAAATTTCAGATATATTACAAGAAGTTTGATAGATGCCAATAATCTCAAACGCTAGTTATGGACGTTTCCAATGCATTTCATAGAGTATGGCACCAAAAGATCTTAAACTAATTACCATTCTATGGTTTGCCAGTTCATTTTCACATGTTATAACGACACTTCCACAAATATTGGCCTTGTGAAAAATATCGATTATATGTAGCTCCAGCAGCTCAGGAGAGCGGATCGTGACTTCGTAGGTGGAAATCTGATATTGAGAGTTAGGTTGTCACCAACAGTTTACTGGGGGCGCCATATATTTTTATATAAAAAATATCAAAAGTTAACTCAAAAGAAAGTATATTAAAGCTAAACAGCTAGGGAAAAATTAATATTCTTGTATACACTGTATAGGAGTCAAAGAATTAAACAAACACTTAAAATTCAACAACTGTAATTATTTCAAACTTTAGAATTTACAATATATTTTACAAAAAAAAATGCAATCTACATATAAATATTTTGCAACGCAATACAATTTAAGAGTAAGAAAAATTAAAAGAAATGACCACTGTTATTTGTCTTCTGACCACGATGATTAAAAAACAAGGGCTTACGTAGTTGAAGGGTGCTAGAGTTGGGCGATGTCCATTTAATGTGATCCTGGCAAGATGCCCAATAAACACTCAACATCCATTGGACATCCATTTTATATCCATTATAGGTCCAGATGTCCATGGACATGTTATGGACAACCATTGGACTTACATACATGGACGTCCATTGGACAACGTGTCCACTGGATATCCAGTTAACGTCCATAAAGTTAAATTTCTGGATGTGGTATTTATATTCATTCACCAATAATGAACCATATGGACATCTTCTGGCCATCCATTGGACTTCAATAAATGGATATCCATTGGACATCCATTTAACGTCCATAAAATAAAATTTTTTCTGGATTATATGATACTTATATTGGCGCATATACTACATAGAAGTGTTATTTTTAGATATTTAAATCAAATTATTTCATTTTTTATAAGAAATTAGTTAAATAAAATCATCGATTTTTTATTGAATAATTCATAAAACAATGCAAAATGTTATTTTTGGACACTTATTTTGAAACTTTGAATTGTATTTTAACAAATGCATTTATTAAAAATATAATTCAATACTTTCATTATGTAATTTATAATATAATTTAATGTTGATTATAATTTAATTCAAATTTGGCGCGATGTTACTAATCAGTTCAACGCTAGCGCCACAACACTATTTGTCAGTTTTATTTTTACCGCCCGGGTACTCCTGTGTGTTAACTGTTTTGTAACTGTTCTGTCTGAACGAATGAATCAAATGATAATTATTAGGTGCATGATAAAAGTATAGTAAAAATATTTTACTAAAGGTAAGTACATTTTATTTATATATTGTTAAACAACTGCAAAATGCCGAAAGTGTAGAAAAAGAATTATAAAATAACAAGGTTAAATTCAGCCATTCCATTTAAAATTAAAATTTATTGCATTTATTACAATTGCTTGAATATAGTTCAATTTAATTATTTTTATATTCTGTCTAATATTTATTTTCATTTTAGGTTCGTGAAATTAGTCAATTAGGTGGCAACAGTTTATATGAATTTCTGAAGAGGTCTTTAAGTACCATTTTATGCAATAGTTTGACGGTGCAATTCACGTGGTTCTGGCTAAAGGAAAAGAAGTCATTTAAGAATTTGAAATTTGCACAAGTTTTAATAGGTAAGCTATAATACTCTAAGCACTATTGAAGAGAAAATCTTAACCTGTGTTTAACACAATGGAGTAAGAGAATTAGAGATACATGTGAGGGAGAGACCAATTTGTATACTTTTTCGTTTCAACAATGTCTGAAACTATGCGTAATATAGTAGCAAATGTCTCAGCAGCGTGTAGATCAACTATCTGTCGAATACTGGTTTTATATTATTCTCTTAGTCTCCGTTACATCCAAGGCAACGCAGGTTATGTGACGATGACAATCCAATAATGTATAAATAGCAATAGGGCAATCTACTAATATGAAAATCATGATAAAAAACAACCAAAAAGTGTAAAATGACTACAAATAATGAAAAAGTAATACGTATACAGCATTTAATTTGATAAAATTAGTAAATAATTTTTCGATAAAAACAGCATAAAATGCATATTGTTTCCCTTTTAAATATTTCTGGTTTGTAATTCATTATTTTTATTTATATAGGAGCTGCAGAAATTTTTGACGAAGCCTATAAGTTCCAATGGCACAACGGCATTTCAAATAAATCTCGGATCCAGAAGTTACACTTTTATAACGTTTCACTGAACAGCTCTTAAATAATACAGTTCTTATTTTATTGAGATAGTTTATGTAAAAGTAAATGTATTTTATTAATTAAACTTGCGTTTGATTTGATTTGGTTATATATATAATTCAGAGTAATTACACCTATGGAAAACGTTTGTGAAAAAATTATAATGTAATACTAATAAGGTATCCATCAGCATTAAAAATAGTTGCCAACATAATTCAAAAGGTAAGTGGGTATATTCTATAATTATAGGAACATGTGTTATGAATTTAATAAGAGGCCTGTTAACTTCTAAAATACTCGATGCAAATTTTTGTTCCATAAATACTACAGACAAAAATCTATTTTCAAAAAAATACTTCAACGTAAATGTTGAAGAAAAATGCTAATTGTGCTTAAAAGGATGGGTGCAAATCATTGACAATTCGTTTTTTTTTTTAATGCTACACATATTTTTAATGGGAAATAAATTAGATGTCCAGTTTAAGTCCATATATGGACACATTTTGGATGTACATTTTATGTGTAAAACTGTCTCTACTGGATATCCATTGGATGTCCATTGGACGTCCATTGTATGCCTGCTGGACTTCCAATGGATGTCCACGATTTCTAATGCATTAGTCCAATGGATGTCCAATGGATGTCCACTGGACCTTTTTGTGCTATTTGGGTGGACCTTCGAGTACTCGAGGGGATGATGTTCGGCCTCCCTTAGAGGTCTTGTTGAGGGTTTCTCAGACCCAAACGATGTTACAATCTCCTAATCCTGATTTATTTTCAGGAACCACCCGGTATACAGAGTCCCAACAATATTTTCAGACACAATCAGGTATATCTATTTCCAACAAACTGCAGCGTATCCCTTGATTCTCAGTACAGATGATTGGTTCTGGGTATTTACATAAAAGGGGAAAAAATGTGAGACTAGTGTCGGGAATTTACAAATTCAATTAACAAATGAAATAACGAATAAATTTAAGATCTTTGCAAAATGTGACAAAAAGTTCCGGATCAAAAATATAATAACTGTTAATGATTTACTGCAATAGTGAGGCTATTGCAAAGCGAGAAAAAAATTAAAGGATTCTAAAAATTACAAAAGTTAATTTAAATTAGGCCCAGAAAACAAATATAAATAGTAGAATTTAAAACTCAAAAAAAGCCCTAATTTCCTTAAGTTAATCACTCAAGATTAATAATTTGATTAATTAAATTAACCAACAAAAACAAATTGTTATTAAAAATTAATATTGAAACTGAATTTCCAAAATTATCGTAAAATTTACCAACAAGAATCTAGCACTGCTAGATAAAAAGTTAAGTATGTAACTATTAAAAAATAAACAATAGAAAAATTGTATGGCTAATATAGAAATTGAACTTTATGAAAACTAATTGTAATTAGTAAACAAGGTAAATAAGCTGTAAGCTGAATGCTAGACAACTTAAAAGCTGGAAATGGCAAAAGTTATATTAATTTTAAGTAGTTTCTGGGGTGCTTCACCCCCTTATATTCTGAATTCCGTTGGAATATTTATTTTTTATCATCTTATCTAATCTGTAGGTGTTACAAGTAGTATGACAAAAGTTATATTAATTTAGGTAGTTTTTCTGAGGTGTTTCTCCTCCTTATATTCTGATTACCGTCAAATCCGAAATAAAGTATGTTGGAATATTTATTTTTTATCATCTTGTCTAATCTATAGGTGTTACAAGTTGTATGACAAAAGTTATTAATTTTAAATAATTTCTGGAGTGTTTCACGCCCTTATATTCTGAATTCCGTGAAATCTGAAACAGGGCATGTTGGAATATTTATTTTTTATCATCTTGTCTAATCTGTAGGTGTTACAAGTTTTATGACAAAAGTTATATAAATTTTAATTAGTTTCTAGGGTATTTCACCCCTAAATTCATATTTTCGTCAAATCTGAAGCAGGGTATCTTGAATTATTTATTTTCTATCATCTTGTCAAATGTGAATGTATTACAAAAAGTATTAGGGTTTTTAACTTCGAGAGCATTACTCAACTGGTCCACTGTAAAAAATCGATTCTCGTTTCTGATTCTGTCTTCAACCACATCTAATATTCAGTGCCAAACATAAAACCAAACGTGTTTCTTAATTAAAATAACTGGTATTCGTGATACCAGCTTACGTTCCAAGGGATACCAGCTGATGGAGTGAATCCACTGTGTACCTAGATAAGTGAATTGTATCAAATTACACAAAAGAAAAAACAAGTTCACTTACCTGGTACAAATCACAGCAGATCCAGTCCTCTGGTTTAGAATCGTTTAAATGTGGCAGGGCCACTTGCAATACGTCCAACAGATTCTACTCCAGTAGTTGCCTAGTAAATCCTTAAAACTTTCTGTACTCTTGTCCTTGCACAAGGAAAACTTCTCTAAAAAAACATAAACGTATAGCAGTAAAAAGTTCGGTACAAATTTTAAGTTGAGAGGTAACACATGTTAAATATTAACCAAAACCTGTCAATTGCACAATTGAAGGAAATACGGAAAATTTATAAAGCTATTAATGCTTTATATCGATATATCAATCAGTGTTAGAACAATAGAAACCTAAATAAACATGGATTTCCACCATGTGGAGTCGTCCAAAACTTTAATTAATAAATTAATTAACATCCATGCAAATTCTGCCGAAATTATCTACATAAGCTACTACTTACTTAACAAAAGATCAAATCTAATCAAAAATAGGCAAATGATCATAGGATTACAGAGAAAAACTAAGATAACAGTTTTGCTATTACTTACTCGATGAATCCCACCGTGACAATAACTTCCCAATTGATTTCCGTTCAATCGAACCCTTGGCAAATCCCCACTCTCGGTCGCTTGTCCGCGTCGGTTAACTAAAGTCTATTCTACGCACTAAAGGTAGGTTCACAACGGAGTAAAATAGTGTACACTCAGTTCACTCGAGGATTACGGAATCGTTAGAAATATTAAAAAAGGTAATTAATAACAAAACTGAGATAATTACAGATAGATAGTATTTTTCATGGTAGTAGTATTAATAAACTAAATAATGTAACGCAATTTGAACAAAATTTCGTTACAATGTGCATGTCGATTATTCTCTTTAATTGCGTTGTAGTTGATGAAGTATCATGAAAAATATTCTTGGTAGACACCGGAATTGGTAAACTCCGATGTTCCACAAGAATCAGTTTTATTACCGACTTTCCTTTTTCTTCTTCATATTAACGATTTAGGATACATATAATCCTAGGCACAATTTCACTGATTCTTTCTGGACATGATAACACGTATTCTTATAGCTCATTTAATTCTGTTTCTTTCTATATAAAATAAGGGTAAAAATGGCCAATAAATCAATCGGATATGAGTACGACCCCACGCACTTCCAAATTGATGGAGGGCGTGGTCAGACGTTGTTAGAATCTGATGTGACATATTTAAGTAATAAGTTACCACAGCAACTATTTAGATAACTGCATAGCACTCATCGATCATTGTTTATTCATTTGTTGGCCACGCCTTCCACCAGTTGGGAAGTGTCTGGGGTCGTCCTTATATTCTACCCATATAATTTGATTTCTTGACAGTTTTTAACCATACATTGTATAATTAGCATTATATTGTCTTCCTCGCGCTTATTATTAAATGTAAAATAGAGAAATTGAATTTTGTTCAGTCTGTATAAATATGATAACGAGCAGTAAAAGTAAACAAAAAACTAGATTTATTTTGTCAACAACAATGTTACTAGTGTTAACTTTTATACATTGCACTAAAATTAATTACTTTTCACGCCTATAGCTTGCATCATTTTATCAAGAAGATTTCAATAGCCCATATCTCGAAAACGAATAAAGATAATAGCATACAGTTATCTATCATTGTAAAGAAAATTAAATGAGCTATACGATGTGAAAGCATCCAAAGTAATTCAAAATATTAAAAAAATCAATGTCGTTTCAAGTTAAACCGACAGTCAGATCCGGAAGTGCTTATCTTTCATTTAAATATTGGATGTTATTACCGATCCAATCCATAATATACAGGGTAGCAAAATTTTAAAAAATACCAATAAATAAAATACCGAAGTAAAAGAAAATATGCTCAACCTTTGTTACCAATTAATGCAATCTGATAAATTGTTTGTCAAGTTCTGCTAATAGTATCTTTTATATCCATAGAATAAATGTTGGTTTAGTAGGTAATATCTCGAAAACCAATCATCAGCTAATAACAGTAGGTCCCAGTTTCTTTACTAAAAAGACGCATCTAAATATTCTTAGATGCAGAAGGATGGTCAAATATATTTTTCAATTTATCACATTATTGTT